>JAJOZX010002341.1:0-100000 GCA_023014485.1 Bathynomus jamesi
TTTTTATTATTATTTACTAGTACAGTTCCCGCCGCTTCCTTCGCTGACGGTTAGACAGCTAAACTACAAAAAGAAGACCCAGCCGGAAAATTTTGAGCTTCACATGTGTCAACATTTCTGAATCTGGTATCTCCCAAAACTCCTCACCCCATTCATACAACTTGGGCTACCCCCCTCCCCCATTACCCCCACCCCTCCCCATTACCACCCCATCCCCCATTACCCCCACCCCCACCCTTCCGCCCACCCCAACCCTTCCCCCCACTCCCACCTTCCCCATTGCTAAATTACAGAAAAGAACCAGTCTGAAAATCTTGAGCTTCACATTGCCGCCCGTAATACAATTTCTGAATTTTTTTTACAATTTCTGAATTTTTTTCTCACAATTTTTGAAAGTGTGACGGACGGACAGACGGACAGACAGACAGACAGACGGACGGACAGCTCTCTTATTATAGTATAGATAATATTATATATATATATATATATGTATATATATCTATATATATATATAGATTGTTTTTGTGAAGCGAATTCACCATTTTTTGTTGTTTTTGTCTATCTTCGTCGGAAAGGTTAATTTCGCATAAAAGTCGTTATTTATAAGAAAAAATATTAATATTTTTATTTCTTATTACTTTATTTAATATTAAAACTTGAAATGAAAGGAAAAATTTCGTTAAGGCTACATTCAAAAGGCGTTTTTGTGCATCTGACATTAACTGTACTACTAGGGACACTCAATATATTTTTCCCCACCCTTTTTTCTTAGCTAAATAATAGGCCATGGGGCTGAAATGTCTTTTGGGCAGTAAGTTTGAACTTTCTGCGCTTCACATAACCAGATTTTTCCAGTTTGAACCTCCCTTCCTTGTATAAAACTGGTTTTAAACGGCCTTGTATAAAACCGATGGTTAACGCAGTTTCGAAAATGGCGTCTGACAGTGATGTGCGTCGTAAACAGAGAGCTGTTATCGAGTTCTTAACCGAAGAGAAGGAAACAGTTGGAAATAGTCACAAACGTCTACAAAACGTTTACGGAGATGCTGTTCTTGATCCGAGCACAGTTGGACGCTGGTCTAAACGTGAGATCATCGGAGAGAGGGAGAGCCAGCCTCGATGATGAGCCACGCAGCGGTCGCCCGGCATCGGTTGTGACATCTCACACTGTGCAACGTGCTAACTGGAGCTAGGAATTAGTGAAGGAAGTGGGAATACGATAATATAATTCAGCAACTGGGATACTCAAAAGTGTGATCACGATTTGTTCCTCGCGAACTGACTGAAGATCACAAAGCCCAAAGAAAAGAAATTGTTTCCGAGTCGTTGGTTCGATACGAGACAGAAGGGGATGACTCCCTTTCACAAATTGTGACTGGGGATGAAACTTGGGTACACCACTTTGAACCTGAAACAAAACGCCAATCCATGGAGTGGCATCACGCAGACTCCCCACGCAAAAAAGTTCAAAATGGCTCCCTCTGCAGGAAAGGTTATGATCACAATCTTCTGGGACATGAAAGGGGTGATTGTGGTGAACATTATGAAGAAAGGACAAACAATCAACTAGGAGGCATACATTGCTAGTTTGCTACCCAACAGAGACTCCAGAGACGTATAAAGCGAGTTCGACCGGAGAGAAAATTGGAAGACGTCCTTTTTTGCACGATAACGCAACACCACCAACAGTTTGCAAACAAAGAGGCCATCACAAAACTGCGCTTCACATTGTTACCCCACCCTCCATACAACCCGGATCTGGCACCTTCAGATTTCCAGTTGTTTGGGCTAATGAAGGATGCTATTCGTGGAAGAAAGTTTCAGAGTGACGATGAGGTTGTTGAGGAGGTTAAGAGGTGGCTCCAGTGGAACCCAGCGGACTTTAACCAGCAAAGAATAAAGGCCCTTGTTTCGAGGTGGAGGAAAGCCGTAGAAAAGGATGGAGACTATGTGGAAAAATAAAAACTTGTGAAAAAGGTACGTAACTATTTGTGTACAAAATTTCTGGAACTTACAAGGAAACTTGGAAAGAAAAAAAAAGGTGGGGAAAAATATATTGAGTGGCACTCGTAGTTCTAATTTCTAATATTTTTACCTCATTTTCAGAGCGGGCTATTTTTTTTTTGATAACTTCTTTCATAAAATAAAAAAAAAATAGTATAATTCGTAACTAAAAAATATTTAGTCTTGCAGTCAACTTTTAGCTTCTTTTTTTTAATTACAGGGTTACTCAAAAGTCAGGTATCGTAGCATATATAGCGTATTTATTTTATTTCACTTCATTGGTACGATACCTCACTTTTGAACAATCCTGTATATGTACATATACACGAGACCACGATAAAAAATGACGACAAAAAACTGAACACAGTTTTGGTTTTAGGTAGTAAAATACAGATCTGTATTGGGAGAGCCGGTTCTGTGTCCAAATTATGAATCGACCCGTGGTTCAGATCCCACGTAAGGCTGTAGACTTTTTATATCGTGTTTCTTGTACCTTCGAAAAGTAAATCCTCCCACCGCACCTCTTCTTTCCCCTCCCCTCGTGAACTCTCACCCGTTTCTCTCAATGCTCATTCATCTCTCATCTGTTGTGATTATTTTCTGATGAGCTTTGTGGGATCTTCTGTTTTTTATCTCGATCAATAGAGCAAGAATTACGAACAACAGTATATATATATATATATATATATATATATATATATATATATTATATATATATATATATATATATATATATGGGAGGAATTTTACACTTACGTGAAATAAGTGAATCATGTAAACCACAAAGAAAAGGAAAAAATTATTCCAAGGAATTATTCCAGGCAATTCCCTAACGAGGTGTACTGTTGAATACACAAAAGGCCTTAGAAGTATTTTTCCTTTTCCCTGTGGGTTTGCATTATTTATATATATTTATGTATATATACACAAACACACACACACAGGGTGTCCCATAAGCCATAACCTTTTTTTGTTGCAGGTACAATAACACGCAATGGTTAATATGGAAGCGAATTACACTCGTGAGGAAAAAGCTTCATTTGTGACTATAACCAAATTAATTATTTTTTCTTTACAGAATCTTCATTTCAAAATACTTGAATATAAGTAAGGATAAAAACTTGAATACAACGTTCGTCAGAGCGAAGTTTGTTTCACACACATCATCATACTAATAAAGTGAAAAGTTCCTCAAACAAGTTAACTGGTGTTAACATTTTATAATTAACTAGAGTACACTTTCCTTAAAAATAACCTGAATCTTCAAGTTACACTTTTTGGAATTTTGAGTCGAGAGAGACGATAATTTTTTTTTAAAATGAGAGGCGTCTCTTACAATACTGAAGGTCCATAAAAATTATTGTTGTTCTATTCAATAAACCAAACGAGTTCTTGAAAATGAAGTGTGCTGTTGTAACTTTTGTTTTATCCTGAATATCTGGTACGAGGACCAGTCCCTGGTTACCAGTTAAGGAATTCGTCATGCGAAAATGTCTATTAAGACACTCTCAGAATCCATCGTACGGCAATGCGACAGTCAAATTCCACAACTGTTGCCAAACTTATCATTGGAAGAAAGGAAGTTCGTCAGGTGTCAGTACTGCATCCTGAATGAGTCAGACCTGGAAGAGTTGTTTACTTCCGGTAACTGCTTCCCCAGCGACTACACCATTATTTCCCCTTTGTATTCCTCCTCTACGGAGCCATTCTCCTGCTTGCACTTCCTGGAAACTTATTCATCGTTCTCACCATCGCCTCCTTCAAAACGCTTCATTCCGTCACCCATTTCTTCATCGCCAATTTGGCCGTTGGGGACTTACTCATGACATTGTTCTGCATTTCATTCTCTGTCGTCTCCATCATCGTTCTTCAGTATTGGCCTTTCGGAGAGGTACTCTGCATCACTGTCAACTATTTTCAAGTAAATATTAATTTTGTACAAAGCTTTAAATATTAAAATTTGTCTTAAGTATCTTAAGGATAGGTCTCTCTCTTTCTAGTAGTATGACCACAAAAGGTTAGAGTGCGTATGCAATTGCAATGTTGATCAAATGAGTGCCAGTGCCACCCACCTCACCCCTTTTTGCAAGGTGCCAGGGTGCCTCCCAAAAGGGGAACTCCCCCAGCTTGCTGGGGAATCCACCTAACATTTTTGGGGGAGGTGGGACGGCCTCACCCCTTAAAGGGGTATACCTAACATAAGAGAGAGAAAGAAAGAAGGAGACCATCCAGCTTCTGCGAGATGCAGAAGCTTAATGAGAGCTCAGAGCATAACTCGAAATCCGCCAGTTGGCTTGGTGGGCGATCTTTTAAACAAAAAATCGAATAAGATAAACTAAGTTAATGCCAAAACAAATTTTCGCCATAATATACAATTTTGTCCTTAAACTATAACAAAAACCATTAATATGATTTTTTTAAAACAAAAATAAATTAAATTAGGGGTAACTATTTCATTTTTTCTCTTTTGGCCAATTGTTTTGTTTCAATACAAATTTAGCTTTAATATACATTTCTATCCTTAAACTATAACAAAAAATATTAATATAACTTATATTAAAAATAGCTTGTACTTCGGGATAACTATTTCATTTCTCGTCTTTCCCCCAAATAGATTCTATTTCGGGGTGACTTATTAATTTTTCCTCTTTTACGCAACTATTTTGCTTCAATACAAATTTATCTTTAATATACAATTTTATCCTCAAACTATAACTTAAAAACGTTAATATAATTTTTAAAATAGAAGATTCAGAACTCTAGAATGAATTGTCGACGAGATGTATCGTGTTAATTTTATCTATTTTCGGAATGATTCTGGCAAGGAGAGTGTATAACAGACTGATTTTACCCCAGAAGATGGAGGTCAAATGAAACCACATTCAACTGCACGTCAGGACAATTGGAACGCATTATTGATTAAAAACTGTAATAATGAAATAGCTACACTTTTATAGTGGATATAATGGATATGGAGATCCCTAGACACGGGGGAAATACCGAGCATCTTGAAATGAGCAAACATTGTCCCTATATATAAAGGAGGGACAGATCTCAAGCAAAGAACTATAGACCAGTGTCATTGACGTCCCACTCACCAAAGTATTTGAAAGAATAGTTAGAGAGAAAATTTATGATTTCTTGAGACACTGGAAAGATTCAACGAAAAGCAGCACGGATTCGAGTGTTTAGAAGGCAGTATATATTACACTGCCCAACCCAAAAAAAAATTTTTCCTGCTGATTTAACTCTAAGACCTGTTTCTGGATAATATTGATGTGCTAATTTCAAACATTACCTTAGATTTTGTCCATCACATCAGGTTTTCGTGCAATGCAATATGCCTATTTTGGGTGATCCATGAAGGGCGCTTATCAAAATTGATGATTTTTGAGACCTGTTAACAGCTGTTTTGCTGTTAAAATTTTATCTGTGGATAAGAAAACTGATGAAAGATCCGCAGTTCAGTAACTCAATGACCGAAACGGAGGCAAGAGCTTGGAATGCTTTTGTGGCAGTAGTTAAGAACTTCCTAGGAAACAAAAAGTCTGAAAATTATAAAGATCTTGTAAAGGATTTACTTGTAAACTTTCAGCAGTTGGGTTGCAACATGAGCATTAAAGTTCACTATCTCAACAGTCATCTGGATAACTTTCAGAAAATCTTGGTGATGTTAGTGAAGAGCAAGGTGAAAGGTTCCACCAAATATCAAAGTGATGGAAGAACGATACCAAGGAAGATGGGATACCATATGATGGCTGACTACTGCTGGAGCCTGCAAGAGATTGTCTTGACATCTCTCATTCTAGGAAGTCCTATAAGAGAAAATTTATCAGCACTGAAAAGTAAGAAAACAAGAAAAAGACAATGTTAAGAAAACTGGTCCCGTGCTTGCTTTAATAGGATTATTTTTTGCTTATTTAAACACTTTTAATCACTTTGTGTGTCAATATTACCATTGTATATTAAAGTTCACTCCCTGCACAATTGTTTACTTTTCCATGCTGATTCTGAGTATGTAAAAACTTATTTTTTGAAAAGAAAAAATTGGGCATAACCCTGCCAAAATGCGATATCTCCAAAATATCCGTATTTGATTGCTCGAAAACCTGACGTGATAGGCAAAAACCAAGGTAATTTTTGAAATCAGCACACCAAAGTTACCTAAAAACAGGTGTTAGAATTAAATCAGCAAAATTGGTGTTGGGCAGTGTTATCAGGTCATCCCATAAGTAATGTTTTTTAGATCGGAATTTGAAGGACAAAAAAAACCTCAACTGAAACTTTTTAATCTAGTATATATTTTCCATGGGAATCAATGACACTCTGCCAACGTCCTACAAGCTTTTCAATGCCATGTTTATAAAATTCAGGCGGTTTTGAGGCAAAAAACGTACAAAGACTGGTGTGTAGGTCATCTAAAGAAGTATACTGTTTCTCGTCAAGATAGTTTTGCAGACTCCTGAAGAGATGATAATCTGAAAGCGCAAGGTCTGGAGAATATGGAGGATGTGGAAGTTTTCCCACCCAAGTCCTCAATTTTTGCAGAAGTGATCCGAGCGGTATGAGGACGTGCGTTGTCGTGGTGGAACACGATTCCTTTCCGATTAACCAAAGAAGGTCTCTTTTCTTTTAGTGCAGTGTTCAATCGATCCAGTTGTTGACAGTAGACTTGAGCGGTGATTGATTGGTTGTGTGGTAAGGTTTGAAAGTGTATTACACCACCTTTATCCCACCAAACACTAAGCAACACCTTCCGAGGGTGAAGATTTGGTTTTGGCTGTGGTGTCGCTGGTTCTCCGGCACAAACCCAATGTCGACGGCGCTTAACATTCTGGTACAGTATCCACTTTTCATCATTAGTCACTAAACGGTGCAAAAACGGATCTTGGAGTTCACGGGAATGAAGAGCTGTGTTAATGTTTACCCGCACCTTCAGACTGTCGACCGACAGTTCATGTGGCACCCATTTTCCTAACTTAGGCACTTTCCCGAGTTGTTGCAAATGTCGATGGATGGTGGACGGGGATGAATTGAGTTTCTGGGCCAATTCTTCGATAGTTGTTGAACAGTCTTCTTCAAGTGCGGCTAAGAGCAGGTCATCATCAAACTCAGCAGGGCATCCAGAGCGTGTTGCATCTGTCAAACAGCAGTCACCATTCCTAAACTTTTGAAACCATCTTTGACATTTCCTCACATGCAGAATATCTTTGCCATAAACGTCCTGAATGTTTCGCGTTGCTTCAGTAGCACTATTCCCTTTTTTGAACTCGTAAAGCATTATATGCCTGATATGCTCTTCTGATACCGCCATGTTTATGAGGGGTTCACATAAAGCAAAACACACGTCTTCACTGGTCAAGGTCTGTAAAGTATGTAGCGAAACACGATAGATCTCTCAGATATAACCTTCGGAAAATTTATGCTTAAACCGAGTAGGACTAGTTTGAACTTAATCTATCGTAAAAAACGACATTACTTATGGGATGACCTGATATATATATATATATATATTATATATATATATATATATATATATATATATATATTTATATATTATTTTAGTGTTTACACAAAGCAGATGAAGGGGATGTGATGAACCCACTAACAACAGTGCGTAACTCAATAGTGAGACTGCTTTTGGAAAAATGTCTCACTAATGAGTTTACATCACAAAATGGTTACGTACTGTTGTTAGTGGGCTAATAACATCCCCTTAATCTGCTTTGTGAAAATAATGTATCTAAGTAGGGCTTAACTGCGTCTGTTGACTCATCATCTACCTTGAGAAAGCTTCTGCTAAGCATGATTCACTTTGTACAAGGGAATTTGAACTTAATTTGGTAGCTAATACAGAAAGAGAAATACTTTGTTTAACTACAATTAACAAATAGCTAAATAAGAGCAAATGTAATTATTTAGAGGCTGCAATCAAGTACTGGATACGGTATGCAGAACAAAAAATCTGGGGTAGCCTACCAAAACTGAGGTCAGACAGCTAGCTATTCTGACTTATTATTAACTGTAGGTATAGTAAATACGCTACTTTGCTTTTTATATATTGGCTTAAAATGTATTTAATTTGTGTGTGTTTGGATAATAAGTTTGCTTTGTGATTTAAGAAGTCTGATGCTTGGCTCTAAGTGAGATGCCTTTGGTGGAATTTTGGTACGCTCGCTAGTAAGTCATGGTTAGTTCAGTTGACGACAGTGAATCACGGTGCCTGGCACCTATGATACCCTCTGGATACCATAGTATTTGAGTGTTCTATATGTCTATTGTTAACGATATGTTTATTTCGTAAATTTGCGTATGTAAATGTTACAATTAGGGTTTCATTTTCTCCTCTGTGTGTGTGTGTGTGTGTGTGTGTGTGTGTGTGTGTGTGTGTGTGTGTGTGTGTACAGGGAAAAGTCCTAAGCTCCGCCAACTGTAATTTAGGAGACTATTAAGAAAAAATAAACCCTAGATAGGAAATTGTCTACAAACTATATTTTCTCCTTAATAATACGTACATAATAAAGAAATTAATTATACGGAGAGCACCGTTTCTCCATTAAATATATACAAATTAAATAGCGCAGTCTGGCATCCAATCTTGTAGTCCCATAATATATATATACAGCTTTCTAAACATTGCTGTGGAAAATATTTAAAGGGTATGCGTTTTAAATTTATTGTTTTTGATTAAAAATAAAATTGCATATACTAAGCTGCGCAAACTGGCGACTAGTCTGTGGTATGCTCTGAGAACATATATGTATATATATATATATATATATATATATATATATACTTCCATCTAAACATTGTATCCTAAAATCACGACAAAAATTAATAACTTACCCCGAAATATGCTTGGTACTGCAATAATTCGAATTAATCTTCTTAAAATGTTCAAATAACAGAACTAATTCAAAGCATAGCGCATTCTGGCAACTAATCTTGTAGCCCGATATATATATATAGGGTGTTTATAAAGTCCCTATCTATTTCAGTGAAAACGTAGCAAAAAGGGTAAAATTCAATAACAATATAATATAATGAATACTTAAGCATATGATTTTACATGAGCACCATCAGTATCTCTACAGAGTTCGAATCTGTCAACAGCATTGCGGAACACATTTTGGAGCATGACAGGGGGTATTTTTGTAACTGCTGTTACGATACGAACGCGTAAATCTTGCAGATATGTAACCCTCGTTTGATAGACGTTTGATTTGATAAAGCCCCATGCAAAGAAATCCAAGGACGTTAGGTCAGGAGATCGAGCCGCCCAGAGGCTGTTGCCTCCATGTCCGATCCACCGATTTGGAAATCGTTCATTTAGGTACTCCCGAACAATGTTTGCCTAATGACAAGGTGCCCCATCTTGTTAAAAGACGACGGTGTTTAAAATGCCATCTGAATGAAGCTGGGGTTCCAGGAATTGCTGAAGCATCTCCAGATAAATACGCTCTGTAACTGTAGCTTCAGCAAAGAAAACGGGCCCATAAATCTTAGAGTTGGTCATACCCAACCAGACATTAACTTTAGAATCTCATTCCCATTGATAGAAATCAACTGGCTTTTCATTAGCCCAGATGCGGCAGTTATGGCGATTAACCTTTCCACACGTGTGGAAAGTTACTTCATCACCGAAGATAATGTGGTCCATTAAATTTTCATTCTGAATGTTCAACAAAATTGGCACTATTGAACTTCGCTTGGATAATCCTCTTCATATAAGTCATGAAGCACCTGAATGTGATAACTTCTCCTTTCATAGGGTTCTGCAACAAAAATAAATAAAAACCGTTAATTCAACGAAATAGAGAGACTTTATAAACACCCTGTATATATACAGACTGCCTTCTAAACACTCGAATCCGTGCTGCTTTTCGTTGAATCTTTCCAGTTTCTCCAAGAAATCATAAATTTTCTCTCTAACTATTCTTTCAAATACTTTGGTGAGTGAGACGTCAATGACACTGGTCTATAGTTATTTGCTTGAGATCTGTTCCTCCTTTATATATAGGGACAATGTTTGCTCTTTTCAAGATGCTCGGTATTTCCCCAGTGTCTAGAGATCTCCATATCCACTATAAAAGTGTAGCTATTTCATTTTTACAGTTTTTAATCAATAATGCGTTCCAATTGTCCTGACGTGCAGTTGAATGTGGTTTCATTTGACCTCCATCTTCTGGGGTAAAATCAAAGTCTGTTATATACTCTCCTTGCCAGAATCACTCCTAGAGTAGATAAAATTAACACGATACATCTCGTCGACAATTCATTCTAGAGTTCTGAATTTTCCATTTTAAAAATTATATTAACGTTTTTATGTTATAGTTTAAGGATAAAGTTGTATATTAAAGATAAATTTGTATTGAAGCAAAACAGTTGCGTAAAAGAAGAAAAAAGAATAAGTTATCCCGAAATAGAACCTATTTTTATTATAAAGTTATATTAATATTTTTTGTAATAAAGTTTAAAGATATGTTTGTCTTAAAGGTAAATTTATATTGAAACAAAATAATTGGATAAAAGAGGAAAAATTAATAAGTTACCCCGAAATAGAATCTATTGGGTGAAAGACGAGAAATGAAATAGTTATCCCGAAATACAATCGATTTTTAATATAAAGTTATATTAATATTTTTTATGTTATAGTTTAAGGATAAAAATGTATATTAAAGCTAAATTTGTAGTGAAACAAAATAATTGGCCAAAAGAGGAAAAATGAAATAGTTACCCCTAATTTAATTTATATTTTGTTATAAAAAATAATAATAATGCTTTTTACGTTATAGTTTAAGGATAAAATTGTATATTATGGCGAAAATTTGTTTTGGCATTAAACTTAGTTTATCTTATTCGATTTTTTGTTTAAAACATCTTTGACCAAACGTCAAATTAGCCTCGTGGTGTTCCACCAAGAGAAGCTCAATAGAAAAATTATTGGTGTTGCCCTTTTTTTGAGACCTTGTCGGTTTTCCCCTTGGCCCCATAAACGGATTTGTTTATGTTTAATAGCTCTGTCTATTGGTTCGTATTTAGAGGCCTTGTCAGTCTACCAGGAGCTGGTAAGTAAAGCGGTTTTGGTGGTTGTGTAATACTGCTGAGAGGTCTTAAGGTCTACACGCTTGGTTGTAGCCTTCATATTGGTTACGTGGTTTTGATGGGATACACTCCTAAAAGTCTATACTTAGACGATTGGTTGTAGCCCTCATCTCACCATGTGCTGTTGATGGGATGAGCTCCTAAAAGTCTATACTTAGACGATTGGTGGTGATGTGGTGGGTTTTTTGTGTGGTGGTTATGCTCGCATATATTTTGCTATTGGGGCTTTACATGCATCTGCTTATATTTTATATATATATATTATATATATATATATATATATATATAATATATATATTATATATATATATATATATGTGTGTGTGTGTGTGTGGTGTGTGTATGTGTGTGTGTGTAATAATAGGGGATCTATGTGCGTTTGTGTGCGCTTTTAATTCGTTCGAAGGTTATTAATATATATAAGCCATTTATGCCTTCTAAGCCAACTACCAACTGGCTGATTTCGAGCTCTTAGCTCTGAGCTCTCATTAAGCTTCTGCATCTCGCAGAAGCTGGATGGCCTCTTCCTCCCTCTCGTTCTCAGGTTAGGTATACCCCTTTGGGCGGTGAGGCCGTCTCACCTTTTCTCCCAAAGAGGTTAGATGGACTCCCCTTTTGGGGGGCAACAGGGTGAGGAGGTTGGCACCTTCCAACAAGGAGGGTGGGGTGGGTGGCACTGGCACTCATTTGATCAACATTGCAATTGCATATGCACTAACCTTTTGCGGCCATACCTCTCTCTCTCTCTCTCTCTATATATATATATATATATATATGTGTATGTGTATTTTAGATGTGTATATCGTATAACACGAATTTTGTTCGCACAGGCCGTATCGGTATTTGTGTCAGCGTATACCCACGTGGCAATTAGCATCGATCGTTACCTAGCCATAATATACCCTTTGAGACCACGACTGAGTCGGTGCCAGGCCAAGGTCATAATCGTTTGTGTGTGGATGATGGCATTCGCAACAACAGTGCCAGTAGCCGTCTTTTCAAAACTTTTAACGCCAGGTATACAAACATCTATAATAAATTTGTGTATATATATATACACACTTTTTATTGGGGTTGTTTAACCTCCTTCGCAACATCTAAGGTCATATGGCGGAGGGGACCTACAGCTTTACGTGGGATCCGAAACACGGGTCGCTACATGATCTGGGCGCGGAGGACAGTCTCCCATCCAACTATTACCCAGACCCAATGTTCCTTAACTTCGCTGATCTTCGGGAAGCGGTGTTACGACATTGGCCACGACGTAGCCCATATATATATATATATATATACTAGGGCCACTCAATATATTTTGCCCCACCCTTTTTTCTTAGCTAAATAATAGTCCACGGGGCTGAAATGTCTTTTGGATCGTAAGTTTGAACTTTCTGCGCTTCACATAACCGGACTTTTCCAGTTTGAACTTCCCCTCCTTGTATAAAACCGATGGTTAACGCAATTTCGAAAATAGAGTCTGACAGTGATGTGCGTCGTAAACAGAGCTGTTATTGAGTTCTTAACCGCAGAGAAGGAAACAGTTGGAAATATACACAAACGTTTACGGAGATGCTGTTTTTTATCGAAGCACAGTTGGACGCTGGTCTAAACGTGTGAGATCATCGGAGAGAGGGAGAGCCAGCCTCGATAATGAGCCACGCAGCGGTCGCCCGGCATCGGTTGTGATATCTCACACTGTGCAACGTGCTAACAGCATCATTCGATCAAATCGGCGCGTCACATACAAGGAGCTATCACTGGAGCTAGGAATTAGTGAAGGAAGTGGGAATACGATAATTCAGCAACTGGGATACTCAAAAGTGTGTTCACGGTTTGTTCCTCGCGAACTGACTGACAAGATCACAAAGCCCAAACAAAAGAAACTGTTTCTGAGTCGTTGGTTCGATACGAGACGGAAGGGGATGACTTCCTTTCACGAATTGTGACTGGCGATGAGACTTGGTTACACGGCTTTGAACCTGAAACAAAACGCCAGTCCATGGAGTGGCATCACACACTCTCCCCGCGCAAGAAAAAGTTCAAAATGGTTCCCTCTGCAGGAAAGGTTATGATCACCATCTTCTGGGACATGAAAGGGGTGATTCTGCTGTACATTATGAAGAAAGGACAAACAATCAACTCAGAGGCATATATTGCTACCCTACAGAGACTCCAGAGGCGTATAAAGCGAGTTCGACCGGAAAGAAAATTGGAAGACGTCCTTCTTTTGCACGATAACGCAACACCACACAACAGTTTGCAAACAAGAGGCCATCACAAAAATGCGTTTCACTGTGTTACCCCACCATCCATACAGCCTGGATCTGGCACCTTCAGACTTCAATTTGTTTAGGCCAATGAAAGATACTATTTGTGGAAGAAAATTTCAGAGTGACGAAGAGGTTGTTGAGGAGGTTAAGCGGTGGCTCCAGCGGAACCCAGCGGACTTTTACCAGCAAGGAATAAAGGCCCTTGTTTCGAGGTGGAGGAAAGCCGTAGAAAAGGATAGACTCTGTGGAAAAATAAAAACTTGTAAAAAAGGTATGTAACTTACTTGTGTACAAAATTTCTGGAACTTACAAGGAAACTTAGAAAGGAAAAAAAATGTGGGGCAAACTATATTGAGTGCCCCTCGTATATATATATATATATATAATACGATCCATTTTATATAGAATTAAATATAAGAAATATATACTGTATTTTCATCTACTTATATGATAAATACATTTTAAATACTGCATGATACATTTGACGAATATGTCAGAACATAATCCTGTGTATATAGTAATAATAATAATAATAATAATCATAATAATAATAATAATAATAATAATAATAATAATTTCTGTTTTATTTTCGAAGAGGACAGAATCTATGATTATCTGAATGTGAAAGTGTGCCAAGAAAAATGGCCCGAAGTGCATTTGGCAAACATGTACACGTTGACGTTGAGCTTCCTGCAGTATTTTTTTCCTCTCACAGTTCTCCTCTTCACTTACTGCAGGTAAGATTATGGTCACCTAAACAGAGTTCATTCTGGGTATAGACACTTGAAGCGGGTACCCAAGAACCAAAATACTATACGGAGCTCTTGGAGATTCAGCAATAAGACTTTTGGGGTAGTTTACGTGTATACATATTTGTGTGTACATTACGCAGTTTACACGATATCTTCTTCCACCAAAAGTTTTGCATGACAAATAAATAAATAAAAAAATATATAATTTTACTTCAAACCAGTCATTAACATATATAATAAATAGGCTTGGAATTTAGGCATAAAATCTTATATCTACCAGCCTTCTATCTACTTTTTTATCTACCAATCTATTTACCTCTCTTGCCAAAATTTTTTTATTATTATTATATATGAGAGAGGAGAGAGAGAGAGAGAGAGAGAGAGAGAATGTTTGTGTGTTTATCAAATTTATTGAAGAATTGATAGGTTTGAATTTTATAGGTCTCTCTTTCTCTTTCATACTTTTCAGAATAGTTTATCAAGTTTGGGGTTCTTCAAAGGCGAAAGAAGAGAACTTCCAAAAAATGGTAAATCATCAAGTGTCAAAATTTTCCTTTGATCTCAAGTAATAAACTTTTATGGAAACCAGTCATCTTTTTGGCATTTCATAAATTTTTTTTTATATACTGTCGTGTATTTAGGATTTGATTTATATATATATATAGTTTGAAAAGTCCCTACCCGATGAGAATTACATTTATCAATTCCAGTAAAAGGTGCTTTGAAGTGAATAGGAAACATTTTGATATGTTTGCATAAATAACTGTATTTCTCATTTCGTTGGCTTTACGAACACGAACACACACACACATATATATAATATTTATATATATATATATATGTGCGCATTTCCGCACTAACAAGGTACCAACTTTTTCAAATCCAGATCTTGATTAACTGTGGTTTTACTTCCGCCCAAATTGTTCATTCTGACGAAGGTCAAGCTTGTTACTCCACCTTAGACCTATGGCTTAACGTGGAATCCGAACCAAGACCAACGGGTAGTCAGAAATTACAAAGTCCTCGCCCGGAGTCGATCTCCTGACCTCCCGATCAGCAACCCAGTGACTTAACCATTAGGCTACCCATATACCTAAAAAACTAATTAGCCAAACCTAATTTAACCTAACCGAGCTTAAGTGCCATCGAACTGAGAAGGGTGTGATAAGTGGTTCGGACGTAATTGAAGGCTCGAAGGTTCTTTTCTGTTAAATTAGTAAATAATGAAGTACTCGCTAATCTAGCCTAACTTTAACTAACTTAATCTAGCCTAACTTTAACTAACTTAATCTAACGTAACTTAACCTAATCAGGATTAACATTTTTTTTCCGGATAATAAAAATATTCCTTGTTTTTTATATACAATATATATTTTTAATGCTCCAAGGTACCAAAAGTGTTACCTCACAAAACATTGCCTCACTACATCTGTGAGTTATTACACACGCGATCTTACTTATTCCCAGTTGTCTACGTGCGCGCACATACGCATATGTATGCGCAGTTGTATTGTATTGTCAGTTCTACTGTATTATTAATATTTGTCATATGAACTATGGTCTGCCAATGAACTTTTTCATTTTCATTTACAGTATATATCCTGTACCAGGATTCAAACCCAGCACCACTTGAGAAGGAGGCGATGGTACTGACCACTGCGCTACAACAAGCAAAAGCATTGTACGAGTATGTTCCTGTTGTTGTTGATATGTGAACGAAGTGCTCCTAAGTTCTACCATGTCGTAAACGCAGTGGTCAGTGCCCTCGACTTCTACGTACGAAGTGCTGGGTTCGAGCCCTGCTGGGGTAATTACATATATAACAAAGGTTTTCCCTATGTTTAATTAAATATTTTGTCAAATATCTCTTTCGATAATTACATTTTACTAACAAGAAATCAAACTATATTTTTTTTTACGTAATTTTGAACAAAATTTTATTATTTAGAATTAAACTTTGCTTTTGAACGAAAATATTTTAAAAGTCTACAAATTTTTGTCTATAAAATGAGAAATTAGAAATGAAACAAACATTTATTCAAAAGGGAAACGACGAAAGATTTATTTTTTTATTGAGAATTTCCCCTTTTGATTATACATACATAGAATTAATTATCAGAAATTTTTAAATATTTGAAAAAAATCGATGTAAATTCAAAGAAAAAGTAAAATTCAGTGAAATGATTAGTGATCTTTTTTTTTAATGCGAGAAGGAGGTGTCCAAAGGTGAATGCCCGCAAAAACGCCCCCCTTTCCCTCCCACGAATAGAGGGGGAAAAGAGCCAAAATTAAAGTCCATGGTTTTCGAGATTCCTGCACACTCTGCGTTTGAAAGATTGAAGGTTACAGACGGGGGGAAAGATGGACTGAGGAAGGTTGTTCCAGAGTTCACCGGTTGAGTAGATGAAAGATTGAAAGTACCGATTAACCCTTGCGTTAGAGAGTTGGACAGAAAAGGAATGAGAATGTGTCAGATATTGACACAGAGCGCCTTATGCGCCTTTACACCCCCTTAAAGGGTGTTCCCCTAAAAGGACGCGGCATTCAGTTAAAGAACCCCAAAAAGCAGTGTCTACAGATCTACAGAAGCTAAGGCTAACAAAGACCCTAAGATCCACTCTAAGGTTAGCCCGAGAGAAAGGAAAGAGGAGGGGGTTAAAAGAGGAAAATAAGGGGTTAAGTAAGTAGCAAAACCTATCATTCTTGGGTTAAAATTCATTCAGAAAAAGAGAAAGAAAGACTCCCCATCATCATCCGCCGGCCACTGCCGACAAGTCGGAAAAATAGTCGAAGAGAATAGGAAAGGGGTGAAAGATGAAAGAAGTAAAATAAGAACGCTTACAAACCATGCAAACACAGTCTTAACTCACTGTCATACCATTCAAACTACAGACATGCAAGTGAAGAGAGGATAAGAAAAAGAAAAAAAGTAGGTAGAGTAAAACAAAAAGTGTCCGTTATAATAGCGATATTAAGGGAGAGTGAGGCAACATTGCGGCGAAACGAGGGATTAAAGACCGTCAGTAAGAGGTGGGGAATTGAGAAGACGAAAAGCCTTTGATTCCACCCGGTCAAGTTGAGCTGTGTGGGTTGCGCCACTCCACACATACGAAGCGTATTCCAAATTAGGGGCGGATAAGACCCCTGTACAGAGACAGCACTGAGTGGGGGGTGAAGAAACTACGAAGCCGGTACAGTACACCTAACCTCTAAGAAGCCGTTTTGGAAAGAGTATATGTGATCTTTCCAGAAAAGATCACGAGAAAAGGAAACGCCAAGAATGTTAATAGAAGAGGAAGGATTGAGTTGTGTATTGTTGGAAGTAAGGGGATAGTCGTGTGGAAGATCGTAACGAGTAGACAGTTGAAGGAACTGAGTTTTTCAGGCATTGAAAGCCACAAGATTTTCTCTACCCCAATCATAGTAGAAAGATCAGAAGTCTCGTGTACCATAGCCGTCCTAGGCGAATCATGTGACTGTTAAGAGGGATGCTTTGTGAAGCGCGTGGGTGGAGAAATGAAGAGTGGAATCATCGGCATAGGAGTGGATAGGACAGGAAGTGCGACTTAATAGATAATTGCTAAATAAAAGGAAAAGAATGGGTGATATGACAGAACCCTGAGGAACACCACTGTTAAGAGCTTTAGGAGAAGAACAGTGTCCATCTACAACCGCAGCTATAGATCGGCCGGAAAGAAAATCGGAGATGAAGGCACAGAAAAAAGGATAGAAACAGAAGGAGGGCAGTTTGAAGATTAAAGATTTGTGCCAGACTATCAAAAACTTTCGGTATGTGTAGCGCAATAGCAAAAGTTCCACCGAAATCCAGAAAGGAAGATGGCCAAGATTTAGAAATATGCACGAAGATCGCCAGTAGAGCATCCTTTGCGGAACCCAGACTGACGATCTGAAAGAAGATTGTGAGAAGAGAGGTGTTGAAGAATCTTCCTATTAAGGATAGATTCAAAAACCTTTAGAAAGGCAAGAAATCAAAGCAATTGAACGATAGTTGGAAGGTTGAGTGCGGTCACCCTTCTTTGGGACAGGCTAAATGAAAGCGAACTTCCAGCAGGAAGGAAAAGCACCAGATAAAAGACAAGAAAAAGTTTGCCTTGGCAGGGTGTCAGTACAGAAGCACAGTTCTTGAAAAGAATAGGAGGGATACCATCAAGACCGTACGCCTTCCTACATTTTAGCCCAGATAGGGCAGAAACAACATCTTTGGAAGAGATTCTAATTTCAGACCTAATTAATTCAGAGTGAGTTGGAGATGACGGAACAGTACCGAGATCACCCATGGTTAAGTTGGAGCGAAAGTTTAAGCGAAAAGTTCAGGTTTGTCAGGAGAAGAGACGACAACTGAGCCATCGGAATGGAAGAGAGGGAAAGTAGTAGTCGTAAAGTTGTTGGAGAGGTTCTTGGCTAGATGCAAGAAAGAGCGAGAAGAATTGGAATTGGTTAGGTTTTTCACATTTTTGTCGAATGAAGGAATTTTTGGAGAGTCGAAGAGCAGATTTTGCACGATTTACACCTAAGGTAAGTTAGAGTCAGGAGTTGGATGGCGATGGTTCCTTCTGAAAGCCACCTCTCTGTCACGAATAGCATTAGAACAAGCAAAGTTAAACCAAGGCTTTTTGCATTAGTAGTAGGAGTAGAATATGGAATGTAGGCCTCCACGCCCGAGAGAATCACCTTCGTGATGCCCTCAGCACATTCGGAGGGGCCCCGGCCACGGAAGCAGTAATCATTCCATGGGAAATCAGAGGAGTACTGTCTGAGGGCCTCCCAATCATTTGGGAGGATCCAAAGGCCAAATTGGAATGATAGAACAGGAAACAGATACAAGATTGTGATCGGAGGAGCTCAACGGAGAAATCAGTTTGACAGACTAAAAACAAGGACGAGACGAGAGGTGAGAAATAAATTTAAAATGTTGGCCATCTCCAAGGCGATCGGGGATAAGAGGAGGGTGTTGTACAATAGGGTGCTGGTCATTCAGGATAGCCAAGGGATGTTGGTGAAATGGAAGGAAAACTCGGGTTATATATATATATATATATATATATATATATATATATATATATATATATATATATATATATATATATATATATATATTAGGGTGTTTTACTCGTACAGAGGAAAATATCAAAGGTCAATATTTTTCTCCACTTTGTTTGTGCTTTTATTCCTTTTCATGTAAGAAAGATGTGCACCAATTTTGAAAACGATTAAGTGATATTTAGGGGTTGCACACATTTGAACCTTTTATAATAAACAATTTTCTTCAGTATTACGAAAAAATTCTCCCTTGGAACCACGGAAAATGAAAAACTCTAATAATTAAGTTGGAAAATTCAAATCAATACACATTACACAATACAATACAATTTAATACAAAATTTTCTTCAGTGTTACAAAAGAATTATTTCTTGGAAGCACAGAAAATAAAAAACTCTAGTATTAAAATCAGAAAATCCGAATCAATTTTTGAATTAGTACAAGGACGTTCCCGCCTTGGTTCTTTTCGGCACCTCCTTTCGATGATGTTCAACAATCCACAACGAGAATTGTTTTTGCTTCTCGTCCTTGACCGATTCATTGAATTGCTTGATTAATGCAATTCCCCTCTCCGCTGTGTCGTTTACGACTTTCAGCGCGTTGACTGACTCTCTCAAGCCGTCATTTTTGGTGTACTCCTCTACGTTGTCGACATCCCCGACGCCGAAGTTGTCGAAGAATGTCTTCGTCCTTTGAGTGACGAAGTTGCTCAGATCCTTGCCTTCAAAAGTCAGGTTTTTCCACTCGAGTCGTTTGAGTTCCTTCCTCGACGCAGGTTTGTTCAAGGCCTGGAACATCTTTTCTTTCTCATTTGGCGATATCCGTTCATCAAGGAAAGCCAAGCCGACTAAAGTCTCCGAGATATACCATAGATGCCTTTTGGCAACTCTCAAGGCAGCCTGGCCCAGGTCCTTGTTCAGATATGAAATCAACAGTTGAATCATGTCTAGGTCATTTTTCGGGGCCCACCTACTGACCACTGCCTCGTGCCAGAACCGGACAAGTGAAACACGTAAAAAGGGCCACGTCGTGCAATCCCTTCACCTCTCGGTCGGTGAGTTCCAGTTGCTCCCGGAACAAAACCATTTTCAGCACATAGATAGCTTTCGCCATCCACCTGGCTTGATGATGGGCTCCTGGAGTCCTGAAGGAGAACTCAGCTCCACCTCAGCCTCCAAGGAAAAGGAGCGACAGCTTGAGGAGTTCCTCATAATCTTCTCTCGGGTGACATGAACTTTCAATGACTCCACGTTCACCATCCTGAGTCGTTCATCTTCCAAGTACCTAGAGGCTGGCTCTTCTTCATCGATTATGGTTTTGAAACAATTTTTGTTAATAAAGTCCCAACGCTGCTGAAATCGTCGAAACAATAGGATTTCAGAACCACTTGTTGGCCCCAGGGACTTATGAAAGACCTCCTTCAAAATGAGCTTATAAATGTGGTAACGGCAAGGCAACCACAAGACCGACCGACCAGGGAATTGTTCAATCCTCATACATGCCCCTTGCAGAAGTCCGGTATTGGACGCCGTAGTGTCAAACGAGAGGCCAATGATGCGGTCCTGAATTCCAAATCGTTGCAACTCCTGGATGACGGCTCGAGCCATTTGTTCACCAGTACCATCCTGGGTAACAGGCACTCCAAGAAGATGCTCGAACTCCTTTCCTGTTACCACAACAGCTACTCTGTCTTCCAAGCTTCTAGAGCTTCCGCCAGCAGCTTGGGGTAGTAGCTTACTTTCCCAGTGCAGAACTGAGAGAGGTGGATCTTTGAAAATCGACTCCTCAAGTTGTTTGGCCATTTTCTCTCGATACTTGGCACGTGCTCGATGAACAATTGATGGCAAAATAATAAATAATCTGCGATACATCTTGTCCGAGACTTTTAGCAGTTGCAATGAAGGAAGTGCTTGCTTGTCGAATAGAGAATTGTTCTCTATCCCAAGTAGCCACGAGTGTTGGATCAAGTGTGTTCTTGGAACGACGAGGTGACTTAGAGGCCAATGGAGCAGCAAAATCTTCATCATCATCATCATCATCATCATCATCTGTTGTCGCCGTTGAGCTAGAGGATGTGCTATCCAGCTTCATTTTCTCGGAGATCTTTTCAGCTTCTTCAGCATGCTTTCGTTTTTGAAGTTCAAGTTTCTTAGCTGCTGCTTCTTTCCGCTTGACAGCCATGGTGTGTTTCCTATCCACCCCAGCCATTGAAGAACTCATTCTTGTCCTCCTCCGGAACTGAACTCATGCTCATCACACCTTGACAAGCGATGTCGAAAAGGTCAGCAAGGTCTCCCTTCCACACCTGACGCTTCATAATGGCTTTGTCCGTCTCTCTCGACTTCTCCTTCTTCAAGTTTTGGTACTCTTTGTACAGATTTAGTATAGCAGCTCTAATGTTCTCTGTCTTCACGGGGATATTCGCCTTCTTCCAAACTTCTTGAAGTTTGATACTCGTAGACTTGATGGCAAGGGGAATTGTTTCCTTCAGCTCCAGGTGATGGTACATAAAGCAGAGGAGGACTTGCTCCAGGGATGGCAATCTTGCTCCTAAGAGCTCTTCGACTGGAGTCTTTTCAATCAGCCAGATCTTCTTTCTTTCCATTTTCAACACTTTTTGCACCTGTGAAAGAAAAGAAAACATTACAATATGTTGGAAGTTGGGATGTTCTCGAGATTTGGTTACAAAGGGCTAAGGTATCAGAGGTGACATAAGTGTGCAACCTCTAAATGGTGTTCAATCTGCTTCAAATTTGATACATATGCTTTACAGATCATAAAGTGTACGGGGAAGAACAAACTGTAGTGAAATTCACAACTTGATAAAGGTGGAACACCCTAATATATATATATATATATATATATATATATATATATATATATATATATATATATATATATATATATATATATATATGAAAATTATTTCAACGAAAGTAACACGTGAAAAATATTTATGATGAATAAAACCACGAAGGAAAGGAAACACAGATGGTGCTCAAGCGCTTTCGTCTAATGACATCCTCAGGAACACTGAAGTACATAAAGAGTTACGACCTATATATAGGTTACAGAAAAAAAAATCTATATATATATATATACAATAAACGGTAAGACAAAATTAAAGGATTGTGGAAGGGGGCACACAAATTTATAAGGAAAAACTATCGATCTTTAGCACAAGATTAAAAGAATTGTTTCCAACCAATGTTATAGATAAAAAACAAAATATATATACAAATTTATACTGTAAATCTGCCCGGGTTTTAGCACTCTGCTCTTTTTGTATAAAAAAAAAATTTGAACAATTATCGATTTTTAGCACAAGATTAAAAGAATTGTTTCCAACCAATGTTATAGATCAAAAAAATAATAAAAATATATACAAATTTATACTGGAAATCTGCCCGGGTTTTAGCACTCTGCCCTATTTTTAGTATATAAAAATTGAAAAATAAAAGTTATTATGGTGGCATACAAATTTACCAAAGATTTAGCGTTCTACCTTTCTTATCTAAATCTGTTCTGAAGGAATTCAAAACAACAGGATCGAGTTGAAAAATACCTTTGCTTATGTTGAAGTTATTTGTTAGTTGGATAATGGCAGACTCAAGAATATTTCTATTAACAATGTTGCTAGAGTGAAATAAAACTGAAGCATTATTCCAATCAATACAGTGGGATAACTCTGACAAATGGACAAAAAGGGCACTGGACAACTGTCCTGTTCTAACGGAATATTGATGCTGTTTTATACGTGTGTGCAAATCCTTTCCCGTCTGACCTATGTAAAAGGAATCACATTGTTTACACCCAATTTTATAGATAATGCCTGAATTATTGGTAGGGCTATTTTTTACTATGATATTTTTCACAATATTGTTATATGAAAATACTACATTAATATCCAAAAGTTTAAATACATTAGCAATGCCTAAAAAGCCCGGGAAAAATGGAAGTACTAAAATATTTTTTGACAAAGTACGAGTGTTATTATTGACGCGATAGAAAGTTCGTTTTGCCTTGTTGAGACAAGATTCCATAAACGCAGATGGATAACACAGATCACTTCCAATACCGTTGATTTTTTCTAATTCGGCATCGATGTATTCCGGACTGGCGATCCTAAGGGCGCGGAGAAACATTGAAGAAAAAATGGCCTTCTTAGTGGGGGTGTCATGTCCCGAGTAAAAGTGTACGTAGGACAAATTGAAAAATTGAATAATGCACGTACTGAAACTAACGATAGATTGATCAGTTTTGATGTTTGTTCATTGTTTACAAAAGTGCCGATTGACGATATGCTTGACTTTCTCTCCCAAGAATTACATAAGTATGACCTGCCACTACCTTCACACATTGTTTTGGAACTTATTAAGCTTTGCATCAAAGACTGTAAATTCACTTTCAATAACGAGTATTATCAACAAGTTTTTGGGATGGCCATGGGCAACCCTTTGTCGCCCCTCCTCTCCAATATTTATATGGAGTTTTTCGAAATTACTTACATTCCGAGAATCCTGGGGGTTGGCATCCCTTGGTTACGGTACGTCGATGATATTTTGTGTATCTGGCCCATGAATCGTGACCTGGATAACTTCCTCCTTCAGTTAAATGATCAAGTTCCCTCTATTAAGTTTACTTTGGAAGTGGAACAAGACAATTCAATCCCATTTTTGGATGTGCGTGTACATAGGGAAAGCCCAGGTTTTAAGTTTAGTATCTATCGGAAAAAAACAAACAATTTGTCCTACGTACACTTTTACTCGGGACATGACACCCCCACTAAGGAGGCCATTTTTTCTTCAATGTTTCTCCGCGCCCTTAGGATCGCCAGTCCGGAATACATCGATGCCGAATTAGAAAAAATCAATGGTATTGGAAGTGATCTGTGTTATCGATCTGCGTTTATGGAATCTTGTCTCAACAAGGCAAAACGAACTTTCTATCGCGTCAATAATAACACTCGTACTTTGTCAAAAAATATTTTAGTACTTCCATTTTTCCCGGGCTTTTTAGGCATTGCTAATGTATTTAAACTTTTGGATATTAATGTAGTATTTTCAGTATTTTCATACATTATTGTGAAAAATATCATAGTAAAAAATAGCCCTACCAATAATTCAGGCATTATCTATAAAATTGGCTGTAAACAATGTGATTCCTTTTACATAGGTCAGACGGGAAAGGATTTGCACACACGTATAGAACAGCATCAATATTCCGTTAGAACAGGACAGTTGTCCAGTGCCCTTTTTGTCCATTTGTCAGAGTTATCCCACTGTATTGATTGGAATAATGCTTCAGTTTTATTTCACTCTAGCAACATTGTTAATAGAAATATTCTTGAGTCTGCCATTATCCAACTAACAAATAACTTCAACATAAGCAAAGGTATTTTTCAACTCGATCCTGTTGTTTTGAATTCCTTCAGAACAGATTTAGATAAGAAAGGTAGAACGCTAAATCTTTGGTAAATTTGTATGCCACCATAACTTTTATTTTTCAATTTTTATATACAAAAAAAATAGGGCAGAGTGCTAAAACCCGGGCAGATTTCCAGTATAAATTTGTATATATATTTTATTATTTTTTTGATCTATAACATTGGTTGGAAACAACTCTTTTAATCTTGTGCTAAAAATCGATAATTGTTCAAATTTTTTTTTTTATACAAAAAGAGCAGAGTGCTAAAACCCGGGCAGATTTCCAGTATAAATTTGGGTAAATTTATAGTATTACACCCATCTCCCGTTGGAGGTGAAATTTATGTTTTTCCTATGGTTTTTGATGTTTTTGAACGAATCTGACCTTCAAAACCGTCGGAAATGACTCGTTTTTGAGATACCCCCCCCCAGCCGGCAATGTGGGGGAAATCACAGAAAACGAGTCATTTCCGACGGTTTTGAAGTCAGATTCGTTCAAAACACATCAAAAACCATAGGAAAAACAAATTTCACCTTCAAAATTGACCTAACCTAACCTATCCTGACCTAACCTATCCTACAACCTAGCCTAACCTATCCTAACAACCTAGCCTAACCTATCCTAACTAAGCCTAACCTATCCTAACAACTAAACCTAACCTATCCTAAAAGAAAAACAGGAATTACCTTTAAAATCTATGACAGAATAATCACAGTACCGTCTTTTCTACAACGCCACAGTTTCTGGTCTTGACAATATGTACACTCCGTTTTACAATGTGGACACTTCACTACTGTCGGTAGAACACCGTGAGCATGCAGAAACTCAACACTTTTTTCTAAATTTTCATAGAAAGCGACAATACAGCGGTAATAATCGAACGAACACATGTCACACGAAGCCATTCCAGCAGCAAACTAATTCAAATTCGAAATGGATGGAGCGCTCTGATTGGGCAGACATGTGACGTCAACACACACGAACACACGAACGAACGTACAAACACACACTAGATACACACCAAAAAAACGTTTATATCTCGAAAACGAAGTATTTGCGACGGAAACGCTGTAGAAAAAGTGTCTTAGAATTAAAAAAATCTACCTAATGAATATATAATAATTGCTGGACGTTAGACGGGTGTAATACTATAATAATACCTAAATTTGTATATATATTTTGTTTTTTTATCTATAACATTGGTTGGAAACAATTCTTTTAATCTTGTGCTAAAGATCGATAGTTTTTCCTTATAAATTTGTGTGCCCCCTTCCACAATCCTTTAATTTTGTTTTTCCGTTTATTGTACATATATATATATATAGATTTTTTTTTTTCTGTAACCGATATATAGGTCGTAACTCTTTATGTACTTCAGTGTTCCTGAGGATGTCATTAGACGAAAGCGCTTGAGCACTATCTGTGTTTCCTTTCCTTCGTGGTTTTATTCATCATATTATATATATATATATATATATATATATATAGGGTGTCCCAAAAAAAACTATATACTCTTTATAGCATCATATATTTTATAATTTAAAAAAAACCAAACAATATATTGTTATAGCAATTGCCAATGAAAGGTAAATTAGTAATCTAAGTGATCAAAATGTTATAGCGAGTTGTTTGCATATAAAATTTAATTAACTACGCCAAGTGCTCAAAATGTTCTCCGGCGGCATGAATGCACTTTTGAATGCGCCGACTAAGCCTGGCTTGTTTTATCAAAGGCCTTGTAATGGCGAAGCCTATGGACCGAACGTAGTCTAGTCACTCACTAGCTTGCTTCGGACTTAGCCTACGCACTCATTCCACGATACAAACTCTACAGCATTCAACTTTATTCAGTTCAGCAAAAGAACCCATGTTGCGTAAACGTTTGACACTGGAGCAACGAAAAAGTGTTCTGAAATGGTATTGGAAATTTGAGAATGTGTCCGAAGTCCAGCGGCAATGGATCCGGGAATTTGGTACAAAGCCACCGACACGTCTCGCCATTACAAGCATCCGTGACAAGTTTGAGGCAGAGGGATCTGCTCAAGATATGCACAAGCGAAGATCTGGACGACGCAAATCAAGTGCGAGTGATGAAAACTCCGTTTTAGTGTTGCAAAAATTTAATCGATCACCACAGAAATCAGTTAGGCAATGCGCCCGTGAGACCGGAATCAGCAAATCAGGTGTTCACCGGATTTTAAAGTCGGCAAAATGGAAAAGCTACATTCCAAGTCTGTTACACGCCATGACTGAAGATGACCCTGATCGCAGACTCGAATTTTGTGAATGGTTTCAGTCAATGGAAACCGAAGACATACAGTTTGCCAACAAAATCGTGTGGTCTGATGAAGCTACCTTCAATCTGAATGGCACAGTAAATCGACACAACTGCAGGTACTGGTCACTTGATAATCCACACGTTTATGTGGATAAACATGTTAATTTACCAGGATTAACAGCATGGTGTGGTTTATCATCCAGGGGTTTGGTTGGACCATTTTTCTTTAATGGGACAGTTACCGGTGCCGCATATCTCGACATGCTGCGGACAGAAATTATACCTGCAGTTCGGAAGTTGTTTTGAAACGACGACTTTTACTTTCAACAAGATGGGCCCCCCCTCATTATCATTGTGATGTCAGAAGGTACCTCGATGAAACGTTGCCTAACCGTTGGATAGGACGAAGAGGAAGCGTTGAGTATCCTCCACGTTCACCGGACTTGACTCCACTTGATTTTTACTTGTGGGGCTACCTGAAGGATGCAGTTTATGGTACAAGACCCGCAACACTCGAACACCTTAAGGATGCAATTAGGGAAAAGTGCGGGACCATCACAGCATCCACATTAGTCCATGTCTGCGAATCAGTTAGTCGACGCATTCAAAAGTGCATTCATGCCGCCGGAGAACATTTTGAGCACTTGGCGTAGTTAATTAAATTTTATATGCAAACAACTCGCTATAACATTTTGATCACTTAGATTACTAATTTACCTTTCATTGGCAATTGCTATAACAATATATTGTTTGGGTTTTTTTTTAATTATAAAATATATGATGCTATAAAGAGTATATAGTTTTTTTGGGACACCCTGTGTATATATATGATACACACAGACCGTACATAGAACAAGGAACTCTTCTGGGAAAATTAAATCCACTATAGTCCGAATGAATAATGGTAAATGAGAAACACTATAGTTTTTTCGTTTTCTTTTTAACTTTGCCCCGACGTGGGCAACGGGTCATTCGCAGAGAGGCCCCAAAAATATAGCTTCCCTCGCCAGCTATCTGCAAAGCAGATAGGATCCAGCTCTGGGACAGGATCTAGGGTTTAAAGCAGCCTAGCCCCACTATATTTAGAACCTCAATATAAGCAAAAGAAAAAGGGGTAACCATTGTATTTATAGCCCAAAACCAAAACTTAAACCTCAATTGGCAGAATTGAGCGTCCACTTTTCAAGGCACATAACATGTCCGTTTCATGATGGGGTTGTACCATAAAAAACCTCGGGGGACCATTCCGAGTTCTACCCCATATAGGCCCTATATCTCCTTCCATTATTATCATTATATTGTTATTATTATTATTATTATCTGCTATTACAGTATTATTAGAAATTTTCTGAATTTTGTTTTGTGTAAATTTTTTTCAGAACTCAAGTTTCAGTTTGGGCCGAAAACAAAATTCACATGTGCTCAGGAAATCGTCAGGCGATCATTCTCCAGCGAAGGTGAACCACATCATTCCTACTCATTATTACGTTCATATCGAACATTATACTTCTCACGAAAATCCTTTGACAAAAAATAAAAACAGCATAATTAAATTGAATTTAATGGATACCTAATTAAATTTGACAACCCATTCATAACAACGGCGGATTAACTTGCATTCATCGTATCAAACCCTACATGTAACGTAATGAAAATATTACATGGTTAAAAATGTAACATATTTAATTACATTTAAAGTCAATTGTCAATGAAACTTCCATTACGATATACTCGTACAGATGTACTTTGTTATGACAGCCGAATAATGTTATATTTATGTGCGCATAAATATATTGAAGAATTCTTACGTAATTTGTATTTCAGATGATTCGAATGACGTTAACAGTTGTTCTTGTTTACTCTCTCTGTTGGCTCCCTTTTAACGTCTTGCAGGTAGGCACAATATTGTTTGTATAAATATAGACGCTTCCATTATGACGCCATCTGTTTGTGAGGTAAAGCGACCTCTGTTGGCTTCTGCCGCTAAGTAAATTTCTATACATAGTTTTATAGCTGTAGCAAATATTTTCTTCACTAATTAGCTCCTTCGTGCACACTTTTTACTGTATATATATATATAATATATATATATATAATAAACCCGAGCATTCGCTTTCACCGAATTTTTCATTTTGACGAAGGTTAGGTTAGTCCTCTCATCCTGAACCTAAAACTTAACATGGAATCAATGCCACGACCGACCAAGAAAGCCGGAAATCACAAGCCCCAGCCAGGACTCTATCTAACATCCTCTAGATTAGCAGCCTAGCTTTTTAACCTTTAGGATACCCATATATATATATATATATATATATATTATATATATATATATAGAGAGAGAGAGAGAGAGAGAGAGAGAGAGAGAGAGAGAGATTATAAGGACAAGAGGAAGCCTCAGACTTTTCGGTCCACTCGGGGAGGTTCCTGTTATTAAACTGGTTCATTTTTTAACTATTCTAACAGTGGCAGAAAACTGGATAGAAAAGCATAAGGCTCTCTCTCCACCCTCCGCTCCCTTCCGCCAGAGGCGGGTACGGGAAAAGGTTGAAGAAAATATTTTGACCCTAGAAAAGTAGCCAAGGAAATTTTAAGGAAAGAGAAGTGTATATATAAGCTAGCTCTACAATTACGCTATGTACACAGAAATCGTACACTAGATAGCACCGTTGTATAAACTAATAATATAATTGTGCTGATCTTATATCAACTACTTGGTCATAAAAACCTCAAACATATAGTTTTGACGTTATACAACATATTTACAGCTCTAGTTACCGAGGTATCGGTCCAACAAGGACCTCATGACCCACTTCAGGCTAGCCCCAACAGGATTTAGAGAGAGGTAAAGGTTAAACTCTCCGAGTCTACACCCATGTACGCGCAAAGCCATCACGCCGGCAAAGTGATGAAATGCTTTTGCAGGAAAGGGGTGAAAACAGAAATTAAGGAGAGAAATCAGATTTTCCCACACCATGTCCTCACCAGTCACATGCATCCAGCCACCCAAGAGAAAGAAGAGAGAGAAAAAAAGAAATCGTGACGGCAGAAACGAAACTCTACCTCACTTAATCCATGACAATGCATCTTTAAAATTTTTTTTTGCTCGTTATGAGATCATGCGTTTCGACAAAATATTTTTCTACTCTATTCTCAAACATATTAACAAGGCAGGCAAGTGTGCGAGCGTGATTTCTGTAATTACATGCTTGATATGTGTATACGTCTGCCAACTATTTGGATGTCACTGAGTTTCAACTTGGGTTTCCCGCCGTGAAAGGTGTTTATGTGGCAAGTGATATATCGAGTGATTCATACTTTGCGGTGTTGTGCCACCACAAGAGTAAAGAATATCAGTGGGAGGTCCCTGTATCTATCCCCGTGGAGAATGTGTGTGTTTCGTGTGTGATTACCCGTTGTTCCAATGGCAAATTCAAGAGTCTCCCATTTAGAGGTGTTTATGAGGCAAGTGATGAAAATTAGTTGCTCGATGGTTGATCATGATATGAGGACACAATCAACCAGAGACGTATCTCTAAGTGGGGAGATAATTAAGTGTAGGAGGAAGTGTTTAAACAAACTCCCGCAGGGTTACATCATAATACTATTTTCTTAAATTATTATATAATATGTGAGGACAGTCTTAAACTCTCAGTGTATTAAGAACTTTGTCCAATCTATCTTTTAAAATTTTTACACTTTGGCTTGAACAACCTCCGACCGAAGTTGGTTCCAGATATTAACTATTTTATAGAAGAAGAAATTACCACATATGGAGGTACTAAATGTTTTAAGATCCAAAACCATTATTTCTTGTTGGATTGGTATTAAATGAAAATAATTTCCTGCGGGAAAGTTACAAGGAGTTACAAGAAATACCTCAAAAGGCCTTGCGGCCCATAACTGAGGAGGTACCAATGGCAACGGGTGCCACGGAAAAATTCATACACATTATCACAGCTAGCTTCTCGAACAGCCACCCCAGAAAACAGTAACACACATCCTCAAATAGTGTGCACGATTCGGTCTAACCTTTTCTTGAACTGATCCATAGACGAACTGTTCACAACTTCTGAAAGTAGCCTGTTCTCCGTGTCACAGATCTTATAGGTAAAGTAATTCCCACACACACTAGTGCTAAACCGTTTCAAATCCAACTTCAAACCATTGTTGCGAGTTGAGTTGACATTTAAACTAAACATGTTTCTAAAATCGACATCGTTGAACCCGCGTAAGAGTTTGAAAACCTCGATGAATTGACCGCGCAGCCTCCGAGTTTCCAGCAAAAACAAATTCAGGGCGCATAAGCGTCGATTGTAGCCCATATGCCTAACGAAAGGGATTAACTTTGTGTCCCTCGCCTGCACTAGCTCCAGCCTTCAATATCTTTCTTGAGGGTGGGCGACCAGAACTGCATAGCATACTCCAGGTGCGGCCGAACCACGGAATTGCACAGAGAGAGTACAATCTCCTTGTTCTGAAATCGAAATTGCCTCCTCATATAACCCAACAGCTTCTGAGTTTTCTTTTCCACCTCTAAGCACTGTTTGGTAAACTTAAGGTCGCTGCTAATTAGCATACCCATGTCCTTTTCCAAATCAATGGCCTCGCTATTACCCCCAACATAGAGTAGTCCGACTTGGGATTGGCGTTGGCAATGTGCATCACCTTGCATTTACCCAAGTTAAACGGCATTTTGCCATTTTTCGGACCACTCTCCTATCCTACGTAGGTCCACACACGCAGTTGCTCGATCGCTTCGGGCGTCCCAACATTGGCCCCAAAATATGACAATAAACCCACACTAACAGACAGAGGTTTATTTCCACAACAGTTCCGATGCCCACTGGCATCCTCTTCGAGTGGATTTCTGTATCCACCCGAAGAGGATGCCAGTGGGCATCGAAACTTTTGTGGAAATAAACTCTGTCTGTTAGTGTGGGTTTTATTGTGATATTTTGACCTCCACGTAAAAAAAGTTTTTTGCATTTACTGGCCCCAAGCTTGGTATCATCAGCGAATTTGGCGATCCTACTGACGATGCCAGTGTCGATATCATTTATGTAGATCAGGGGTTCCCAATTGGTGTTCCGCGGAACACTTGTATACCGTGAGAAGTGTTTCCGCGGAACACAATTTGGGAACCCCTGATGTAGATGATAAACAACAGTGATCCCAAAACGGAACCCTGAGGAATCCCGCTAGTGACCGAGGCCCAACCTGAGCTAGCCCCTTTAATTACAACCCTCTGCCGCCTGCCACTTTCCAATCCAGCTACCTACTTCCCCACCGATACTCAGCGCGCTGACTTTCGCCCTTAGCTGGCGGTGAGGTACCTAATCAAAGGCTTTCTGAAAGTCGAGATAAAAGTATATCAATCGCCCTACTCTTATCGTACTCACTCCACATGACGTGAAAACACTCGAGCAAATTGGTGAGACACGACCTATGCCGTCTAAACCCATGTTGGGAGTCCCCAAGCAGCTTGTAGGAATCCAAATGGTCAACGATCCTATCCGCTATTATCCCTCTAATAATTTATCTACAACTGAAGTGAGACTAATGGGACGATAGTTCCATGGACTTTCGTGATCCCCTTTCTTAAAGATAGGGGTCACGTTGGCTTCCCTCCAGTCACCAGGCACCTGGCCCATCTCCAACGATTTGTTGAAGACTGTAGCCAGGTGGGGAGCCACCCAGGTGGGGAGCCACCTGGTCGCGTACTTCCCACAACACACTGGGGAGAAACTGGTCTGGCCCAGGAGCCTTAAACGCGTTGTCTGTCTATTCTATCGGCACCGACTGTCGCGGTACACCAAACACTATCCAGGCCAGCACCTTCGTGCCTAACGCCTGGCTCAGGGATGACGCGGGTGTCCTCCCTGGTGAATACTCCCGCAAAGTACTCATTCAGCACATTAGCGATGTCCGCGTCAGAGGACCACAGCGAGCCGCTGGGGTCCTTTAACGGGCCTATCATGCTTCTAATGGGCTTTCTACTATTAACATAACTGAAGAAGTCCTTAGGGTTCCCCATGCAGAGGCTTGCCACCCTAAATTCTTCGTTACGTTTCTCTAGCCTAACCTTCGCCTTCATTTCCCTGCACAGGCGTACATACGCCTCAGTGTTCTCATGGGAACGATTGGCCTTCGCCATCCTATACGCAGCTTTCCTATTTCGGATAGCCGAAGCGATGTGACGACTGAACCACTTAGGCTGCGTTGAAGCGGGGAGTGACCGGTTTTGAGGGTATGGCAGCAGACTGCAGCACCATAAACTGATCCCGGAATGCACTCCACACTTCCTCAATATCGCCACCGACCTCTAACCCCATCTCACCTCCGCTATCCCGGAGGCCAACAAAGTCCGCCCGCCGTAGATCGAACTTACTGCCTCTAGAGTCACTACACTTCACCCAACGGACACAGACACAGAACCTAATCAGACCGTGATCACTTCCGCCCAACGATTCGTCAACGGTGAGGCCAATGACGAGGTTGTCTTCGGTCGTGAATACTAAGTCTAGAACGCTTTCGCATCGTGTAGGCCCATTGACCCACTGAGTGAGGAAGTTCTCATCAGCAAAGTCAACTAGCCTCCTCCCTTCGGCATCAGCAGACCTGTCTTCCCACTTTAGACCGCGACAGTTGAAGTCTCCTAAAATTACACACACCCTCTCCCCTAGCAGGCTACGGAGGTCGGTGTACAGGGCTGTATCGTCCTCCAGGAGGAGATGCGGAGGTCTGTACACCAAGATTAACCTATAGTTCGTCCCTCCCACGTTCAGATCGACGCCAAGCAGCTCCCGTTCCGATCGAAACTGGCAGTTAACTGGACTCAACGTGTCCCTCACGTATATTAGTACCCTACCCCCTCCCCAGGTTAGGTATACCGCTTTGGGGGGTGAGGCCGTCCCAACTTCTCCCCCAAAATCCCTCTCTTAGGTTAGGTATATCCTTTGGTGGGTAAGGCTGTCCCACCTCCTCCCCCATAGTTGCATAACCTCTCGCAACATTCCCCCTCCCCCTTTGTAGCATAACCTCTTGCAACATTTCCTTTGGGACATTGATCAACATTTGCAGAGAGAGAGAGAGAGATTCGCGCAAACTTCTATAGATAGAAATATCTCCTACAAAAAGAAGTTATGTATCATTTTCTGTCATCCGGAAAGAAGCTTTGGTACCCACAAGAGGGCAAACTTCCCCTAGAATACACCTAAAAAAAAAGAAGTCACGTCATCTAAATTAAGAAAGTTTTATTTTGTGTGCGCGCGCGCTATATATATATAATATATATATATATATATATATATATATATATATATATATACAGGGTGTCCCATGAATTCGGTCACATAGGAAAATTTATTTTAAATTAAATTTACAAAAGTAATACATTTGAACTAAAACAAATGTTCAAATTGATGTCTTGTTTTAAGAACTTTTTTTTGTTGCGGGTAGAATAACACGCAATGGCTAATATGGAAGCGAGTTACACTCGTGAGGAAAAGGCCTCCGGAGGTCTTTGCGTATTATTCTACCTGCAACAAATAAAAAGGTCCCAAAAACAAGACATTAATTTGAACATTTGTTTTAATTCTAATGTATTAATTTTGTAAATTTAATTTTAAAAAATAAAATTTTCCATGAAACCGGACTTATAGGACACCATATATATATATATATATATATATATATATATATATATATATATATATATATATATATTAGTCTGGAAATACGTCTATATCGGCTTGTATATGTACAGAAATAGAATACAGTGCTTTCCAATGTTGTGATTTTTATTGAATTTTATTAATTTGGGTCGAGTGCAATTGCAAAAGGGTGCAACATTCAGGATTTAAAACATTTTTGTTATGTTTTCAATGTTGCGTCATTATTATTTGACGGGTTTAACCTAACTTCACTATAATAATGCTAATAAATAATCGGTGAAGAGGGCCAGAAACTGGCACGTCGCTCTATCCAAACTAAACCCTGATACCCACTGAGATACGGGCGATGCATAACCCAATTTGATTATCGTCAAGACTCAAGACCGTCAGTCTTACAGCGAGACTGAACCATTTTTCACTGCATATTTTATGTCTCTCATTTTTACTTTTCTTAGTGCGAGTCGTGACTGCATGAACAGCTTCAGTATACCCTTCTGGAATCTATTATTCCAATTCCAATTCCAACTCCACCCCTAAACCAGAACTTTAAAGTCTATTAAAATTTCAGTTTCAATGTGAAAACAATAGGATCTTCGATTACGGTCGAATCCGATTCTAATTTAAGCAAAATTCAAATCTGACCGCGATTCCCATTCTGGATCAAATCCCACCACCAATCTAGATACAAACAAACAAACGTACACAGATACATCCATTAAAGCTAATAATAGTGGTGTTCCTCAGGGTTCTGTCCTGACACCCACTGTTTTCCTTTTATTTATCAATTATCTATTAAGTCGCACTTCCTCTCCTATCCACTCCTATGCGGATGATTCTACTCTTCACTTCTCCACCCGCTTCATAAAGCGTCCCTCTCAACAGTCATTCCATGATTCGCGTAGGACGGCTATGGTCTTTCTACTGTCTCTGATTGGGGCAAAGAAAATCTTGTGGCTTTCAATGTCTCAAAAACTCAGTTCCTTCATCTATCTACTCGTTACGATCTTCCACACGACTATCCCCTTACCTTCAACATCACACAACTCAATCCTTCCTCTTCTCTTAACATTCTTGACGTTTTCTTTTCTCGTGATCTTTCCTGGAAAGATCACATATACTCTCTTTCCAAAACAGCTTCTAAGAGGTTAGGTGTGCTGTACTGGCTCCGCAGTTTCTTCACCCCCACTCAGTTGCTGTCTCTGTATATGCAGCTCTACTCGAGTGGGTGGAATCAAAGGCGTTTCGTTTCATCAGTTCTCTCTCTCTCTCTCTCACTCTCTCCGCCGCAATGTTGCAGGCCAACACGATAGAGATATATATATATATATATATATATGATGCAAGCCCACAAGGAAAAAGAAAAACGATTCCAAGACCTTTCATGTATTCAGAGCTACACCTCGTCAGGGTGGGTTTGCATCGTTCATTCATTTCACGTGTTTAATTGTGAAATTCATATTATATAGTTACAAGGTTCATGTTACACGATTTAGAGGCATCTTTAAATTTCGTTTGACAATATGTCAAAGGAATTATATACCCAGAATTGAAAATTGAGTCCTATTATTATTATATATATATATATATATATATATATATATATATATACAGTATTCTTCTCTTTCTTGCTCTGAAAAAAGAAGAATGTTGGCAACCATGATATGAAATTAAAAATAAATTATTAATTATTTGGCCAAAACTTCAAAATCATGATCATATTTCCATTAATTCTTGTCCAAATTAAATATTAAAAACTTTGTCGAGTAAAAGAGAGAAAATAAGTATCAATAATAAGATGATTACTCAAAATCCAAATAAAAAATTGGCGGTTCGTTTCCGAGAACCGGAATTTGATTTTCGTCCATTTAGCTTTAAGAAAGAGGAAGAAGCGAATATAAGCTTTAATACAAATCTGTATATTTAATATATTTATTTAATGACATTGTAAACGAGTAAACATCCGCGTATAAATGGAAAGAAAAAATGCACTGAAGTGGAAAACTTGGAACTGGTGGAACTTGAATTCGCGCGGGTCTCCTAATTTCTTCCCGATCACGTCATTCAAAACCCCCTTTCCCGCACCGCCTAAAAGAAAGTGTTCGTTCGAGCGAGGCCATTATTTACGCTGTTTGACCATCATCCCTTCTTCAACTCCTTCGCCTTTATAAAGCATACGAGTGAGTTTTAAGTGCGGTTATTGCGCTTAAGATGTATTTACATTATTTGTATGTACGTGCACTGATGGACTAAAGTAGTATAGCCGCAAAAGGGGAGAGTGCAAGAATGTTGCAGGTTATTATGTAATGTTGCAAAGGGGGGTGGGGGTCGTTGCAAAGGGGGGTGGGGGGAAACTTGGAGGCGGCGTTATCCCCCAAGAGAGAGAGGAGGAGAGAAAGGAGGAGAGGTGTTCACCTGGCAGGAGCCAAGTGCACATTAAGACTTCAGCCGAGTTGGCGTTGTTTTATAGGCTCCTAATCAGCCAGTTGGCGTAAATGGCTTGAGTTGCCAGATACCGCGATACCATTGTATACATTATTTAGACTTCTAATCAGCCAGTTGGCTGTAAATGGTTGTCAGATACCTCTTTTTAGCAGTATTATTGCATACATTATTATTATATACGCCTAATCAGCCAAGGGGGGAGAGGTACACATGCAGGAGGTACACACACATACGCACACATGCAGGAGGTACACATGCAGGAGAGAGAGAGAGAGCTGAAGGAGGGAGAGAGACGCCTGTAGGAGGGAGAGAGAGAGCTGAAGGAGGGAGAGAGACGCCTGTAAGAGAGAGAGAGAGAGAGACGCCTGAAGGAGAGAGAGAGAGAGCTGAAGGAGGGAGAGAGACGCCTGTAAGAGAGAGAGAGAGATAGAGACGCCTGAAGGAGAGAGAGAGAGGAGAGACGCCTGAAGGAGAGAGAGAGAGAGAGAGTAGTTGCCTTTAAGGCATATTATTTTCGTTTTCCTAACCTAAGAGGCCACTAAGGGGTTTACCAAAGGGCCAAAAAAAGAAGGACCAGAGGTCCTTGCTCGGCTGGAGCCGAGCTGGGAATGAGTCTTCACCAGCTTCTCGATCTTTTATAAGCCTCTATTCTGGCTGAGTTGCCAGATCACGCCTTGTATTGGGGTGCTGAGTTGCCAGATCGCACCATGTATTCTAATAAGCATTGTGTACCACAATATGGTAGATGAATTAAATAATTACACACTTAATTGAAATATAGATGTATATAGTGTTTTACAATAGATGTATATAGTGGATTATATGCAAAATATAACATTAACTTGAGTCCTTGAAGTTGAACTTATCGAAACAAATAACGTAGTTATCCATAATTCAACCAACCATAGAAAACAGAATTATATATATATATATATATATATATATATATTAAGCATTGTGTACCACAATATGGTAGATGAATTAAATAATTACACACTTAATTGAAATATAGATGTATATAGTGTTTTACAATAGATGTATATAGTGGATTATATGCAAAATATAACATTAACTTGAGCTTCCTTGAAGTTGAACTTATCGAAACAAATAACGTAGTTATCCATAATTCAACCAACCATAGAAAACAGAATATATATATATATATATATATATATATATATATATATATATATATATATATATTGTTTTCAATATGGTAGATGAATTAAATAATTACACACTTAATTGAAATATAGATGTATATAGTGTTTTACAATAGATGTATATAGTGGATTATATGCAAAATATAACATTAACTTGAGCTTCCTTGAAGTTGAACTTATCGAATTTTCATGTTTCAGAAAGATTTACGCGTTAATAGAATTAGTAAAGTTACCCAATAAATAAATCGTTAGACAGAAATGATTTTTATAAGGGATACCCAACTAATTATGCACCAATCAATAAATAATAGCAAACGTGAATAAAGAGTTCCAATTCATGTGAATGAGATAACTAAAATTTTAGTTATTGTATTATCATAAGACTACATCAATATTTACTATAAATACGAGTATATTTAATATTCTTCATTAACAAAAGCTTTAAAACCAGATCTCTAAAATATTTTCATGATTCCGCGATACAATTCGAAACACATGAGCTTCATCCCTGCGAAGAAAATTGAAAAACGAAATTTAAAGAAACGAAGAAAGTTGGAAATACCCAAAACATAATCCGATAGTGTATAACGTTGCAGTATTCGCTTGAAGAAAGGAGAGGTTGCAAACTCTACTTGAATAAATGTAATTACCTAAACTGCACGCGAAGGAGTTTAAATAGATCCAGCAAATAAAGCCTTTGAACAATGATTTCATGTTTCAGAAAGATTTACGCGTTAATAGAATTAGTAAAGTTACCCAATAAATAAATCGTTAGACAGAAATGATTTTTATAAGGGATACCCAACTAATTATGCACCAATCAATAAATAATAGCAAACGTGAATAAAGAGTTCCAATTCATGTGAATGAGATAACTAAAATTTTAGTTATTGTATTATCATAAGACTACATCAATATTTACTATAAATACGAGTATATTTAATATTCTTCATTAACAAAAGCTTTAAAACCAGATCTCTAAAATATTTCAATTCTTCGCTTTAAATTCGTTTCATCCCTGCGAAGAAAATTGAAAAACGAAATTTAAAGAAACGAAGAAAGTTGGAAATACCCAAAACATAATCCGATAGAGGAAAGGATTTCCGAGAATCTGCCCAACTCGGTCGACCATATTTTACCTTTCTACGAGTCAAATCAAACAAAACCTCACCTCACTCCTTGTTTTCAGCATTCATTCATTTCACGTTTTATTGTGAATTTCATCCCATATATATATATATATATATATATATATATATATATATATATATATATATACCCTTTGGATAACCTTTGGTTAGCTTCCGCCCGAATTGTTCATTCTGACGAAGGTCAAGCTTTCCACTCCACCTTAGACCTACAGTTTAACGTGGAACCATCAACAGCCCGCGTCTTAACCACTAGGACACGTAGGGTACCCATTTATCTGCCAACCACTTTTTTTATTATGTGTAATGACCACCTTAGACCTACAGTTTAACGTGGAACCATCAACAGCCCCAGCGTCTTAACCACTAGGACACGTAGGGCACCCATTTATCTGCCAACCACTTTCTTTTATTATGTGTAATGACCACCTTAGACCTACAGTTTAACGTGGAACCATCAACAGCCCAGCGTCTTAACCACTAGGACACATAGGGTACCCATTTATCTGCCAACCACTTTCTTTTATTATGTGTAATGACCACCTTAGACCTACAGTTTAACGTGGAACCATCAACAGCCCCAGCGTCTTAACCACTAGGACACGTAGGGCACCCATTTATCTGCCAACCACTTTCTTTTATTATGTGTAATGACCACCTTAGACCTACAGTTTAACGTGGAACCATCAACAGCCCAGCGTCTTAACCACTAGGACACGTAGGGACCCATTTATCTGCCAACCACTTTCTTTTATTATGTGTAATGACCACCTTAGACCTACAGTTTAACGAACCATCAACAGCCCAGCGTCTTAACCACTAGGACACGTAGGGTCCCATTTATCTGCCAACCACTTTCTTTTATTATGTGTAATGACCACCTTAGACCTACAGTTTAACTCCGAACCATCAACAGCCCGCGTCTTAACCACTAGGACACGTAGGGTGCCCATTTATCTGCCAACCACTTTATTTTATTATGTGTAATGACCACCTTAGACCTACAGTTTAACGTTGAAACCGAATGTTATTTTTAAAATATAATTATGATATATTTCTTTATACCCTCTCGATTACATTAGTGACTAATGATGCGGGAAATTGAGTAAATGGAAATATTATTTTCTCGAAAACTATGGGTGATAGAAAACTTCTGAAACCATATTTGGAATCAATATCAAAAGTTCTATACGAATCACCAAATAATTTTCAAAGGAGAATAAGAGCATTAATTCTATTAGTGAAAATATAAAGATGCAATTACTCGTCCGTACCCGTTATAGCGGAATGGTACACGTCATAGCTCCACCCAGCTACATCGGCAGCCAATCACGACGAACATCTGGTCTTTTGGGCGGAGCTTGGCGAATGTGCATATAAAAGGGGATATTTTCAGTTGGGAGTAACAGTAGCTATTTTCGCATCAGTGAATAATCATTCCTCAACCATGGACCTGTACGTCTCCCCAGATTTGTATGAAGAAAGTGATACTGCAGCATTAACCGCAATTAGTCTTTTCAATGCGATTGATTGTGGCGAATTATTTTCGACGCAAACCGTAGAAGATATTTGCAGTGACGCTCCTTACAATCCGACGCAAGGGACTACCATAGAAATGTAAGTGTCCATAATTCGATTTTATATATATGGAGAGTTGTAGTATTTCGTCAAATAGATACTAGTCAAAAATGTCAATCAATGTTATTTCCCCATCATGCTAAAATCGAAATTGGTAATCGAACCAAAGATATCTTCACATAATGGGGATCTGTCTGTATACTCTGTATATGTTTTAAAAGCATTATTCCTTTAAGGTCCGATGAGGATTTGACACGTGTTATACAATCTTTTGAAGAACCTCGGAATATGGATGATATACTGATCAGTCAGCAGTGTCACACATCCTCCACCATGGACCTGTACGTCTCCCCAGACTTGTATGAAGAACGTGATACTGCAGCATTAACCACAATTAGTCTTTTCAATGCGATTGATTGTGGCGAATTATTTTCAACGCAAACCGTAGAAGATATTTGCAGTGACGCTCCTTACAACCCGACGCAAGGGACTACCATAGAAATGTAAGTGTCTATAATTAGAATTTTATATATATATGGAGAGTTGTAGTATCTCGTCAAATAGATACTCGCCAAAAATGTCAATCAGTGTTATTTCCCCATTATGCTAAAATCGAAATTTTTATGGCGTTCACTCCTCGAACCAAAGATATCTTCACATAATGGGGATCTGTCTGTCTGTATACTCTGTATATGTTTTAAAAGCATTATTCCTTTAAGGTCCGATGAGGATTTGACACGAGTTATACAATCTTTTGAAGAATCTCGGAATAGGGAGGGTATACTGATCAGTCAACAATGTCACACCGAAATAATGTAAGTGTTTTTCGATCTTTTTGGGATAAGAAGACACAATATATTTTCATAAATTTATTAAATGAAAGAAATCAGTACAATAAACGAATATACCGTTACAAATATACGAACAAAAACATTATAATATACAACGAGTACGTACAATTGGAAAACGGTTTTTTATCTGTCTGCATACCATTTCATCGTTTCGGTGAGTGTGACACGGGTCAAATAAATTTAAAAAATTTATAAATTCTTTATCATTTGACATATGCATGAGAAATGAGACACAGTACATTCCGCAAACATTAGTAAAATATCCCTGCATACGAAATGGGTTCCATACAACTTCGGGAATATGTAACTGAGCGAGAAATTTTACAATAATAGGGTCACTCCAGGGTTGAGTACCGAGTGAATCAAAATAGTACAGGCGCTGTCTATTTTTAAAATAGACAGCGATCCAGTGAATCCCTTCATTACCGATGATGTCTGTGTTCACAATAAGACTACCGCATTCTCGCGTACTTGGCAAACTCAATGTTTCATTCTTCGCAAACACGCCGATAAATTTGGAACGTGTGACTCGCTCCATTACTTTCTGAAGTGTATTAGCATCCATTTTAAAAGTCAGTGATAACGCTTCTAAATCTATCTACTTCTATTAGGGCTTGCGATTCGAGATATACTAGTACACTAATAGGAGCGTCTATAGGCTTGGCGAATTCCAGCCGCACTGAGATGTTACCGCTCTGCTGTGGTGTTAAATGGGTATTTACGCTAGCAGATAAGTCAGGTGTAATGTCAAACGGATAAAGGTTAAATTGATCAATGAATTCTTCCTGCGTTACCCCATTACCAAGCTCATCACAATCACCTGCAATATGGGTCAGATTACTATAGGCTCTGGCACAAAGAGGTAACACAGCGTCTGATGAATAGTCCGTACCCATTGTTCCACCCAAAGCAGTGCCATTAACGTATAGAGTTATATTTTTAAGTCCGAAATTCTCGAATTTAAAGGCACTCTTTTTATATTTTCCATTCACCGAAGCGTGGTCCTGCATGCCGATTAATATCCTTTTAGGAAGATTTCCCAGGGCAATGTTTTCTATCTGCTTCGATGCCAACCCTGCAGGAACCGTATATAGTTTGATCTGCACTCTGTTAATAGGATATTTCACTGTAGCGTTTAGTAAATTTTTCTCAATTTCTAGTTGTTTTGGTGAACTTAATTTCACTCGCCGTACGCGGAGGTATGTGTCCATAATGTGAACCACAACGGACTTTGCACCCTCTTCTTGATTCGCATCCAGATTTAAGCAGATCTCAGGACTCGTGCGGGTGAGCTTTATTTTCATATCCACCCCGTTCACAAGCAACTTCTCCTGGAAAGTGAAATCTGTGTGCAACCGTCCAAAACACTCGTATATTTTCTTTTTAGAATTTTTAAATTTGTCCTTTATACTATTTTCATCTTTAGTTTGATAATATCCCTCCGCACTTAAAAAGGTAGCCTTCGCTTCTTTGGAAAAGTTGAGGACATTTTCCAAATAGGCTCGTAGATGATAGTACCCCGTGCCTGCCGATATGTTGGTCTGATTTAAATATACGTCACACTGGTTGAATATGGCGTGCAGAAAGTTTGTTTCAGGGTATACAGCATATTTGTCATCGCAGGCCGTTCCATCAGAATGGGCTATACGTAGCTTAGCGTACATGTGCACACAGCTTGGATCAAAAAAGTAAGGACCTGAGCTGGGTATCACGAATTCTATAGGTGCACTCGGTGAACTAATTGTGTTTAAAGGGTTAATTGTAATAAAGTCACTGTGCTCAATAGAAACTTGGGTTGGCGGGAGCTCAAAAAAGGACAGCTCCGATTTACAGCATTGTGAACTACATGGGTGGATGAAGCGTGCCATGGCGAAATAGTGACTCCTCTCTCGACAAGTGGTAAACAAACTATGATTCATGAGATCAATATCCTTAGCTTATATCAGTCAAAAAAGTGGTCAACCATAGGTTTCATTCGCTTACAGCATTTCTTTTTTGATAGCCTTTTACGTTTAATACCACGTGACCCCTTCTTCTTCCGGGGAGCCCTCTTCTTCTTCCCGCCACCACGCATTTTTCTCTTTGCATCTTTGATGATTTCGTTCCGTGTACGCTTTAAATGTTTTTTTAGAGCTTCTTTAGGTTTAGCCCCGGCCAATATGTCTTCTGCAGTGTTAAGACCTGATTGTAGCGCTTTCCTTCCAAGGTATCTGGCACCCCTCTTCAGCAAAGGAACAGCCGTACGTAGTATGGATGAAAAAATGGATCCAAGTCCACTACCGCGCTGGTATCGCATCCCTCGATAGACGGTGAAAGGCTTTCTATCCATTATAACTCAGTGCGTCGAAAGTGTAGCTTCACTGTTAAGCTCCCGTTACCGAATGGGAAGTTTTCGCCCTCAATCGTTCTTATATATATTGTGATATTGGTTATTAAATTAGTTGCGACATTCACATAATGGGGCCTGTCATATGTAATACTCAAACTCCTTCCTCTATGGTTGGGGATGTGAGCAATGCGCAGCAGGCGTGCCTGGGTATCCCCAACAAACTGGTGCTCCACTATATTACTGTAAATATAGCACATGTCTGGGGACCTTTCAGCCAATTTCTCCATCTTCAATTGATACATTAATCTGGACAAGTTATACTGTGTCTCGTGAAATGTGTCTCTTTGGAAGGCTGCGCTATATCGGCCGTTGGTTAGAATTTTGAACTTTCTATGTTCTTTAAGACGTCTGTTAGTCTTTGATTTTAGGATTAGTGTATGTGCAGGGTTGTTTACGATTTCATATACTAAATCATTCGTAAGGTTTGAGTTTCTTAAACTCACGTTTAAGCCTCTCACAACATCCTCGGCCGAACCATATTGACCCGGCCCTAGTCTTACTTCTGTACTGTAATACCGTGTAATCTTAGTCCGAGCGATGCGCATAGTTTCATCCATAGCTACCCCAGCTTTTTCACACTCGTCAATGTCTCTAAGAATCGTAAAAACGGTTTCTTTATGTTCAATATTTAAAAAGACGGTGTCCAGCTGAATTTCGCATATCCCCACCTCATACGAATCACGACCCAATTCAATGTGCCCATGGAGTTCTGTTACAAAGTTGGCTAGCGTGTTGTTAGGGTGTACAGACAGGGACGAGGAGGACGGGAGTGTGACGTAGAAATGGTTAGGAGCCATGTTGCATACTATTTAAGCTTCATTATTGCATCAGCTTTTATATAGGTGTTGAAGCTTTCTGGGTACCCTAGCCATTTCACCAGGTACATTTTTCTCCTTCCTGAACCTTTGCTTCCTAAAATTTTCTCAATTTTAAACACATTTTTTTCTAAATTAAACGCAACTTTCTGCAATTCCTCGCGGTAAAAGCCTCCTGAGATTTCTTCCCCATTCAAATCTTCAATGTAATACATCATTATTACACCTTTAGGTCTCACAGCCCTAACTTTAAAAATCTCGCGTGTCCATCCTTGCTCAAAACCCTTTGCGAATTTATTCCCCGAACGCGACAGCCTTACATAATCATTGATTTTGAAGCGCACAGAGGTGGTGGTGGTGGTGATCCATCTCTTCTCGGGAGCGTACCTCTTTCTAAAACTTCGTTAGGTGTTGCCCCAATCGTGCGATGGTGTGAGCGGTTGTAGGATGATGCCAATGATTCCAGAATGTCTAGAAATCTGTATGTGTTTTTATGTGTAAAATAACGGTGCATGCGTTCCTTTATGGTGCGCTGAACTCTTTCAGCTAAAGAAGCCTTATGTATAGAATTGGTTGTGTAATAGCTGATATTAAACTCTGTCAACATATTCTGAAAAGCACGGCCTATAAACTCCTTCCCCATATCCGTACAAAAATAGCCAGGAACCCTGTTTTCTTTTAACATTAGCGTTTTGGTGGCTTTAGCAACTGTTTCAGGTGATTTATTTTTCAGAGGAACTAGCCACAGATATCTAGAGAACACGTCTATTATGAATAGAATGTAGCGGTAACCATCGTTATACACAGAATATCTTTGCATGTCTGTTAAATCTGCTTGCCAAATAGAATCAATCGAGGAAGCCGTTGTCTTGGCTGTTTTAAACCTTTTTCTCACAGGCTTATGAAGCGTATAAGCGTCCTGCTCCCTCAAAAATCTTTCAACATCTTTTTTTCCTACTCCGTAAACACTTCTGTACAGTCTATCTACGCCGCCGTAAGAGGATGGGGTAGAAATGTCATAATAGCGTTTAGTTAATACGTTAGCCATTTGCGTATTTTAGAGGCACGTGGGTAGGGTTGGTTTAACCTCTTCTTGCTCCTCTTCAAAGGTGTTACCGCCGGGGGTGACGGCGCCTTCAATTGTGTCACAGGCGTTGCATGTTCCAAGTCTTTTAACCTGTTCAGATTTCCTATCAACGTTTTAGGGACATTTATTTGTTGTAGTCTTGCTTTAATATGCTTCCATCCTGATGGTGATGGCCTATCCCACTTTCTCACCAGATCATGGACAATGTCTACGATATTCGATCCCTGTACCTTTGATCCTTCCACAATGATCTCCCCTGTATCGGTCCATTGTATGGCGGGATCCTCATTCAATAGATTATAAAGACTTAAGCCTTTACTCCTCAATGTAAGTGGGAGGGTATTTTTTAATACATGTTCGATATGTTGTGTGGCTAATCTTTTTGGTTGGTCAGCTGTGTCGTCGGGTATAGATCCTATGTCGCCATCGTCCCCCGTGCTGTGCCTAATAACCACAGGAATCTCTGTAGGGCTCTTATAATTTTCGTACTCGTGAAGAAATTTCTGCAGAGCTTCTTGGTATAAGATTCTTTTCTCATCAGGTGTTTTTTCACTGTTTAATAGGGCTAACAATTCGCTTTCCATTCTTTTAAGTCTGCTTTTACGGGGATCTAGATCCGTGTCTCTTTGCAGTGAGGCGTACACCTCGTGGGGAATCACTACCACTTTCTTCATTATATTAATCTAGTCAGTAAAGGACCCAAAACTGAAAATAAGATGGGGAGAAATGACCCTCCTGTTTGTACAATAATTCGCTTTTTCTTCGCTACAGTTTGGCTTTTACGAGCGAGTGCACGTATTATGTTCTTGTAGCGGCGTAGGCGAGCCTTCTGATGGGTTTTCATTGATACATTGCAATTTATAACGTTAAGACAGATTTCACAGATGCATTTTAAAAAGTCGGCATCGATATTTTTAATAAACATCTGCTGCATTGCCCGAGGCAGTCGATGATAGATTTTTATTAATTCACGGTATTTCTTTAGTCTCTTTGTCATTCTGGAATATACACCGTTTCAGGCTCGTTTGGAAATATATTCGTTCGCAGAAGCACTCTAAACGTGTTTCGCGGATGAAGGTCGCAAAGCAAATATCCGTAACGCGTGCTTGTAGCTTCTTTATAAACTTCCAAAAACTCCTTACGCTGATTCGGGAACATTTGATTGGCTAATACCCCAATTTGTGATACATCTCTACGTTGCGCGAATAAGACTAGATATTGCGTATTTAACGACACATCGCGCATGTATCTATTTTTGAAAAATAGATTCTGATTGATGAAGAACACGCTTATGTTAAGATGGTGGGAGAATACTGTAAATGTCTCGGCAAACGTTTTATCCATCTCCAACATGAGATCGTCAATTACAATGATTGTATGTTCATTTCCCTTTAACGAATTAACGTCATATACGCCTTTGTGGAACAAAATATCATCTTGGTACTCGTTGAACACTGATTGATACGTCGAATAGCACCATATAACTTTACGCACAAATTTCGAGAACATCTCCCCCTTTTCTTTAATGATTTTAAGCATAAACACAGTTTTACCACATCCTGTAGGTCCAGATATAATACATGTGGATGGGCTCGTGAATCTGAATTTTTCTACAGAGTCCATTTCTAACACGTCACACTCCTAAGTGAGTCATTTACAAAATATTACAAATTTTGAGTGCTGATCCTTATATTTCTTCTCCCACAGAACCGTGAATGACGATGAGGTAGAGCAGCCCATCATTACGGATGACCTCGACGACAGTGTAGTTGTGATCTCCTCCCCTGAACCCTCACCAGCGATACCGGTAACACGTCCAAAGCGGAGGTATGAGATACCCACGTCAGGTATAAAGCGACCGAAATACGCGTCTGTTGCAGCGGTAATAGATCCCCAACCCTCAACCTCTTACGCAACAACACCCCCAGCAGCACCTAATATATCCCCTTATTCATCCGCCGCCCCCCGTTCTGTTAAGTCTACAATAATAGAGCCCCAACCATCAACCTCCTACGCAACAGGGCCCCCATCAGCAGCACCTTCCGCTAATATATCCACTAATTCATCGCCCCCCGTTCTGTTGAGGATGGTATAACGCTGGAATTGGTGCGATCCGCAGCCCCCACCCCAGCCTTGACTAGAAATCGGTATAGAGTCAGGGTAGACCCTAGAGTCATGTATAGCAATGGTATTGAGCGCGGACTACGCCGGGTTGTAGAGCGTATTATAGAGTTTGCTCTTCAGAATCGTGACGAGCGTGAAGTCAGGACGAGTATGTCCTTTGGATTCGGGTCAGATGACGGTGATGTAGACGATTATTGGGTGATAGTGCCATTTAGACGTTTGGCGGCTGAAGATGTAGAATATATATTAGGGCGTATAATGCAAGCCGCCCAAAGTAGTATAGCCTTCAATATGGACAACTTCACGGTAAATATTGACCATGTATACCGTGTTGCGGGTCATAGTGCCATACCGTATACTCTTAACTTCAATTCTCAAGCTATTTATAGACGGCATATAAACGTCGATCGTGGTTGCGGCTTTATAGCAGTACTCTTAGCACGTATGTTTACTGTACAAAATACACGAACTCAAAAAATTTGGTGGCATACAGTCGTGGAGCATGCCCGTAAACTAGCTGAAGACTGTGAACTTGAATTTGACTGTAATATGGGTCCTGAAGAGCTGAGAAGGGTAGAACAGGAAATGAATGTCCGCATAGTTGTGTTTGGGTTGGATGATCGTCGTAGGACTGTGTATGTTTTTAAAAGCTGTGTGAGAGATCGTACAAGGCCCCTACTTATTTTAGGATTGTCAGGGACAACGTATCTCCCCATCCGTAATATAAGGTGGCTTTACGCGAGTTATGACAAAAGTCGAAAATATGGGAGACATCATGATTTGTGTAAGGGGTGCCTCGAGTTTGCGGATGATATAGTGAGACATTGTAAAGAATGTCACATGGTATGTGAGCAGTGTAAAAGCACCAAATGTGAAAGCCGTGTAGTTGAAGCTGAGAAGAGAGACTGTGATGTGTGTAGACGCACATTTTTCAATAATAGCTGTTTTGATTTCCATAAATCAATTGGCACGTGCAGGAAAATGAGAATCTGTGAATGTGGTATGTTTCACACAATGGATAATTGGGGAAAATTTAAGCACAAGTGTGACGTAATTCACTGTCCTACATGCCAGGAGGAATATAAGGCGGATGGAGTAAAGCATGTATGTTATATGAAAGATGCTAAGCCTAAAAATAACCCCTGTATAACTGTATACTACGATATAGAAACATATACGAACGCTGAAACCAAAGAGGTAATTCCACATTTACTTGTGAGCCAGACTATCTGTGATGAGTGTATGGATATCGAATGTGACGAGTGCCCCAAATGTGGTAAACGGACAAACGTTTTTAAAACGAATGTCAGCGATAGTCCTGTGAAACTATTTGTGTCCTATATTGTCAAGTTAGCCGACAAGTTCAAAAAAATGACTGTGTATATTCTCGCCCATAACGGGGCAAAGTTTGACACGCAGTTCCTTTATAAGGAGTTGCTTGAACACGAATCCTCTGAGATATTTACAGGTGATCCATTGAAAAGAGGCAACAAATTAATACAGATGCAGATAAGAGGCAATGTACAATTTAAAGATACTTTATTATTCACACCTTGTAAATTAGCAAAGCTACCCAAGGTGATGGGAGTAGCAGCTGAAGTTTCCAAAGGATACTTCCCATACACTTTCCTCACCAGCGAGACTTTAAACTACGTAGGCCCACCACCCCCCAAACATTATTTTGACTGCATGGATGAACGTGAAGACTTTGATCGATACTACGACAGTTTTAATGAAAGTAACCCTTATAATATAGCTGATGAATGTGAGCGTTATTGCGTGAATGATGTGCGCGTGCTTAGAGTATGTTTCCAGGCCTTTAGAAGGATGTACATAGCCCGTTTCAAATGCGATCCACTGCAAGTCGCAACCACCATCGCATCATTATGTTTTACGGTGTTCAAGAATAACTTCATGCCGAAAGACACCTTAGCCATTATTCACCGAAACAATCCCCGCAGTTACGGGCACAAGGCTATTTACTGGCTCATACACCTACAGCAACAGACAGGTGTATACATAAAGCACGCCCGCAACACGGGTGAAGTACCCATTAAGATTAATGGACGTGTTTTTTGGGTTGATGGGTTAAGTGAAAACCGTGTCACTGGTGTGAAGACTGTGTACTCCTTTAACGGTTGCTGGTGGCATGGATGCCCCCGTCCTGAGTGCGGAGTCACCGGAGATATCAACGGTAGGTCTCCTGCCGACTGTCTTGCATCGACCCGCACCCGCGATCAACTTATAGGATCACAGTTCACTCACAAAGTCTTGTGGGAGCATGAATATGATGCACGGATGGAGACAGACGAGGTGTACCGTGAGGAAATAAAAGCGATCAAGCGTTCAATGGTGCTGGATCCTCTCAAATGTGGTGATAGCTTGTTTGGAGGACGTACAAATCCTTTCAGACTATACTTCCCACCTACGGAGGGCGTGAAGCTCCATTACTACGATTTCTGTTCTTTATACCCATACGTGATGAAGAGCAATCCGTACCCCGTGGGCGCTCCTGAGAAACTGGTGGGGCCTAGCCTACCATCCATCAATGAATTTTCAAAAAATTTGAATGATCGTTACTTTGGGATCTCTTTCGTAGACGTACTCCCCCCACGCAATTTATGGATGCCGATCTTACCTGTCGTTATCGACGACAAGCTCATGTTTCCCCTGTGCGTGAAGTGCGCGGAAGAGGATAACGGCGAATGTAACCATATACCCCACCAGCGTAAGATCAGAGGCGTATATACAAGTCCTGAGTTGGCCCTAGCCGTGCGCCATGGTTATAGAATACTGAAGATACATGAGGTGTGGAGGTTTCAGAAGCTACCCAACCTTTTCACACCATATATAAACACCTTTTTGAAGGATAAGGTTGAGGCATCAGGGTATCCGCGAGGAGTTGATACCGAAGATGAAAAGTCTGCCTATATTCAACGTTACCGCGACCGCGAAGGTATACAACTTGATCGTGTCCAAATTGTAAAGAATCCTGGCAAGCGCTTTAGTGCAAAGTTGTGTCTAAACAGTCTATGGGGAAAATTTGCGCAGAATACCGGCAGAGGGAGCATTCATTTGGCACAAAGTTATAGCGATGTCTGGGATTATGCCAATGCCCCCGATAAAGAGGTCATGGAGATCGTAAATGTAGGTAATACTTACGTAATAAAGTACAACAACACTGAATTTGCCACAGATACCTCAAGGGTTACAAACATACCTGTGGCCAGCTTCACAACAGCCTACGCCCGTATAAAACTTTGGGGTCTATGCATTCTCTTGGGCGGAGAGTATTGTATGCCGATACAGATAGCGTGATATTCACAGAGAGGGAGGGTGAATACATGCCCACTATTGGGGAGTTCCTCGGCGAGCTCACTGATGAGATCAAGGATGAGTATGGGGACAACGCATACGCCGACTCTTTTGCCTCAACAGGACCTAAGACTTATGGGGTACGGGTCAGGGTGGGGGATGAAATGAAATATATCGTGAAGGCAAAGGGTATTACGCTCAACCATGCGAATCGGGAGGTTGTTAACTTTGAGTCGTTGAAGGATCTAGTATGTTTGGATGAACAACCTCACCAACTAATTGTAGGCACCCACAATTTTCGGGCGCAGAAGCTGGGGGCGTGAAGGAACTTAGGGGTACGATGGTGTGCCGTAACACCTATAGGAAACGTTACCAGTTACCTGGTACCTATGATACCGTACCCTTTGGATACCAATGATGCTTCTAACTCACACGTCTTGTATATAATCGTATCTATTTGTAAATATTATATATATATATATATATATATATATATATATATATATATAACTTGAATATCTCGTTTATTAAATCGTATTTGTAAATATATATAACTTGAATATCTCGTTTATTAAATAAATCATGTTTCAAATAGCGTTTCACTTTCTCCTTTGTGTGTGTGTGTGTGTGTGTGTGTGTGTGTGTGAAAGTTCTAAGCTCCGCCCACTGTAAGACCGTGAGTCATGCTACTATCTGGGAGTCCCTGCGTGGTCAGTCGACCGCAGTAAGCCCGAGAGATCAGACGTGTATTCAGATCAGACGTGTATTCAAATGGCTACCTTTAATATTGCTTGTACAACGTTTACGAAATGGTATTCAGTAAAGTGCCAGGATGTGGTGGATACCGAAAAACTTCCTATTCATCCCTCCTATGCCTCTTTTAAAAACACATTGGATTGTGCGAAGTTCCAAGATGTACAAATACTCTACGGATGTTCTGGTGAGACCGTTGAAGGCTTTCGTTGCACAGACGATGTGCTGAAGTATACTGCAGAGCTAAACTTTATAAAGTCTCACATACACCGTGAAGTAAAAGAAACAACGCGTGCAGAAGAGAAGCAGCAGGTATGGATAATGAGTCTTGCTGATGGGTGGTGTGACAAGCGGTATTACGTCATGCTACACCATGTCGATTACTCATACCCTACGACTGGAAATGTGAATCTCGTGATCATGGACAATCTTAAGTATTTTTATCACTATATTAACGTATATCATGATGAGGTTCGTAGTGAGGTTGTGGCTAGTGCCCTGCGTGAATTTTTAACAGAGTTTAGAGACGAGTATCGTTTGATGGGCAGAAAGGAAAAATATGAACATATGTTCCTCTCAAATAGTGCGCCGGAGTGTGGAGATGTTTAGTAAAATGTTCCTAGTTCTTATCCAAAATGTCTGGTGCGTAGGCTGGTAGTGATATTCTTGTACCGGTACAACAATTCGACTCGCGGAACAAGCCCATTCACGTATCATCGAGTCAGCCGCCCGTCGAACCATTCCTGCCTACCTGCGTGCCTCACACGGCTCATAGTTATCTCAGAGCTTGAGCCGAGTGGACGTGCGCTCTTCGAATACGATGGAACTTCCTTTGAGCAGCATTCTCAACGCCTCGTACGATGTGTCCGTGACGAAATCGTTGCGCGTGTTCAGGCGTAATTCCGGTACCATTAGCTATGTACTGGAAACGGAATGTAGACCGACAAACAAACGGGTTTATTTAAGTATCGAGGAGATGAATAGAATCTTTGTGATAGTTGAGAAGTGGAGTGAAGATCGTTATAAAATACCTGCTAACGTAGGTACAAGAAGAGAGCAGATTAGTGACGCACCCTCATACGCCGTTGTATGTACGTTGTGTATAAATAACGATCGGCCGTGCATTGATATAAGGCTGATGTGGAAGAATGCTTCTGATAATAACGCTCTTATTCCTACGCGAAACCGTTTCATCCTCGACAGAATGTTTGAAATCGTCGGATTCCGTAAACTGAAACCTATATTAGACGCGCGTGTTACGGACATGTTTATTTTGATACAGTACTTGAATACGCATACACTGCTCTGCTCGATGGGTTTACCGAGTGTAGGACTGGTGAGAATGGTCTAGTGCTGGATGTTTATTTAAAAAGTTTAGACTCTTTGAAATACCATGAACTTTGGTACAAAGCAATTGATCGGTACAAGGCTGAGCTCACCTACACCGTTCACCCTGAAGAACTATTTCTTTATATAACGCGCAGTTGTCGTAACGATTTAGAAGATTATTTCAATTGCCGCTATGTTGAGTGAGTTCACGATTGAAAAGCTCGAGTCGGTAGAAATAAACCCTCGATTGGAAAAGCGTTCTTATAAACTTGTGTTTAATAATGTAGCTAACGATGAACTCTTTGTGCGTGCTTTTGATTGTATTCTAGACGTGTTTAAAGATGACTTACCAACCGGTTGTAAAGTGGGAACAAAAATAGTACTGAACGATATGAAAGCCCTTCATATCGAATACAGGTTTCCCTATACTTTAAGCGGTGAAATATTATTAAGCCGCATATACTGCGTAATGCAGAGCAATAATGATGTAATTGTAAACTCGATTAAGACAGAGTTTAGTATTTTGAAAAAAAAGTGAATTGTATATATATTTTGCTTGACATTTCCCCGATTATACGCATATTTCTATTGATTTGTGTTTATATATATATATATATATATTTGCGTGATATTTCTCCTGTACTGTTATGTACATATTTCTATTGAAGTGTATATTTATTTGAAATGTATATTTTATTTTATATATCACCATAATTGTGTGTGTGTATATTTCTCCTGTACTGTTATGTACATATTTCTATTGAAGTGTATATTTATTTGAAATGTATATTTTATTTTATATATATATATCCATAATTGTGTGTATATATTTCTGTTATACGCATATTCCTCAAATGTATATTTATTTTCTATATATTTATAAAAAGAATGATGCAATGTTGTTTATTGTTATGCCTTCTACTACCGGTATTCGAAATATAATAATGTATACAACGGTATCTGGCAATATTTAAGCCTTCTAAGCCAACTGGCTGATTAGGAGTCTATAATAGTGTATACAATGGTATCTGGCAACTCTGTCTTCGGAATACATGGCGCTATCTGGCAACTCATTTACAGCCAACTGGCTGATTAGGCGTATATAATAATAATGTATACAATAATACTGCTAAAAAGAGGTATCTGACAACCATTTACAGCCAACTGGCTGATTAGGAGTCTATAATAATGTATACAATGGTATCGCGGTATCTGGCAACTCAAGCCATTTACGCCAACTGGCTGATTAGGAGCCTATAAAACAACGCCAACTCGGCTGAAGTCTTAATGTGCACTTGGCTCCTGCCAGGTGAACACCTCTCCTCCTTCTCCTTTCTCTTGGGGGATAACGCCGCCTCCAAGTTTCCCCCCCACCCCCCCTTTGCAACACTACATAATAACCTGCAACATTCTTGCACTCTCCCCTTTTTCGGCTATACTACTGACTAAAACTTAAGGTTTTAAAATTTCCAAATGAACATTTGAAAGCTGCATTAATGAAAGAGGGAGGTTTCAAATGGCCATTCCCTCAGGACTAACCTCATTCTCTCGACGTCACATTTAATCGACAACTTATTACGACTTAGATTAAATTAAATTTGATCGGGTTAAGTTATTTTTTTAGATCGATATAAATGTCCCGTTGGTCAAATGAAGCTCTTCTTATCAACGCTTTTTATTACATTAACTTAATCTAACTTTAACTTAACTAAATCCCTACGACACTCGTCCATGAAATGTTTCGCATCCGGAAATGAAGAGTATTTCAGTCGTGACGCTGAAAAAACTACGTCAACGTTGTCACACCTCATTTGTCTTCCTTTGCCAAGTTTTGGATTGACAGCAAACTTTGACTGACAGCAAATTGCGTTATACCATAATACAATTTCACTCATATTTTTATCGAATAATAACATGATGGGAACAAAAACACTTCATTTGTCAATGAAATAATTGCTCAACTACTTAGGTCTTGCTCTTCTTTTCAAATAGGGGTTTTCAACCGGGGGTACATATTAGATTTTTCAGGGGTACAGAGTGAGCTGACAAATACGTGTTTTTCTCATTTTTTTTATTTTTTAAATGCATTTTTTGAAACATTTTAACAATGCAAGTTATATATATAATAAAATTGTTTCCATCATTAAAAACATGAAAATCTTCTGTTTAAACTTTGTTTGAATTTATTTTTTTTATTAATTTTGAATTTGAGTAAAAATTTAAAAAAAAAAAAGTGTCATTGGTACATTTTGTTTCGTATTTAACCTCTTTTGGACAACTAGGTCGAATATGTACCGTTTCCCATACACGCATTCATAACTTAACCCTACAAAAACTTCGGTCGGTAAGAGGTTAAGTATGGAATCTAATAGATTACACTGGTCAACACTCATTTTATTGCCAATCATATTAGAGTGATTTTGGGGTAACTTTGTGGTGCTGATTCTGAATATGACATCGGTTTTGCTAGATTGGCTCTAATTTATGAGATAATTGGTACCCCATTGAAACACGTAAAAATGCAAAAAATTTAATGTTCAGGCGGAGCCTACTTACAAATCGCATTGAAATTGTCTCAAATCATACAAAAGTAAACACATGAAATACATAATGGCATTTTATTCGGTCTCACCATCTAGAATGTTCCGGTAGTTTCCCATATGCACGCGTTATGGTTACGTTTCCTATTAATTGAGGGTATTCATTATCTCAAGAACTAGAGCCAAATCGGAAAAACTACTTTCATTTTGGAATTCAGCAACCCCAAAATACCCTAAATTCGTACGAATTTCCTTGGCAACGAAAAAAAAATGTTTTTTTGTTGACCTGTGTTATTTATAGGACATCTTTGAATTAAAGAAAATCACAGCACTCGTTTCAGACGAAAAATAACTTAAGAGTATAGAGTTAACATTACCTTAATTCCTTAGACTGACTTAATTCTTTCTTACGATGAAATTGGTCGATATACGAAACTCAAAACTTTGTATTTATCTCAGGTCATGCGCGAATACTGGCCAGAAATTCACGAATGGTCTTACATGCACGTCTTCTGGTTTGTTTGCCACTGGTTAGCGATGTCCCATTCCTGCTACAATCCTTTGATTCTGTGTTGGATGAATGCGAAGTTTAGAAAATGTTTGTTAACATTCATCACCAGAAGATTATTCTGTTGCTGCTCCTCTTTCAAAAACGTCCTCCGGAAGCGAAGGTCTCCCTCGTATCCTAATTCTTCACTGTCGCTGCGAAGAACGGCGAACACCAGTACGACGACGACTGCGGGTACTCCTTCTGGAGGAACCAGGTAAATAAATGGCTTTACAGTAACATCTTTAATGTCAGATAAAGTGTGAATCGATTGAAAGTTTAACTTCAATGTTCAATTTCTTTTTCATTAAGACGTCATTCTCTATTAATGTTCCGATGAATGGTTCTCCTTTACATTATTCATTTTCCATTAACGTTTGACCTTTTCAAAAAAATGTACGTTTCCTGACATTAAAACATATCAGTTTCGATTAATCTTTCAGCTTCATAGTTTCAAAACAAAAACTTGAACAGTGGCCACTTATGATATACCGTATAAACCGGCAGAAAATTCGCACGTTTTTTCCTAAATTTTTTAGTTCAAATACTATTGCGACTTGTATAAATTTCGAGAAAAGATTGCAGTTGTTCAACTGGCGAAAGAAAATGGAAATGGAGGAGTGGAAAGAGAAACCGAAATCAACTAAAAGAATGTGCGTGAATGGAGAAAATCAGGAACTTTTCAAGCTTTGCTGCAAAGGCGGCGAAGTAAAAGGATCTTTCGTTATGGAAAGTCCCAATTCCCTACCGTTGAAGCGAAACTTCTTGTCAGAATAGAAGAAATGAGAATAAGTCCCCATGCTTGCCTACCCACTTGCCCATTCCTATTGTTGCTGATGCTTATGACGAAACTGAACAGTCTAGTTCATTTTTATGAATAAATTGGAAATTACGGTGCGACTAGTACCAATTTTATGCGAACTGGACCATCCCAAGTCAAAAACTTATCTGCGACTTATCTGCCGGTTTATACCATGTTATACAAAGAGTAAATCTATCTATCTAGCCATCTCTACATATATTTATTAGTCGTTCAAAAACCAGGCACCACAGCAATGAAATAAAAAAATACACTATACGTGCTATGGTACCTGATTTTGAACATTATATATATTACATTCGACAGGTTGAAGAAAGGGGGAATAAAACGGGCTTCGACGGCATCTTCAGTATCCGTGACATCACAAAACGACGAGAACGAGTTGAAGAAGAATAACGACAAAGAAAGTGTTAAAAGTAACTTGGACTCTTACGAAGTTTCGCCATCGAATGAAAAGCTTGAAATGGTCGTTCTGGATATGAATGCTTTACAAAACTTCATCGTTGACAACAAACTTTCGACAAGTTTTGCCAAAGCACGTTTTGGTTAATGGAAGAAACTTTAGCTAACGACAAAAGCTAAGTTTCCAAAGATTATTTGCAATACCCACACATTTCACGATTTGGATGTGATTAAAGAATCGTCCCATTTTCTAAATGCTTCACCGAAAGGGGATTCTTTGCAATAATTCTCGACTTTCGATATAAAGATAATTCGATCTGATACCTGAATTAAGTGATGTGAACTTATTTTATTGATTTTTATGATGTAATCTTGTAGAATCTCTTGAGAAAATTGCATATCTGTGCAACAGACTATGAATACAAATCTTCGGAGTGTGTGTGTATATATATATATATATATATATATATATATATATATATATATATATATACACCACACACACAAACTGCCCACCAACGTAAGGACGATAGCCACTACACTATGACGAACAGAACCGCCGAGAATATTAGTAAAGCAATTGATTAAATAACAGAGAGGAAATGTAATTAATGAACGTACATTTTATAGAGATTATCATGGTCAAACTGAAACAGACTGACAGATCTGGGAACCATTGTAATTGAAAGCCAGTTAGCCCGTACTTTAAATTTCACCAGAATCATTTTACCACTTTGCTAGAGAGAAGGCAAAGAAAGTACACTTTTAATTATGAAAATCTTGCAGTAAACAATTGTTTTGCCTGCATGGACTGGTACTGCATTTGTAAATTGCATAGTGATAGAATTATATAATTAATTCGAAAAATAAAATGGTCATTTTCCTCCGAGTTGTTTATTCATACTATATGTTTTGAATAGTGACTTGGACATATAATCAGTTTGCTTGTTATGTACACAAAAAACATTCATAATAAAATACTGAGTAAACAGGGGGGCCCATATACCAATCCTTCCTCGGGGCCCGTGGCAGCTCTCGCCGGCCCTGATGACGGAATAAAAGCTAACTCATCCTCTCACGCATTTAAACAACCAAAGAAACGCATAACGCTTTCGCGTCGAGGCATTTTACGTGTTTAATCCTCGCACACTCGAGGTTATGACCAGCATTTCATTCAAATTATCTGGTGCAATGCTGGGGTCGCATAAATGGAATATCATGCATGAACACGCACGCTGGTCTTTACCTCGAGTGCGGAGGGTTAAGAGTTTCCTCGGTTTGTTTAAACGTGTGAGAGGTTGACTTAATTTTTATCCCTTCGTAGTGTAGTGGCTAGCGCCCTCACCTTCTATGCAAGAGGTGGTAGGTTCGAACCTTGGGTGGGGTTAATGTTTGCATTGTGCAAAATTGTGTGTATTCATGCATGATATGCCATATTATATATGTATATATATATATATGAGGAAGGCACCGTTGTTAGGAGCCAAAATGTTGTACTGTATTTTATCTTTTTATACTCACTTTTTTTTTTCAGTTTTTATATAGTTTTAAAATTCTTCGTAAGTGCGGATTTACTCTACATTTTGTCACGGTTATTGTGATTTTTCTAATATTTATACAGGGTGAGCCAAAGGTCCTGCCTCAAAAGTATTTAGTGAATGTTTATTTTTGAGATAGGACTTTTGAAAAAAAAAAAAAAATATATATATATATATATATATATATATATAGAGAGAGAGAGAGAGAGAGGAATTAATTAATATTTGAGGTCGTTTAACCTTCTTCGCAACAGCAAAGGTCATGTGACGAAGGGAACCTACAGCTTTACGTAGAATTCAAACCACGGATCGCTACATTATGTGAATGCAGAGGATGACCACCCATCCAGCTGGCTACTGATCAGATCCAACGCCGTTAACGTTGCTAATCTAATGAGAAGCGATGTTGTGATGTGGCCACGACGAGCCCTCACGCGAGGAAACTGAACTAAAGGTGCATATCATCTTCAGGTAAAACTGATACAGGAATTATATAAAAAATGTGGTCTAACATCCTTTAGTTAAAATGTCATATTTGCAGTTTTCATAGTTGGCATTCAAATAAATATTAATGAATAAATACATAAATAAAATAAATAAATATATAAAAATATATAAATAAATAAAATACGAGAATATAAATAGATAAAATATATAAATAAGTAAAATGTATGAAGTGAAATATGGCAATATCTAGCTTAAAAAATGGCGTCTGATAAGTCTTTATTAAACCGTAGCAGCAAATCGGTTTCCCATATTGAGGAAATTGTACACACACACACACACACACACACACACACACACACACACACACACACAAACTTAATGTGAATAAATGAATGAAGCTGAAGTAAAGAGAGACACAATGACCTCCCATCATTGCAGTATTTCATGCGATTCAGATTTACACAAATTTAACCAAACGAATTACCCGAGATTATAACCAAACAAAACTGTTGTGTTTGACTTAAAAGAACTTGTGGTGGGTTTTTACATATAATAAGTCCTTCCAAACTTTAGCCCGTGGCGTCAGTGAAGGAAGACTAGGGGCTTTAAAGGTCTTGTAAACTAAAATTACTACAGCTTTCACAGAGTATGGATACAGAAAAACGAATGAACCAAAAACAAGAGGGAAAACAGTCCAGGGACCGTTAAGAAATTCGCACCTAGGTTAGATCCCGTTCTCCCGACACTGGAAGGACATTTTTATTAAAGGGACCCCGCTTATAAGTACATTCGCACAAATTTAAAACTATCTTCTTGTTCTATACATACAGATTCTATTATTTTTTTTTTACATAATTATTACATTTATTATTATATTTATTACATTTAATATTGGATTATTATTTATTACAGAAATTATAAATTTATTATTACATTGATTATTACACTGTTGTTTATTATACAGAAATTGTAAACCAAAAAACGAATGAAAAAGGCGAGAAGGAAACAATCCAGAGACCATTAAGGAATTCGCACCTAGGCTAGATCCCGTTCCCACAACCCCAGAAGGGCATTTTTTTATTAAAGGGTCCCATTTATAAGTACATTCGCACAAATTAAAACTATCTTGTTCTGTACATACAGATTCTATTATTTTGACATAATTACTGCATTTATTATTGCATTTACGTTTTTTAACATTTATTATTATTACCTTTACACTAATTATTACATTTATTTTATTACCTTTATTATTACATTTATTGCATTTATATTTATTTCCACATTTATTACTTCCATTATTACATTTACGTTTATTATTCCATTTACATTTTACCGAAAAAAAAAAAGAATGAACCAAAAGCGAGTAAGGAAAAATCCAGAGACCTTTAAGAAATTCACACTTAGGTTAGAACCCGTTCACCCGACGTCGTAAGGGATTTTTTGACCAAGAATCTCATTAAGGGTTCAACTTATAAGTACCTTCGCACAAATTAAAATTATCTTCTTGTTCTATACATACAGATTCTATTATTTTTCTTTGACATAATTATTACATTTATAAAGTACCTTACTTGATTCCCATCTATAGCATGATTAGATTATTTTGGCTGGCGTGATAAAAAATGGCATTTAGTATTACAACTTCTGAAGGCATATTTGTGTTCTTTAATACGGGTTTCAATATTTATTCCAGTTTCTCCTACGTATACTAAATCACAACTTTTACAGGGAATGCTGTAGACACAGGCTTGTTCCTGTTTTGCAACGTTTTCCTAACCAATTTACTTTCACGGTAGACGAATATTTGAACGCCAAAGCAAACTTAAAATCTTTCGTCAACGGTTTACTCTTTCTAAGCCGGCAATGTAAGGCAAACTCGCATATTGTTTTTGGTTAACTGAAGGTTCCCGAGGGGCATAAAAAGATTTTCTGGCTTTAAAATACGCCTTTCTGATAAACCACTCAGGATATTTTTAAATCCTTAAAAATGTTGCGAATCTTTGAATATTCGGGGTCCACAAATGTGGGCAACAAATCCTGAGTGCTCTTAGAAACATGGAAGAAATAACTGAGCTTTTAACCCCTTCATCATGATATGAAAAATAATGATGTACGAATACAATGAGTAGGTTTTCTATAGACCATGAAATTGGGCTTTCCGCTTTCGTTAATAACCAAAACATCTAGAAAAGGTAATTGTTTGTCGTTCTCCCATTCATATTTAAATTTAATAGAGGGAACAAGATTATTTAATGACTGAAAGAAAGTGTCAAAGTTGTTCCAGTGGTCAGGCCAAAATGAGAAAATAGCATCTACATAACGAAACCAAATTAGATTCCTGAGACATATTGTTTGCAACAATTCCGAATCATAATATTCCATGTATAATGTACTCAGTATTGGGGATAAAGGGAACCCCATTCTCATACCAAAACGTTGCAAATAAAATTCTTCACCGAAGGAGAAGGCATTACTGGTGACACAGAGTTTTATCAGTTCTAAAAATACAGGTGTGGGCAATGGCATGCCTAGTTCTACGTTACCTGTTGGCAATTTTCTATCTAAAAAACTAAGTAGGCCTACATCATCAATGGGAACTTTCGTAAACAAGGACTCAACGTCAAAACTGAATTTCTTAATGAATTTCTTAATGGTCCTTGGACTGTTTTCCCTCTTGTTTTTGGTTCATTCGTTTTTCTGTATCCACCCGAAGAAGATGCCAGTGGGCATCGAAACTGTTGTGGAAATAAACTCTGTCTGTTAGAGTGGGTTTTAATTATCATATTTTGACCTTCACGTGGGAAAAAAGTTTTTTGCAGCTTTCACAGAGCTTTGACTCGTACAAGCAGCAGTTTTGAAACCAACAGTTGACCAGATGTTACGTTCTGTTTACACTCTAATCGCAATCCACATTTTGTGCCAACACGTATCAATTTTTTCTTTTTGTATTTTGATGTTCGATCTGGAACACCCCTTATTAAGGCATCTTGGCTGTCCCATCCATACACGGGAGCACGCCCAATAGTTTGTGAACCACTGAAATTTAACAAAAACTCTTCAGTCGACCAATCAACTGAAATCGAAAATGTAGTTATAATTGTTTATTCCAAAGGCCTTTCTTTACCTATTTGTTATATTCTATTTTCTACATCACTTTGTAGTGAATACTCTTATTTTAGTTTCAAGTTAAATGTTAATTTTACCGTCTTGAATTTCGGAATAGTATACATTCATTTTAAATTAGTTACCCCATTATAATTCAATTGTGAACCACATTAATACTAATTTATGTATACTATATATTTATTGTATGTAACATAATTAATTATATATCACAATTGTCAGTTAATCATTTATATTCAAATATTTATTTAATCTAATGCCATGTCCATTTTGCAAATAAATAATAGAAAACCAAAGGTTATATTTTCCACCTTTGGTACTGTCGTAGTTTCGCCTAACGGACTCAATACGGCTAGTGAGATAATCACTGGTTGGCACTTAACTAGCGCAGTGCTTATGGCTACATCATCCAGGTTAACCTATACCGGATAGATGCGCTACGGTCCCAAGCCGTAGCTTGCCTAGGCCAACGACGACGACGACGTAAACCAACAATGGTGACCCCGGAGCTGGATTACCCCTTCTACCCGAACGACTAGGACTAGACTGTAATGTCGTTCGTGCCCATCACCCCCTTCACCCGAACGACTAGGACTAGACTGTAACGTCGTTCGTGCCCATCACCCCTTCACCCGAGCGACTAGGACCAGACTGTAATGTCGCTCGTGCCCTCTGCCCCTCACCCCTGCCGTGCGCTCTGTGCCTGCGCTCGTCTCAACCTCCACTCCTTCGTTGGGAACTTGTCGTCTTGCTTGTACGTTAGCAAGCATAGGAGAAGATGCCTGACGACGCTGGTGCCATCTCCCACTTGAGCGTAAAGCTCCCCGTCTTCTGGCCGGGTGATCCATTTATTTGGTTCCACCAAGTGGAATCACAATTCAACTTGGGAAGGATCACCACTAGCAGGACGAAATACGATCATGTTTTGTCCTCTCTACCAGCGAGCATCATCTCTGAAGTCCGTGACGTCATCGTATCTCCTCCACGAGTGAGGACCCGTACAACGATCTGAAGTCTGCCATCCTGCGCCGCACCACTGTCTCCGAGCGTGAGAAACTACATCAGTTAATCTCAAAAGAAGAAACTTGGAGACCGTAAGCCCACTCAAATGCTGAGGGCTATGCAGTCGCTCTAGCGACGCGCACAAACCTTCGATAAGGACATCTTTAGACAGTTGTTCTTGCAGAAACTTCCTCCATCAGCTCACGTGTCTTGCCACTATGGATCCTGCTACTCCAGTTGATAAACTAGCAGAAACTGCGACAAAGTAGTGGAGATTGACACAGCTCCGGTCAACACGTGAACACTCATCGGAACTGGAGTTGAAAGTGGAAGAGTTAAGTCAACAACTCAACCACGTTTGTTTCTCTGCTACAAAACCAACGGCAAAGAAGCCATTCTCGGTCAAGATTACGAAGAGGCATCGTTGAGTTCCGGGAAGATCTGCTTCTACCTCGAAATTTGGAAAAAAGGCTAGGAAGTGCATCTCCCTTGCAATTTTTCGTCGGAAACCCAGCAGCGAAGTCCTAATGGCGTCTAGTACTCGCACTGCCAACCTGTTATTCATAAAGGACAGGAACTCTGGTATCAATTTCTTGGTCGATACCGGAGCGTCAGTCACAGTGTATTCCCTCAAAATCTGGTCATACGCACTCGGAATCTCCGCCTCTATACGCTGCTAACGGTTCACGCATACCCACGTACGGTACCTCAGTCGCGTGAACTAAACTTGGGCTTCACCGATCTCAAGTGGATTTTCATCTGTGCTCAGGTGCAGCATCCCATAATCGGCGCTGACTTCCCCAGCATTTCAACTCCTGTGGATCTTGACAAGCGACGCTATGCGACCAGGCCACACTGCTTTCTGTTCTTGCCAAACAGTTTGCCCTTCCGACGCCTCGAACTCTGCACTTTCCTCGTTCCCCCTAATTCCATGTACCAGTGCCTTTTCCAGCGATATCCAGGAATTCTTCAACCGATGCAGATGGGTGATACCATAAGCACACCATTACCCTCACATTACAACAAAAGGTCCCCCTGTGTTTGCAAACCCAGACGTCTTGCCCCGGACAAACTGAAAGCTGCCAAATCGGATTCCAGCTTATGATGATCTTGGGATAATAAGACCTTCCAAAGCAGTTGGTCCTCTCCCTACACCTGGTCCAGAAGAAGTCAGGAGACTGAGACCATGTGGGATTACCGATTTTTGAATTCGACAACCATCCGACCGATATCCGGTACCAAATGTCCAAGACTTTACTTCTCTTCTCCACGGCAAATCTATCTTCAGTAAAATAGATCTCGTTAAGGCTTTCCACCACATTCCCGTAGAGCCTTCGGATATTCCCAAGACTGCAGTTTGTACACCATTTGGTTATTCGAATTTGTGAGATGCCGTTCGGCTACGGAATGCTGCGCAAACCTTTCAGAGGTTTATAGATGAGGTCACAGAGCTAGACTTTGTTTATGCCTACATCGATGATTTGCTTGTGGCCAGCTCAACGGAAGAGGACATAAGGAACATCTTTCACTCCTCTTTCAACGCTTAGAACAATACGGTGTTACTATTAATGCATCTAAGTGTGTGTTTGCACAGCCACCTTGGAATTTCTTGGTCACACGATTTCGCAGCACGGAATTACCCCCTTCAGGACAAGTGTGAAGTGATAAAAATACCCTATGCCAATAATCAGCGTGAGTTACGTCGGTTCTAGTTTGGTAAATTATTACCACAAGTTCATTAAAAACTGTGCCAGTGTTCTTGCTCCTCTACACGCTATGATCAACACACAACGCAAGGTAACAAAATTGGTATGGTGTAGCGATAGTTTACAGGCGTTCGACAATGCAAAAATGCTATCAATAGGCATTGTCTCTGTCATTTCCTATCAGTGATGCACCCCTAACTCTGACGGTCGATGCATCAGATGTTGCGATCGTGGAGTGTTGAACAAACCATTAAACGGTCAACAAGCACCCATCGCGTTTTACTCGAAAAAGCTGCAGCCAGCCCAAACGCGTTATAGTGCTTTCGGACGTGAACTTCTTGCATATTTACTTAAACGTGAAGCATTTTCAACATTTCCTTGAAGGCCGAGAGTTTTGTGTTTTTACCGACCACAACCTTTGGTCACTGTCTTCAATAAAAACAGCTGTAACCACTCTCCCAGAGTCATCAGGCACTCGATTATATCTCGCAATTTACCACGATATCCGCCACATCAAAGGTGTCTTGAACACCTCCAGCGGATGCACTCTCAAGAATAGATTACTTCTGTTACCCTCAGCTCTACACTGTGGAATGCTATTGCACAGGATCAAAGATAAGGATACGGAACTACAAGACCTGCTCAGAGAAACTCCACTCACTCTTTCCCTCAAGAAAATGAGTATGCCAGGATTGTCTGTGCCCCTCTATTGCGACGTATCAACAGCTGCTATCGCCCTTATGTCTCCATGTCACAGACAAACAGTCTTCACGGATCTTCATAAGCCCTCCCATCACTGGTATCCGTGCTTCGCAACACCTGGTTACCTCTCGCTTTGTTTGGCCCTCGATGCGGAAGGATGTCAAACATTGGACCAAAACGTGCCTTGCTGCCAGCGTGCCAAAGTCCAAAGCACACCAGGTCCCCCTTGACGCATTCCCGCCCCCATCCAGCGATTTGATGTAATTCATGTAGACATTGTTGGCCCTCTTCCAGTGATTCAAGGCCAACGTATCTGCTCACCTGTCTCGACCGCTTTTCCAGATGGCCTGAAGCCATCCCACTTCCTGATATCCAAGCGGACACTGTTGCAAGAGCCTTTCTTCATGGATGGGTATCAAGATTTGGATTGCCGACAAAAGTCATCACTGACCAAGGTCGCCAATTTGAGTCTTCGCTTTGGAAGAAGTTTACCAGCTTGTTGGGTACAGTACATGCGCATACCTGTGCGTATCATCCGCAAGCTAACGGCCTCGTCGAACGCTTCCATCGCCAGCTGAAGTCATCCCTTATGTGTCACGAAGACTCCCATTGGATGGATAAGCTTCCACTCGTTTTGCTTGGTATTCGCTCTGCATTTAAGAGTGATCTGAAGACTACAGCGGCTGAACTAGTCTATGGAACAACACTGCGGCTACCAGGTGGCTACTTCACTGCAGGGGATAAGTCATGTGATCCTACGGAATTCGCTCAAACACTTTCCTCTCACATGCAGTCCCTTCAGCTGTTCCCCCTCGATTGACTAGCCAACAGAACATCTTTATTTCCCCAGCCCTCCAGTCTTGCACCCACGTTTTCGTTCGTGTACCTGTCCCAAAACGGCCTCTCCAATGTCCATATGACGGACCCTATGAAGTTCTCCGACGTACGCGCAAATCATTCCTCATCCAGCGCGGTTCCAAGGTCGACAAGGTTTCTATCGATCGTCTTAAGCCTGCGTTTTTGGAATCAACCTTAAGTGAGGTACAAGTAGCTACCAAAAAGGTTCAGCGGAAATCTGTGTCGTTCGGAACTCTTTGAACTTCCTCTTGGTGGGGGAGTGTGTAGTGAATACTCTTATTTTAGTTTCAAGTTAAATGTAATTTTACCGTCTTGAATTTCGGAATAGTATACATTCATTTTAAATTAGTTACCCCATTATAATTCAATTGTGAACCACATTAATACTAATTTTATGTATACTATATTATTTTATTGTATGTAAACATAATTAATTATATATCACATTGTCAGTTAATCATTATATTCAAATATTTATTTTAATCTAATGCCATGTCCATTTTGCAAATAAATAATAGAAAACCAAAGGTTATATTTTCCACCTTTGGTACTGTCGTAGTTTCGCCTAACGACTCAATACGGCTAGTGAGATAATCACTGGTTGGCACTTAACTAGCGGCAGTGCTTATGGCTACATCATCCAGGTTAACCTATACCGGATAGATGCGCTACGGTCCCAAGCCGTAGCTTGCCTAGGCCAACGACGACGACGACGTAAACCAACAACTTCATAAAAAAAAAAATGTTTTTCGTCTTCAAACACTTTTTTAACAAAAAAGTATGATATTTTTTCTGAAAATACAGAGGAAAACTTTTAAATATCAGGGTGGCCCATAAGCCCCCAAATTATAGCGAAAATACAAAAATCAAAGTAAAAGTTTATAAGTTTAGAAATATTTATTGAATTATTCACAGTACAAAATATAACCATCTCTACAAATATTCTTTCCTTAGTAATCGATTACGTCAGCGTGAGCTCCGCTTGATGGATTTCGCTTTAATTATAATCGATTGGGATTATGGGCCACCCTGTAGTTTTCGTATGTAACAACCTTCATCTTTCCTTTGGCTCTTGAGCATTTTGATTTATCAGGCTCATGCGTGTGATATGATTATAATACTCACTGTTAATTCTTCAAATCAATCCAAATCTTATCTCGTTTCACTTCGTTACGGAAGGTGATACCTTATCGTCATTCTCTAAATGTAGGAATACATATAATTTGGAATGGTACTGCGTAATTCATATTCCTTTGTCGCTACAATAAAACTCTAGTACTGTAGTTTCGCGAAGGTTTAGTTTTCTGTTCCTCGCAGATCGTATTTGAGTTTGACTCATTCAAGCACTTACTTTTGCATTTCATTGCTATTATAAGAACAAATACAGTAAATGTAATGACAACTTTAGTTTTTTACATACATACATACATACACATACCTAAACTTTGTGGCTTTCAATGTCTCAAAAACTCAGTTCCTCCATTTGTCTACTCGTCACACTCTTCTAAAACAAGTATCCCCTTACCTTCAACAACACACAATTCAATTCTTCCTCTTCTCTTAACATTCTTGGCGTTTCCTTTTCTCGTGATCTTTCCTGGAAAGATTACATATACTCTCTTTCTAAAACAGCTTCTAAGAGGTTAGGTGTGCTGTACCGCCTCCGCGGTTTCTTCACCGCAATGATGCCTCACTCTCTCTTTACTATCGCTATTATAACGGACACTGCTCTTCTGAACTGTAACTGCATGCCTCCACCTTTAAGGAGAACACGCAGTACCAGACTTTCTACACTTTCTCATTCCTTTTCTGTCCAACTATCTAGTGCAAGGGTTAATCGGTATTTTCAGTCTTTCATCTACTCAATCGGTCAACTCCGTTAACATTAAAATACGCGCAAAACACACCACCACACTAATCAACATTTACATCCCATTTACATTTAAACCACTCCACAGATACATCCAGGCTATACAAGACTATAAACAGCATTACCCACTCTAACAGCGGCATTCACACCTCACACGCGGCTATCTGTCGCAGCCAAAATAATATCCCAACATATACACAACAAGCTAACATTCTAGTTAATCACTACGCAAAGATAAGTCACTTAAACAGACAACAACCAGAAACACGCAGACAGACAAACAGCCAGGCACAAGAAAACCTACAGACTCGACACGATCATTACATCCTTCAATACAGACTAGACCACCAAAATCATCAAAAACATTAAGAATTCGAAGGCTACTGGACCAGACAACATATCTAACATACACCTTAAACACTTGGGCCCACAGGGAATACTAGCTCTCACAAATATCAGCACATATTCATACCAACACTATTATTCCTGACATGTGGAAACAAGGTAAAATTATTACACTACTCAAACCAAACAAAAATCCAACAGAACCAGCTTCCTATAGACCCATTACTTTACTATGCACACCTTCCAAAGTAACAGAAAGACTAATCTTACAAATCATCAACCCACACATACCACTATCGCCTACTCAACATGGATTCAGACCTCACCACTCAACCACGACATTACTCACTAACCTCACGCAGCAGCACATCATGCATGGCATCAACTCCAGACGACCAGCTCAACGTACACTATTAGCAACAATAGACATTAGTAAAGCATTTGATGCTATCCCACGCTTCCCTCTCATAAACAAAATACTCAACACAAACATGCACAATAACACCAAAAGGTGGCTGAGCAACTATCTTTCAGGAAGATACTCGCATGTCACATTTAATGGCAAGTCATCCAAGAACAAGCTTTTTCCGAACGTGGTCCCTCAAGGCTCTGTTCTCTCACCAACACTGTTCAACTTACACATGCATGACATTCCAACACCCATAGATAAAAGCTTACCTTATCATATGCAGATGACATCACTCTAACATCCACCCACAACAACATCGACAACGCTACAAATAACCTACAAACATACATAAACAGTATACAAGACTGGCTCACACACAATACTGTAGACTCAAAGTAGCGCCCACAAAATCAACCATCACCTTGCTTACAAGCAATACAAAAGAACAACAGATAACTTCACAGCTTACACTAAACAACACCAACATTCCACACACTCACAGGACCAAAATACTTGGGGTCACATACAACACATCATTAACTTTTGCAAACCACATTCAGGACATTAAAAACAAATGTACGTCAAGACTTAACACGCTTAGGGTACTAACAGGCACAAACTTTGGACACCAGCAGGAAACAACATCACTCATATACAAACAATATATTCGCTCAGTTATGGACTATGCTAGCCCATGCTGGGCATCCATTATCTCAAACACACACATAAACACCTTACAGACAATACAAAACAACGCACTTCGTATCATTACAGGAAGCACTCAAACAACACCAATAGAACACCTGCACACAGAAACAAAAATACTGAAAGTTAGGGAACATTTAGACATGAGGGGAATACAATTCATGGCAGCAGCGACAACTAACCCACAACACCCTTGCCACTACATGTATAATCATGCACCGACACCTCGCACCATTAAGGTAACACCAGAGAGACATTATAACCAAATACTCCATTCCATACCACGCCCCACAGACATCACACAGTACAGAGGGGAATACAATTCTTGGCAGCAGCGACAACTAACCCACAACACCCTTGCCACTACATGTATAATCATGCACCGACACCTCGCGCCATTAAGGTAACACCAGAGAGACATTATAACCAAATACTGCATTCCATACCACACCTCACAGACATCACACAGTACAGAAAGCACACACACACACACACACACACACACACACCTAACCCACAAAGCACTGACACGACTCGGTCCGAATGCGGTCCTAGGTGCGAAGCCGCCACCCATTAACAGGTCAGAGATTAGCCTGAGCAGATCGAGTTAACTTAGCACGATTGCGATGTGGACATCACCCCAACTTACGGACATATAAACACAGACTAGACAACTCCACAGATGACACCTGCCACCTGCCACCTGTGCCAGGAAACACCACAAACAATTAAACATATTATGACAGACTGTACCGCTCTAGCACAACAACGAACACAACACATCATCACTAGTGCGCTGAACCTTTGGTCCACTCCGGAGAGGGCGATCGGTTACCTGCGTGCCGCCGGCTTGCTCGATCAGGGTGGGCTGATCGGCTAAACAACAACAACAACAACTCTGGAACAATCTTCCTGAATCCATCTTTCCTCCTGTCTATGACCTCCTATCTTTCAAACGCAGTGTCTAAGCGTCTCGAAAGCCTCGGACCTTGATTTTAGCTCTTCGTTCATGCATTAAAAAAATAAAATACATACATACATATAATACTAAATTTCAGTTTGCTTCGACCTTACGTCAGTCTAAAGCCATTCTAAATTTTTCTATTTTATATTCGTATTATGTAAGTAAAATGTCCTTAAATATTAGCATAGTATGTGCTGTTTGTAAATATAATACTTTTGATATAGTGCGCAAAACACTATATTTAATAACTATATAAAATAATTCATTGAATATAACAAATTGAAACTATTTCATTATTATGGGTCCAATTGAACATATTGGTGTATGAAAAATTCAGTATTTTTAAAATATTGTAATGGAATAACAAATAAAATTATAAAATTATTTAACATTAAAATATTTGAAATGTATTCTTGAGGGGGGAAAAAAATAAAAGTGTTTGAAATTATATATTAAAAAACTGGTAATGCGACTAAAATTTTTTTTTTCTTTGTCTCCCCTTCATTATCACCGAAGGCGAAAATAATTTCTTTCAAAATTTTCTATAATAAAATAAAATATGAGGAGTAACTTTTTTAATTATTATTACTACACATCCTAATTATTTTTAATTATATATCGTTGATAAAAATAAAAGATACAATAACGACCAACTCATCAATCATTTTGTTAAATAAATGTTAAATAAATGTTTGGATATAAAAGGAGTCGTCACTGAATTACAAAATATGAATGAAATAAAAGGACAGAAATAAAATAAATAAAAACCCGACTCAAATCATCATCAATGTCGAATTAACAAAATTCTAAGAACAGAATCATCTGGAATTGATACAAAATTAATTAATGTCTTTTACGAGTGTGTTTTGTTCCTTTATTTATTATACCCATTACAAACTAATAGCACGATTTACTGCCAACGCATATTGGTAGTAATAGAACGGCTCTTCTTGTTTAAAGCTGTTCCGCTTAAGGTTTTGAAGGAAAAAAAACCTCGGGATGGAATGGGCTAATGGCGTTCTTTGCTTTTATTTCGAGATACTGTATAAAGAATAAAATTAAACTTTGCGTAAAATCAATATTAATATCCTTTATATCGGCTTTGATCCACATTTGGAAGTTGTATGGAATAAATGGAGTTCTATGGAGTTATTCTGCTGTAGGAGGAGATTGTAGACACCAATCGACCAGGGAAATACTCCAGGGTGGACATCAGGCAGAAGACGGGGAGCTCTGGAACTCCCATTTCTTACGTCACTGTCCTCTTTAGCCGATCCTCTTCCGTGTCTCATCGACCCTGTGGGAAATCCAGCATGCTCTCAAACACACGCTTCTCCCTCTATTCTTTACTACACCCGCAAGCATTTCGCATACAACATAATCTTTTTAAAATTTATAACAAAAATAAATAAAATGGGCTTCATAGACAGTGATTTTGACTTTCTCATCCTTATATAGGAGGGGCGTTTTTGGGGGCGCTTGCCCTTTCCCCTTCCTTCCTACATAAAAAAAAATAAAAAATACACGATGGTGGAATCGAGAGGTTCTTGCGTAAATAATAAACTTCACTCGGAGGATGAGGAAAAAGGATGAAAAAAAAACAAGATAAAAATTATAAAAAAATGTGAGATGGATTCCATTTGGAAATAAATAAATAAAAATTAAACAAGAAAAAAATTAAATAATGATGATAATAACGAGTGGAAAGATTCTGCTTCCAATATATTCATTACTAACTAACCAAAAAAGTAGAATACTGCCTCAAATGCGCTCATGACCTTTGTGAGGAATATCGAGTACCTGTGACGTCATTATGATGAAACGACGCCTTATTCAATAGTGAAAAGTTAATGCATAGTGACATACCAAAATATTGAGAGATCTTGTCAAGTGTTACAAAAAAATAGAATATATTCATTACGTTTCTCGAGTATTCTTAATATATTTAACCTTTATGAAAGACTCTTTTAACTCTGCGTCTTAGTATTTAGTTGGTCCACCCTTAGCCCTGATTACGGCCTCCAATCGACGTGGCATCGAGCCGGCAAGCCTCTCGCATTCTTCTGTAGTTATCGATTGCCAGGTTGTCATCAAACACCTCTTCAGTTCACTAAGTGTTCCTGGTTTACGCTTTTGGACCTTCCGCTTAAGAATATTCTAAAGATTTTCTTTCGGATTAAGATCGGGAGAAACATATTATGTTTATATGTAATAAACATAATGAATTTATTCTATTTTTTTGCAATACCTGACAAGATCTCAATATTTTGGTATGTCGCATTAACTTTTTATTATTTAATGAGGGTTTTACCATATTTATTGGCACATAGGAGTGTCTTTTTATTATAATGACGTCATAGATACTCGCTATTCCTCATAAAGGTGTAAAATGTAAACGTATTATCAAAATCATGAGCGCATTTGAGGCAGTATTCCATTTTTTTGGTCCGGAGTTGTGTGTGTGTGTGTGGTGTGTGTGTGTGTGTGTGTTTTACAGGGAATCTGTGTAACTAGAGATTTCATGAAATACTTAAAATGTTCGTGGATTTCACGTGTTAAGTTGTAATATTTTTGTTAAACCTTCGGGAAAATTATTGAATGCCCGATTAGGTCAACTGTACGCCCTTGACGAGTGGTTAGGTTAAGTGATATTTCCGTTAAAACTAACGAAAATATTACGACTTAACCTTACATGAAATTCCTGAACATTTTAGGGATTTCATGAAGTCCCTAGTTACACAGATTCCCTGTAATATATATATATATATATATATATATATATATATATATGATGAATAAAACCACGAAGGAAAGGAAACACAGAATGGTGCTCAAGCGCTTTCGTCTAATGACATCCTCAGGAACACTGAAGTACATAAAGAATTACAGCCTATATATAGGTTACAGAAAAAAAAAAAAAAAAAATTTATATATATACAGTATATATATATATATATAATATATACACACAATAAACGGAGAAACAACCTTAAAGGATTGTGGGAGGGGCACACAGATTTATAAGGAAAAACTATCGATTTTTAGCACAAGATTAAATGAATTGTTTCCAACCAATGTTATAGATAAAAAAATATACAAATTTATACTGGAAATCTGCCCGGGTTTTAGCACTCTGCTCTTTTTGTATATAAAAATTGAAAATTATCGATTCTTAGCACAAGATTAAATGAATTGTTTCCAACCAATGTTATAGATACTTAAAAAAAAAAAAAAAAAAAAAATATATATACACAAATTTATACTGGAAATCTACCCGGGTTTTAGCACTCTACCCTTTTTTGTATATAAAAATTGAAAAATAAAAGTTATAGGGTGGCATACAAGTTTACCAAAGATTTAGCGTTCTACCTTTCTTATCTAAATCTGTTCTGAAGGAATTCAAAACAACAGGATCGAGTTGAAAAAGACCTTTGCTTATATTGAAGTTATTTGTAAGTTGGATAATGGCAGACTCAAGAATATTTCTATTAACAATGTTGCTAGAGTGAAATAAAACTGAAGCATTATTCCAATCAATACAGTGGGATAACTCTGACAAATGGACAAAAAGGGCACTGGACAACTGTCCTGTTCTAACGGAATATTGATGCTGTTTTATACGTGTGTGCAAATCCTTTCCCGTCTGACCTATGTAAAAGGAATCACATTGTTTACAACCAATTTTATAGATAATGCCTGAATATTAATGTAGTATTTTCATATAACAATATTGTGAAAAATATCATAGTAAAAAATAGCCCTACCAATAATTCAGGCATTATCTATAAAATTGGTTGTAAACAATGTGATTCCTTTTACATAGGTCAGACGGGAACGGATTTGCACACACGTATAAAACAGCATCAATATTCCGTTAGAACAGGACAGTTGTCCAGTGCCCTTTTTGTCCATTTGTCAGAGTTATCCCACTGTATTGATTGGAATAATGCTTCAGTTTTATTTCACTCTAGCAACATTGTTAATAGAAATATTCTTGAGTCTGCCATTATCCAACTTACAAATAACTTCAACATAAGCAAAGGTCTTTTTCAACTCGATCCTGTTGTTTTGAATTCCTTCAGAACAGATTTAGATAAGAAAGGTAGAACGCTAAATCTTTGGTAAACTTGTATGCCACCCTAATAACTTTTATTTTTCAATTTTTATATACAAAAAAGGGTAGAGTGCTAAAACCCGGGCAGATTTCCAGTATAAATTTGTGTATATATTTTTTTTTTTTTTTGTATCTATAACATTGGTTGGAAACAATTCATTTAATCTTGTGCTAAGAATCGATAATTTTCAATTTTTATATACAAAAAGAGCAGAGTGCTAAAACCCGGGCAGATTTCCTGTATAAATTTGTATATTTTTTTATCTATAACATTGGTTGGAAACAATTCATTTAATCTTGTGCTAAAAATCGATAGTTTTTCCTTATAAATCTGTGTGCCCCTCCCACACTCCTTTAAGGTTGTTTCTCCGTTTATTGTATATATATATATATATATTTTTTTTTTTCTGTAACCTATATATAGGCTGTAATCTTTATGTACTTCAGTGTTCCTGAGGATGTCATTAGACGAAAGCGCTTGAGCACCATTCTGTGTTTCCTTTCCTTCGTGGTTTTATTCATCATAATTATTTTTCACGTGTTACTTTCGTGAAATAATTTTAATATATATATATATATATATATATATATATATATATATATATATATATATATAATATATATATACACATTTTTAATTTAACTACTACCTTCTTAATTCATATTAAAATTGTTTAATATGTTAAATTAGAACATTATCTTTCAATTTATATAAATATTGTCAAAATTGATGGGGTTTAAGAGTGAAAAAATGGCCAAGAATAAAAAGGCCCATTCAATTTGGGGGAGGAGGGGCTAGCAGGGGGGTCAGGCGCGAGTGTGTGTTTTCTAAACTATAAATTTTTTATATATAAATTAAAAAGTGAATATTTTCGAAGTTTGCTAAGACCCCGAAGTAGTTTTTCTTTTCACCAAATAAAAAAAACTGAAAGACTTCCAACAAAAACTCTCTCTCGTTATTAAAAATAATGAAATCTAATCCTGTAAAATTGGATCTAACCTTAGGATTTTTTTTTTTTTAGTCTATTTTGGTACACTTACGATATAGTTTCAGTTTTGAACCTAAATAATTTTAAAATAGTTACGCATGCCTATTGGCAGCAAATAAAAATAATTGGACCTTTTCCAGTTTGTGTACCGTTTTTCATATAATTTATTTTTGAGAATATTTTTGTTAAAACTAATGAAAATATCACGACTTAACCTAACCAATTATCAAGAGCGTACAGTTGATCTATTAGTAAATAGTAAATACTATTCCAGAAACAAACAATGTTATAATTAATAATAGATCAACTGTACGCCCTTGATAATTGGTTAGGTTAAAGTCGTGATATTTTCGTTAGTTTTAACAAAAATATTCTCAAAAATAAATTATATGAAAAACAGTACACAAACTGGAAAAGGTCCAAATAATTAACAATTTAAAACTAAGACAACAGCTAAAAAGACCAAGTTGGAAAGATATGGTCTAAGCCTACTGGTAAAGTTATTCCTCTGGTAGGGTAGGGTAACCGTTTAGGCTAATTAAAAAAAAAAAGTGCGTAGGGCTACATAAAAATCTGATAACTTAATTATAGTTAATTTTGCTAATTTAACTTTAATTAATGAAAATACAAACTTGCTTAAATGGAGATAGTTTTTTTAATAGACTTCTTTAATTAAAGGTAAGTAAAATTTTAGAAAATGGTTAATTTGGACTTTCATTTACGCTAGTTTTGTAATCTTAATTGCCACAACAAATAGGAAACAATAAGACCAACCCAAAAACACACGCACACACACACACACACGCACACACACACACACACACACGCACACACACACACACACACACACACACACACAATCTATCTATATACTATCTGTCTTTATAGACAAAATATTCAGACCTTTAGTTAGTCAAAATAAAATAGGGCTGGGCCTATAGTTAACTTAAACACTTTCTAAATTAAATTATTAGCTAAGCTCTACATTATTTTATTCTTATTTTCAAAATCTGGGAGTCACTTCCGGCAAACTTTTCCAATAGAGTCAAGCTCAAGCGCAAGGTCAAACAGCTACTCCCTTCAATCATCAGTAATCTATGAACCATATATCTATAGACCTATATCAATCTTCCTTTTTTTCGGAGGTGGGGGGGGGACTAAAAATCCTAAGGCCATAGACTTTAACCTGTATCAAAATCTCATGTGGAGTAACTCCTATTCAGTACTCAACTGAATATCCATGTTGGTCATAAACATACTGTAGTAGGTACCCAAAATGAATATTTGGCACCCAGACTGTAGTTTGTCAGAATTTTACCTCGTTTTACCCTGTGGCAATTTTTCTTATATTGATAGATACACGTTACGGCAGGAAACGGAGTGGGTTAGAAAATTTACTGGTAGATCCGACAAAATTTTAGCTCTCACTCGCGGTTGCTGTTTGGCCATTTTAGCTAAAAAAAAAATACCGCGTTATTGGCAACTTGGCCCGCGTAATAAAAAGTAATTTCCCTATATTTTTTGCCTTGTTATTTGCATAACGCATTATCAAACGCTGCGTTTTCAGTGTATTCTATTGTAATTAGTAATTATTTTATTTACTGATACGAGGCATGCATAACTGCGTATGTTGATTTTTCTTCATTTCATAAAAAAAACCCGACCTTATTCCAAGCCATTTTCTCACAGTTAAGCACCATCAATTTCAGTATTTTTGTATATATAAAATGAAATATAATCTCTATAAATATATTACTGGCAAAATTTTCATATCGATTTAAACAAGACGAGATAGGCGACATTATCGAATTCAGACTTCGGCCTTTGTTTGTCCACAAAAAATGATTACGACGTCATAGATCGGTGCTTTACGACCGTAAAATTCGTAAGACTTTTAAACATCAAAACTGTAAGCCACAACGAAACCGTCCTTCTACTATTCTTGTTACTAAACGAGAATAGCGGAGCTCAAACTATGAAGTAGGGATGTACCGAATACAAAAATTCACCGAATACCGAATATTCGGTGCAAAACTATTTGGCCAATACCGAATATTAGTTTTATCTGGGTTATTAGGTGTCAATGTAAGAAATTGAATAGAATTATTGTTTAAGCCCTATATGAATACAAATACAAAAAAAAAATTAAATTTTATAATTCCCCATCTTCTTTCGCACGGGTGGAATGGGTTAACCGCCGATTTTCGTGGGACCCCCCCCCCCTTTCCGGATATATTAGTCTGAAACAAAGAAAAATATAGAACACATTTAAGCTTCACTTTCCACAACAACATAAGAAAAGTTCTGGGAATGCCAATCAGGAGTACGATCATTATCTGTTGCATTATCTTAATTGAATATTTTTTATCGGTGCAGTGCTTAATTAATAAACCAAAACTAAGATAAAATCTTCAATGGACTTAGAATGATATATAATAAGACCGTAGTTTAAAACCCCTAAAGAAGCCTTGATAATACAGTGTTGAAGACGGAGAATCCTATTTGGTTATTTCTGTACGACGTTAAATTGCATTTACCAATTAAAATATTGTTGACTCCACCGTATTTTACTAAAATATTTTCCATATACTTTACGCAAATTTATACGTAGAATACTCTCAGTAGTAACATTTGATTTTTATTCCGGATCTAATTTTTATCATTATCTTTATATAATTACTGAAAGATAAGGTTTAAATGAGTTTTAAACGTAGTGCATTATACGCAGGGCTCTCATTTCTGAGGTAATTATGAATTTATACACAACTTTATAGTTCGGCTCCACTTTCTCTAAATTACTTCAATTTACCTCAGACATTTTCCGGTAAATTTTTCCAAATTTCCTTAGATTTACCTTAAAACTCGCATTACCTTAAAATTTACCTCAGATTGCCCCAAATTACTCAATTTAATAAGGTAATTTACTAATTACCTCAAGAATGAGAGCCCTGATTATATGGCAATTTTTTTCACGCCAACCAAAAGAATCCTAAAGCTAAAGGCAAAAAATACGGAATGCTTATTTCTCGAGGTAGAAAGGATCTAACAAATTTTATTACAAACGAATTCAGCAATCATGTTCGTAATAAACATTCTGCCGCTTAATGAAGCAGCTTTGGCAGAGAAATAAACTACGACTACAGATGCATCGCACCCTCCACCACCAATTCCAGGAATTAGCAAGAAAGTTGAACCAGGCTAACAAACATTAAGTCAGTGTTTCGAAAGCAAAAAGGTGTGGGATATTAATTCAAATAAATCAAAAGATATACATGAATTAATAGGCGAGATGATCGCAGCGGACAATCAACCATTTTTTTTATTATTGATTATCCTGGTTTTAAGAGTGATTTATGGGTTGAAACCTCAATTTCCTATTCCCTCCCGTAAATATTTAATCCAAAATGTTATCACAAATCTATGATTCTATGCGTCAAAGTGTCTTAGGTTCATTGAATGAGCTTGCTTTTATGAGTTTTACGATAGATCTGTGGACATTTGATGCTAACAATGAAGCCTTTATCAATTTAACAGCACATGGAATTAATAATAAATGTGAGCAAAAACAGTAGTCTATGTTTTAGCCACCAAAAATCTACCAGGTTCCCATACTTATAAAAACATTGCAACTGCGTTGACTTCTACATATATTGCTAGAATGATCAATAGAGAGCGATCGTGTGCGTGCAGTTGCGCACGACAATAGCCGCAATATTACTGGAGCTGTTCGCGTTCTTAAAATACTATACTTTAGCACTTGCAGTTAATGAAGCCCTTCTTAGCCAGAAGTCTGTTTCAGAAGTCTGTTTCGTATTTTAATCATTCATCTGTAACCTAACCTGTAACAGACTTAAGGAAATCCAGAAGCAACATAATTTACCCGAAAACAAGCTCATAAGAGACGTTATCACCCGATGGAACTGCACATTCTATATGCTACGACGACGACTTCAACAAAAAACTGCAATTGTTGTCATACGCCTCGGACTATGACGGTTCTAGGTAACTTCGTCGCAAGAAAAAAATTTAAAGCGATTTATAAAATTTATTTGAACATTTCCGATGTAAAAATAAGCTTAAATGACGTTTAAATAGCCGCTGCGTTATCCGGATGTCTAATTAAAAGCTCTTGAAAGGACTAATTAAATGAGAAAGGATACATTCGGTCGGCCATCTTGTCGCTGCGATGCGTTCTGCGGGTAATACTAAGTCGCAGAACGCATGGTAGTGTGCGTGCAAAAATTTTTTTTTTCAGCCGGACAGTTTGGACAGGGGTGCTCTACGGGGGCTCCGCCCCCGTACCCCCGAGACCTAAATTATACAACAGATTATTGTTTTAGAGTGAAAAATTGTACCCACCTTTTCCCTCCACTATATCGGAGGGGAAAGGGGTCGAGGCAATCGGCGATGCAGATTGGTACCTACATTTCCAATTGAAACTTGGAACGTCAATGAAAGAACAGAGAACGAAATGCCTCGAACAAATAACAGCGTAGAAGGGTTCCACAATTCCCTTCAAAGTTCTGTCACTAATGCGCATCTAAATATCTGGAAACTAATAACAATATTGAAAAAAGAAGAAAGCTTCGCAAACGAAAAGAAAATACGAGTTGAGCGTGGTGATGATTCTTCTATGAAAAAAATATAAAGATGTGAACAAAAGGTTACAGCAACAAATAAGGAACGACAATTCAGAAAATATACTCCATTTTTTTGAGAACCGTTGCGATGAACCTCCATCACTTTTAATATGATTTTATTGATTTTTAATAAACATACATTTAATAATTTAATAAACATACATTTAATATCCATTTTAGTGACAGTGAAACCCTAAGAAGTACAAAATTATGATAAATCGTTTTAAAAAAAAAATTTCTTGCGGCAAATTTTCCTCACGGTGATTTTTCCTGCGGCGAAATTTACCGTGGCGAAATTTACCGGTCACCAACTATGACATAACAACTCTCAATAACCATCTACTTGCCTTAAATTTCATTAATCACGTTGTTTACCCTAATTATCAAATATTCGGTATTCGGTTTAAAACAAACTATTCGGCCAAATACCAAATATCCTCTCTTTTTTTTCATTGAATACCGAATATTTGGTACATCTCTACTATAAAGCTTCTGCTCCTTTAGTTTCCTCCCCATAATCTAATCTCGACCTCTTCCAAGTCTCGGACATTTTGCACTTCAGTCTTCGTCTAAGAATGAAAAATCCAAAAGTGGGAATATCAAAGAAAAAAATTTCATATGAATCCACTCTCATTCCTGCTATAGGATTTCTCACAAAGTTACATTTTTCACAGAAAACACCGGGTACGCTGAGCGTATCACGGAGGTGATTCTCTTAGGCATGGAGGTGTACATTCCATACTCTGTTCCTATTACGAGTACTAATACAAAAAAAAACATTAGTTCAATTTTGCTTGTTCTAATGCTATCCGCAACAAAGAGGAGGCTTTCGGAAAGTACCGTCGCCATTCAACTTCTGACTCTCACTTAGCTTATATTTCTGCCCGGAAACGTGCAAAATCTGTTCTTTGACTTGCCAAAAATTCCTTCATCCGACAAAAATGTGAAAGCCTCTCTAATTCTAATTCTTCTCGCTCTTTCTGGCATCTACCCAAGAATCAATCAAACAACTTTAGTTCTTCTTTCCCTCCTCTTTTTCCATTTCGACGGCTCAGTTGCAGTCTCTTCTGATGAAGTTGAACTCTTTGTTTAAACTTTTGCCTCCAGTTCAACTCTGGATGATTCTGCTGCTGCTCCTCCATCTCCTAGTCCCCCTGACTTGATTATGTCAGGAAATAGAATCTCTTTCAAATATGTTCTTTTTGCCCTATCTGGCCTCAACTCTAGGAAGGGTACAGTCCTAATGGTATCCCTCCTGTTGTTTTCAAGAACTGTGCTTCTGTTCTGACATCCTACCAAGGCAAACTCTTTCGTCTTTGTCTTTCATCTGGTACTTTTCCTTCCTGCTGGAAGTTTTCTTTCATTCAGCCTGTGCCAAAGAAAGGTGATAACTCTCAACCCACCAACCATCATCCAATTGCTTTGGTTTCTTGCCTTTCTAAAGTTTTATGAATCTATCCTTAATAGGAAGATTCTTAAACATCTCTTTTCTCCCAATCTTCTTTCAGCTCGTCAGTATGGGTTCTGCGAAGAACGTTCAACTGGAGATCATCTTGCATATCTCTCGACTTCTGGTCAGATTCTTTTCGGTGTTTCGGTGAAACCTTTGCTATTGCGCTACACATATCAAAAGCTTTTGATAGAGTCTGGCACAAATCGTTAATTTCCAAACTGCTCTCCTTCGGTTTCTACCCTTTTATCTGTGCGTTCACTTCTGATTTCCTTTCTGGCCAAGCTATAGCTGCGGTTGTAGATGGTTAAAGTTCTTCTCCTAAAGCTATTAATAGTAGTGTTCCTCAGGGTTCTCTACTGTCACTCACTCTTTTCCTTTTATTTATCGATGATCTATTAAGTCGCACTTCATGCCCCATCCACTTCTATGCCAATAATTTCACTCCACTTCTCCATCCCTTTCACAAAGCATCCCTCTCAACACTCACGAGTCTTTTGCTTATATTGATGTTCTAAATGTGGCTGGGCTAGGCTGCTTTAAACCCTAGATCCTGTCCCAAAGCTGTATCCTATCTGCTTTGCAGATAGCTGGTGAGGGAAGCTATATTTTTGGGACCTCTTTGCGAGTGACCCGTTGCCCACGTCGGGCTAGCATCATGAAAAAGAAAAAACTATAGTATTTGTCATTTACCATTACTTATTCGGACTATAGTGGATTTAATTTTCCTAGAAGAGTTCCTTGTTCCATGCACGGTGTGTGTGTATCATAAAAAGCGTCAGGGAACCATTCTGAGTTCATTCCCATCATGAAACGGACATGTTATGTGCCTTGAAAAGTGGACGCTCAATTCTGCCAGTTGAGGTTTAAGTTTTTTTTTTGGCTAAAAATATAATGGTTACCCCTTTTTCTTTGATATATTCAATTTGACGTGAGGGCAGCGAATCTTTTGCTTATATTGAGGTTCTAAATGTAGCTGGGCTAGGCTGCTTTAAACCCTAGATCCTATATTACTTATTCGGACTATAGTGGATTCAATTTTCCTAGGAGAGTTCCTTGTTCCATGCACGGTCTGTGTGTATCATAAAAAACCTCAGGGAACCATTCTGAGTTCATTCCCATATATATATATATATATAACGTAAAGAACGACGCTTGTATAGGAGATATTCCGCGCAAGACGAGAGAGAGAACGAAACAAATGAAAAAATGAGGTAACCACCCGGGAATCGAACCCGGGATCTTCCGATTGCCGGTCAGATGCGATAACTATTACACCATGGGCCTCACTCTTCCAAATGCCGTAATTCTTCTACATACTCGCAGAAACCAATGCCCCAAGGGGGCACCTCCCGCATGCCGTAACATTATATACATTTAACTGCAAACACGCAGTATAATTAACGTAAAGAACGACGCTTGTATAGGAGATATTCCGCGCAAGACGAGAGAGAGAGAGAACGAAACAAATGAAAAAATGAGGTAACCACCCGGGAATCGAACCCGGGATCTTCCGATTGCCGGTCAGATGCGATAACCATTACACCATGGGCCTCACTCGTCCAAATGCCGTAATTCTTCTCTCTCTCTCGTCTTGCGCGGAATATCTCCTATACAAGCGTCGTTCTTTACGTTAATTATACTGCGTGTTTGCAGTTAAATGTATATAATGTTACGGCATGCGGGAGGTGCCCCCTTGGGGCATTGGTTTCTGCGAGTATGTAGAAGAATTACGGCATTTGGGAGAGTGAGGCCCATGGTGTAATGGTTATCGCATCTGACCGGCAATCGGAAGATCCCGGGTTCGATTCCCGGGTGGTTACCTCATTTTTTCATTTGTTTCGTTTCTCTCTCTCGTCTTGCGCGGAATATCTCCTATACAAACGTCGTTCTTTACGTTAATTATACTGCGTGTTTGCAGTTAAATGTATATATATATATATATATATATATATATATATATATATATATATATAATGTTTCTTACCTTTCTTACCAGGCGCCTGGTAGACCTAAAGCGGTCTGTCAGTTGGGAGCCCTCGGACGAGACTCCTCCATGCCTCACGATCTCCACACATCAAGTTCGCCCGTTGGAGACTGATTCCACACTTCTCGACAGCACTCTTGATGTTATCCATCCATCGGATCTTGGGTCTTCCAACTGGTCTTCTGGTTTGAGGGGCCCATTCCAGCATTCTTCTTGCTGTCCTTTCCATCGGCATTCGTTGGACATGCCCGTACCATCTCAGTTGGTTCCTCTCAATATTCTCATTAACCGAAGTTACACCCAATCGCCTTTTTATTTCAGTGTTCTTTATTTTATCCAATCTACTTACTCCTTCTATCAATCTCAGGACCCTCATTTCAGCTGCTTGCAGTTTTCCCTCGTCCTTGTGGTTAGGGCCCAAGTCTCGCTGCCGTATAGTAAGATTGGTTTCAATATTGTTGAGTATATATGCGTCTTTACCTTTTTAGGGATGTTTTGATCTTTCAATAGGGGGTACAAGAAGGAAACATTTCTGCTATATTTAGCAATTCTTTCATTCACCTCTCCATCCATACCCGCATCATTTGCTATCACACTACCAAGGTATTTAAATGTGTTCGTCTTTTTCATTTCCCTTCCCCTAACAAAGATTCCATCTTCGTTCGCTCCCCTCGTTACCACCATATATTCAGTTTTATCATAATTCAGTTTCAGTCCATACTCCCTCAATCTCTCATCCCACCTCTGCATAATTCTCTCCAGGGATTGTGCTGTGTTAGTCCCAACAGCCACATCATCAGCATATCCAAAAATTTCTATTTCCTCTTCAATTTCCTCAGTTGTGTGTTCTATAACCCTGTTGATGTAGGCAATAAATAAAATGGGTGACAGAACACTCCCTTGTTTAACTCCTGTACTTACATCAAACCACTCCTTCGATCCCACCACCGTGCTCTGGGAGACCCTATAGGTGCTCATTACTGCTCTCAGAAGCTTGGGTGGCACTCTCTCACTCAAAACCACCCACAGCTTCTCCCTGGGCACACTATCAAATGCCTTCCCCAGATCCAAAAAACATATGAAGCGGTCCAAATTGAATTCTCGGCTCTTCTCAAGATATTGTCTTATGGCTGAAATTTGATCTATAGTACTCCGGCCTGCACGAAAGCCACATTGATACTACAGTAACCCAGGTTCTAGTATGTTTCGTATTCTATGTTCCAAAATCCTTTCATATACTTTCTCCACATAACGCATCAAAGATATGCCACGGTAGTTTTGACATTCCTGCTCACTTACCTTCTTTTTATATATAGGGCATATAATTGCTCTGCCCCATTCTGCCGGTACAATTCCCCGTGACCACACCACCCGGAAAATGCTCAGCAGCCAGTCCACAGCAGGATCACCAGCTGCTTTTAGTGTTTCTGTGACAATTGCATTCGGCCCGGGAGCTTTATTATTCTTCATCCTCTTCAGTGCTTGAATAACCTCCTCTCTAGTGATCTCTCTGTCCCCCTCATGCTCCTCATGATTTACCCGCTCCTCCCGTCTCACCTCATCATATTGGTTCTCGTTATTCAAAAGCTGGCTAAAGTATTCGTTCCAGCGTGCGGCCACCTCGCTTTTATCAGTGAGGACTTCACCATGTGCATTTTTAATCGCCACTGTTGTTTTCTTGCTTTCTCCATTTTTATACTTCTTAGCCATGCTATACAGTAACTTCTTCGAGCCTTGAAAATCCTCTTCTAAGTCTCTACCTATTTTCTCCCCCACAGAACGTTTCGCTCTGCTTTTAACCTCGTTGGTGGGGTTTCTCATTTGGACATATTCTTGCCTTGTTTGCTCATTTCTATCCTTAAGCCATCTCCTAAAAGCACGCATCTTATTTGTCACTGCCTCCTTTACCTCCTGGGTCCACCATGCCGTCTTTTTCTCTTTTGACCCACCAACTACGCTTTCTCCAATCACCTCTCGCTGTATTCTTTCCATCGTTCTCCTAAACTCAACCCAAACCTCCTCCACTATTTCCGTAGCTACCCTTTGTCCAAAAGCCTTCTCAGTTCTAGTTCTAATCTCTTCCAGTTTTTCTGGTATATTCTCCGTGCACACTCTTCTCCTTCTAGGCTTTTTATATTTTGTGGTACTGGAAGCAAAATTTTAGCTTTAACAAGTCTATGATTCGAGTCAAAAGTCTTTAAACACAGCTGGGCACTTGCGTTTTTTTTGCGGTACTGCGGTACTACTACCGCACTACCAAACCGGTACCGCATAACGCAGTACCGCAAAGGATCGCTGAAAGTACAGCAGTACCGCTACCGCATTCAAATTTCCCGCGGTACTTTCCGCGGTACCGACCAACACGGTAGTACCGCAGTACCGCAAAAAAAACCGCAAGTGCCCAGCTCTGAATTTGGTACTACTCTTACATCTTTCACCAATGACTTTTTATCCACCACAATAAAGTCTATCTGAGACTTCTTATAATTTCCGGTTCTACTATTCCATCCATACCACGTATAGAGATGTGATTCCTGGTACTTAAAAAATATGTTCATTATACTAAGAACATTTCTTGCACAAAAATTTACCAGCATTTCCCCTTCCAAATTTCTCTCCCCTACACCAAATGCCCCGATCACGTCTTCATTTCCGTTTCGATCTCCACCCACATGGCCATTTAGGTCTCCATCAAAATTCTTGGTCCATAAGGCAGCCCATCTATCATTCCCTGAAGATCCTCATAAAAAGTTTCCTTTTCCTCCTGTGATCTTCCACTCTGCGGTGCATATGCCTGGATTACCGATAGTCTCTCTCCGTTTAGGCTCAGGGTCACTCCCATCAATCTCTCACTCTTCATTATCATTCCAACAACATGTTCAGAAAATCGGGGGGACAGTATAATTGCCACACCCAATCTGGTATCCTCTTCTCTGCCCTTGTATATGCACTTATAATCATTGTGCAGTACCTTGGTTCCTTCACTTCTCCATCTGGTTTCTGCGATTCCCATAATATGTATAGATTTCGATTCCATGAACTCAACTGTTTCTTCGCATTTATCTTTAAGTGTTCCGACATTTATTGTAGCAATCCAAAAGAAAGTCCGTTTTCGCGCCAAAGTCGCAACCGTTGTCCGTCCGTTCCGAGGCTCTCTGCGTTGTACTTGAGCAAAAGAAAACCATCAGAGGCTTGCTAGGCCTTTCCTGGCTTGTTCGAAACTACTAATTAGTACCTTCCGGATGCCTATTGCCCCCGGCAAGTTATAGAATTCTCCTTCCAGATTTCCAGGCAGACATTTCAGTCGGTTTAAGTTGCTACACCTCGACAAGGTTACGTAGTTTCTTGTCCTGGTAGGGTAAGGCTCCAGGACCGTAGCATATATATATATTAGTGGTGGACCGGATATCCGCATCATTTTTAACATCCGCATCCGTACTTCTGACTGCGAATGTTATGCGGATATTACATCTAATAAATTATGCAATTTACAATTAAAGTAGCTTATAAGGCCCAGTCATGCACATTTCATGTAAAGTATTAATTAGTAATGAACAAACAAATATATAAACCTCAAAATATAAATACGTGGTAACAGAAAATTGAATGAAACTCGTTTCATTGAATTTTCTGTGGCTGAAACTCTTGAGAAAGTTATTATTTTTATCATAATGAAAACATTAATATTAATTTTAATTCTTATGCATTGCCTGCCATAATAGTAATATCACGAAATTTGAAAAATTATGTCATATATTCATAATTCTATATTATATTGATAGATTAACTAAATATCCGCATCCGCGGATACTGAAATTAAAGATCCGCATATGTTGAAAAACTGACATCCGGTCCACACTAATAATATATATATATATATATATAATAACTATATATAATATATAATAATATATATATATATATAATATATATATATATATATATATATATATATATATATGAAAAAAATATGTTCATTATACTAAGAACATTTCTTGCACAAAAATTTACCAGCATTTCCCCTTCCAAATTTTCTCCCCTACACCAAATGCCCCGATCACGTCTTCATTTCCGTTTCGATCTCCACCCACATGGCCATTTAGGTCTCCATCAAAATTCTTGGTCCATAAGGCAGCCCATCTATCATTCCCTGAAGATCCTCATAAAAAGTTTCCTTTTCCTCCTGTGATCTTCCACTCTGCGGTGCATATGCCTGGATTACCGATAGTCTCTCTCCGTGGGTGGGCCGTAAGTTTCCATACAGAGGAAAAATAAACATTTTTTTATGGACAACCATTTTTATTTATATAATATGCTCTACATGGTTGCCATTGTTTTGAAAACACATTTCAATACGTGTTCCCCACTGTTGATGAACACGCATTAGCACAGTTGACGTTATGCTTGTAATGGCGTTGGTGATACGTTCCTTTAGATGATTTATGTCTCGTATCTTTTCCTGATACACCATGGCCTTCAAGTGCCCCCAAAGATAGAAATCAAGGGGGGTGAGATCTGGGGATCTGGGAGGCCACTCCACAGGACCACGCCGACCAATCCAAGCATCCGGAAACTGCTGATCCAAATACCGACGCACGTGAAGACCATAAATTTAAATTTTCCTATGTATGGAAACTTACGGCCCACCCTGTACTATATATATATATATATATATATATATATATATATATTATATATATGGGATAAAGTTCACACAAACACATGAAAAGAATGAATGATGAAAACCCACTAGGAAAAAGAAAAAAATTATTCCAAGGCCTTTCGTGCATTCAATAATGCATCTCGTCCCTGACAAGATATACTATTGAATACACGAAAGACCTTGGAATAATTTTTTCTTCCTTGTGGTTTGCATATATATAATAGGGCATCGTGAGCCTCGGAGACCTTGAATTTGGCTCTTTCTTATGATGGGGAGCATTTTTGCGGGCACCTGTCATTGGCCCCTCCTTTTTGTATAAAAAAAAACCCTGAAGCTTAAAACTTTATTTACTTTTCCAAACTTTTTTACAAATCTGGATTTTCCATTTCGACTATCCCATTTTCGGAACGCGAATGGGAATGGCATCAAGTTGAAGCTAATCTTTAATATCATTTTCTTTTTGGGAATATTAGAATAAAAGCCCGATTCTCATCTGAACTTTACTGTTTCCAAGAAAGTCGACAAACTTCTTGAATTTGCTGTTGAAGAATGAGAACATTTAGTTTGCTTCTTTCTTCGTGAAGAACTTCCGAAAGACATAAAAGTTAATTCAGGGCCTTCATGAAGACCGTAAGACTAACTCTTGTTCCTGACCTATTTTAAAGGATCAGACTTATTCTCGGTAATTGGTCCACTTTTGGTGAGCGAAATCTAGGAATTTGAATAAATTTTAATCATTATAATGAGATTTAGGAACGGTAAATGTTCACTCCCTTTCACACACACACAGTATATATATACTGTATATATATATATATATATATATACTCATGCGGTTCTCACCGTGAATCGAGTTAACCGGGATTTATTAAATGCGATCATTGTGCACATATCCATGATTATGACGCCGAGTTAATCGTAATTTGGAGTGGTGCTTACACCCGCGGATCGCCTCCCGCCAGCCCACCACAACCGCGCTTTATAGAGTACGCGAGTGCTTGTAGCTTTGCATATTTTCACGTCTTGTGAAGAGTACAAACAATTTAATTGTATATTATACTGTAATAGAATAATAGTGCGCGAGGTGAGAGGTCAGTCAGTGGCGGTGGGCAGCAACGAATGCACCAAACTGACCGGGTATACAGAGTTAATCGTGAAACCGGGTTACCCGTAATCATACACCAACTCTCAATCACGGATAAGTGAACGAGTACTGTATATGCAAAATTTATTCCCACCAGCATTGGAACCCGAACTATTTGAATCGGAGACCCGAACGTTAACCATTAGGCTACGACAGGGAAAAAGTTAACAACAACCCGGTGGAATTTCATCACCCGAGGGAGACGCGCAAAGTTTTTAGTTCCAGAAGTGTTTTTGTTATCAGCACCCTGCACTCAAACCAATGGACATTCAAATTCAAATCTATCTGGCCTCGTGTTTGTCAGATTTGAATTAAATGATGTGCACTGCCTCGAGTACAGACGGTTAATAAAGTAAAAACAAATGGTCGCTGATGGGGAAGAGGCAGACCGGAGAAGCGGGGGAACAACCGAGTTAGGCAACATGGGTTCCTCATGAGGAGGAGAGGGGAGAGCAGCTGGGAGAACCTCAGAAGTTGGGGATGGGAGAGCAGCTGGGAGAACCTCAGGAGGTGGGGATGAGGCTGGGATAGGAACGCAGAGCGGATGGAAAGAGGAGAATTACAACGAGTAAAGGAACTGGACGAAATTGACGTGTGATGCCCACAAATCATTCTAAGTTTCCGTCGATAGATGAATCAGCTCCTGACGATGGAGGGTTCGAGATTTCCCTCCCGGGGTGACGTCTTTTCCCTGGGTGACCCCAAGATGTTACCGGTTCATTCTTGCTTTATTGATCATTGCACTGTTCGTGATTGGCTGCTGACAACGGTAATGCACGACAATAAGGATGGTAGCGCGCCACTAAATTTGGAATGGTAGCGTATTACTGAAGGCATGACAATTGTGATAGTAGCGTAGTCGTTTATTTAGTTTTGTTCGTGTTGCTTTACGCTTAAACTTCAACTTTAACCCAAGTAGGCTAACATTGCTTAGTGTCCTAATTTCCAAATTTCACTTTAATTGTTATTTGTTGTTATAAAACACTAATGAGTTTTATACTTTGAAACCACAAATATAAATTTACGGAGTTACTATGAAACAATTAAATTTTTATACTTTTACTCTTATGTTCTTCACAGGTTAAATTAAATTACACTTACGTTATAGAATTCATAAACAAGGATAAACCTTGATCAGAAATTAAGTAGGCCTAGAGAAACGGTACAGGCCTCGCACGTGATATAAACAGGCCTAGGGCCTGAATAAAAGTTTCCTTCTAGTAGGCTCTAGGAGAGAATTGTATCGAGTTTACTGGCCTAAGTTCATCTTGAAAGTGGGCCCCATTTTCCACGGGCTCGATGGAACTATTAAAATAAAAACGACAAGGGAGGGCAAAATGCAAACTTCTAATAGACTGTGTACGACCCGCGCTCGATAACAAATTCTTTTCCACTGACTGAATCATTTGCGCTGCGCTCTGCTCCATCGAAATTTGAGTTTTCACTTCGCTTTGGGAAATGTGTGGTAGTAGCAACTATACGATTGAACAACGCATATTGGCTAGTACTTGGGTCCATGAGAGACCACGTAATGGCAAAACCATTGAAAATATTCGTGCAGACATCCAGGACTGATTCAATCGTGCAGCTGCTTTTTGGAGCTGCAAAACGGAGCTGCACCCTTGAATCGGTCGTGGAAGTCTGGCACGAATATTTTGAATGGTTTTGCCATGACGTGGTCATTCATGGACCCAGGTACTAGCCAGTATGCGTTGTTCAATCGTATAGTTGCTGCTATCACACATTTCAAATGGGTCTGAAGAAAACCCTTGAAAAATCAGTATTTTACTGGGGTGACAAGACATTGTGGACACCTTGTACAATATTCTTGCGTAAAATATTTTCATCTGTGAACTTTTATTTTCTGCGTACTTTTGGTACGCTTCTTTGCAATACACGATTTAGATGTTTGCAAGTTAATATAATACACGGAGTTACTGTAATATACTGTAATGTATCTACAAATTAGATATAAAATTATTTTCTTAGCGTATATCGAATTATGTGATTAGCAAACAAGTCGGAACAAATGTTCTTCAAAGCTAAACATCTACAAATAAGCTTCACCCACAACACTGAACTCACCGAACACAGGGGGCTTAAATTTACTTCATGTTCACAACTCGTTTCTTTTCCTGGAATCAAAACACCAAATCGTTCCCAAGTTACAAGTTTATACTTTTACGGCATGACAACAATTTTTAATGTGTGACCAATTATGCCATCATATATTAACGAACTCTACCTAATTACTCAAACCTAGTTTTAACTACACCGTTTCTATCCATAACACGCAAACTCTCACATAAAATTACAAAGGCCACGGTATAGCCACGATATAGCAATCACCGCTAATCGTAAGATCAGCGTAATTATGCATCTTCACTAGCTAATCGCACCTAACCTAACTTAACCGTCTTGATCTGTCCTAACTTTGCTTTACATACATTTACAAAGAATAATTTAGATTTTACTCGAATTATCGTAAAGACTAGTTGGGTGATTCCATGAAAGTGTCAACCTGAGGTCGAAAATTCAAAATTCATCAAAATGTATCATGTGATACATCAATAGATAGGTAAGAGTCTCTAGTTTCCAAATCTGAAGAGTTTTTAACTCTATCGCATCTAGAAACAAAATTACTGAGGTTCATACACAATGCACTATTGTCTAAATAATCACTGTGATATTTTCCCTCAATTTTGAAAGCTCGCATGGCCAAAATAGTTGAGGGATAATAGGCATTTCTTATTTATGTCATAAAGTAGGTCTTCCTTAAAGATTTCCACATAAAATAACTTTCATTAACCGAATCAATAAAAACTGAGCCTATATCTATATAAGGCACATTTGTATGTAACGACCGAGACGTTTTTTCCGAATTTTTTATATAGCTTTAGTTATTTGAAGCGAAAAAAAAATTTGTCTTAATCGCAAAGCTAGTTTCCTATGGGGTACGTGTCCATTACAAAAAATTAAGTCCAGCTCCTATACTTCTCTTGTAAAGGTACGTCTCGGTCGTTACATAATTTTCCGTCTCGGTCGTTACATCGCACAATGTAACGACCAATACGGCCCTTTGGGGGAATAGCTTGGGGGAGGCCCCCAAGTTGCATGCCCCTTGCAACCCCGGTTGGCAACAAAGGGCCCTTTGGGGTATCTTTTTCTTTTGCAACCCCCCCACCCCCTTTTGCAACATTCCTGCACTCTCCCCTTTTGCGTAGTTATATATATATTTATATGGAATATATTTACATATATATATATATACAGTACAGTATATATATATATATATTATATATATATACACACATTGAAGGGTAAGTCATAAATACCAATAATATGATATATGTCTGCTTTATTGTATGATAAATGTTCAATTTTATATTGAAATACCGACGGTAACGACCTAGACAAAAAATATGTAACGACCGAGACAGCAGTTTTTTATATATATTTAAAATACAAGTTAATATTTTCTAACAAACTATGTCTCAAATTGGGGCCACAACATTCAAGTATCCATGGTAGAATTCTCATTTGAATAGCTCTGGCCAATTCACTGACTTTTACACATATGTACCACCTACTGAAAACTGAGGTTGCATCGTTGTAACGACCGAGACGACGAATTTGGATACGTTCCTAGCAAAAACCAAGAAACGAAATATGCAAAACCTAGTCTCATTTTAGAGCCCAACCATCTGTTTATGTTCACAAGGAAATTTGTGCCGCTGCTGTTCATACTTTATTCACAAGAGCATGGAATATAACAATAAGTTGCCTACGAATGTAACGACCGAGACTATGGAATCACCCAGTTTAGACTAAATAAACTTTTTAACCTAAACAGTTTAACTAACCTAACCTAACTTAATTCAAACTTGGGAAAAAAGATCGGATGACGTGTGTGTGTGTGTGTGTGTGTGTGTGTGTGTGTGTGTGTGTTCACCCAAATACCATCTGTTCTTCTTTCGCCGCGGCACTCTAGAGGTTTTTCGTCTCCCACTATTCAACATCCAGTTTACTCGGGATCCAAACTACTTACGGGGTCACTACGTCATCTAGACTAAAAAGATGATCACCTATCCAATTACTGCCAAGACCCAATGTCCTCTTCATTATTATAAATATTCAGGTATTTCTTTGTTTTTAGCGAAATGCGTTTTGGGTAAACGACATCTCGAAGTAAAATTTGAGCTACAAAATGGATCACCTGAAGATCAGGGCCCCCAGCCTCAATTATCAAATGATATCTTCGTTAAAACTAAAGAAAATATCACGACTTAACCTAACCAATCGTCAAGGGCGTACAGTTGACCTAACCGTGCATTCAATTTAATTTATTATTATATTTGGTACTGTAAAAAAAAAAATACATGGGGGCCCTGATCTTCAAGGTGATCCCAAAATTTATGAGAGAATAAAGTTCGTAAGCTTAACCCTTTCAGCACGACAGGTACAAATTGGTAGCGTTTCAAATACACGCATTCATAACTTAAATCTACAAAAAATTCCGCCTTTAAAAAGGGTTAAATAAAGAAAGTATCCAATGAAAGAGAGGGAATTCAAACCAAAAATTACAGGTGATAAGCCTTCATAAATATCTTTATAAATATCTACCTGGAAATTTAAATAGGTTTTAATTAATTAAATATTTTGTTTAAAATACACCGATTGATAGTGACCGTAATACTTCGTGTAGGTAATTGAAGAGCACGACAAATAAATCTATATACGACTTTATGCCACGGCTTATATTAAATTGAATTTCAATTAATCCCAGCTACAGAACAATTAAGCGTATTTGCTACCAGCGCTTCTGGTGTTAATTCATCAGTAATTGCATTCTGGATAACGATTGGCGACGATCTTAATTACAGCAGATAAAGGAAGAATGGAAACGTTTTGCATTCTGGATAAGATTCAGACAGGGACTCGCGTTATAACGTGGCTTCTGGAAATAATATGGAACATTACTAACGTAATGTACATACATACATACATACATAGATATGTACAGTCCCCTGCAATAGTCGCGCTCCACCCTGTATAGCCCTCTCCGAGATGTGACAGCAACGCATGAGGAGGGGGAGGGGTAACAGGGGTAGCATCTGGTCAGAGCGAGAGGTGGATAGCGCGTGTGTGTGCGTGTGTGCGTGTGTGTGTGTGTGTGAATACTTCCACACACTATTTTTTATCCTTGAAACCCTGCTCTATATACCGCTATCACATATGCTTTCATCAGTTTCCAATACAACGTACAAAATAGATAATATTCTTAAATAGAAAAAAGAGTAATATGATTAACGATTAAATGCAAAACTTCACTTTTTTTTGTAGAGGTCGAAATGTGACAATAAAACCTACCCCCACACTAATAGACGGAGTTTATTTCCACAACAGTTTCGATGCCCACAGTGGCATCCTCTTCGGGTGGATACAGAAAAACGAATGAACAAAAGTGAGTAAGGAAACAATCCACGAAAGGTAAAGAACATTCTAGAAGGCCAGAGACCATTAGAAAATTCACACCTAGGTTAGGATCCCGTTCACCCGACACCGGAAGGGATTTTTTGACCTAGAATCTCATTAAAGGGTCCAGCTTATAAGTACCTTCGCACAAATTAAAATTAGCTTCTTGTTCTATACATGCAGATTCTTTATTTTTCTTTTGACATAATTATTACATTTATAAAGTAACTTACTTGATTCCCAATCTATGGCATGATTATTTTGGCTGGCGTGATAAAAAATTGCATTATTAGTGTTACAACATCTGAAGGCATATTTATGTTCTTTAATAAGAGTTTCAATATTTTTTCCAGTTTCTCCTACATATACTAAATCACAATTTTTACAGGGAATGCTGTAGACACCAACTTTCTCCTGTTTTGCAAAGTTATTCATAACCAATTTACTTTTTACAGTAGACGAATATTTGAACATACCTCGTATTGTGTGGGTTGGGCCGTGTGTGGGTCGGGCCTCCAACGGGAGGTTTACAGCCGACCAGTATTTAGAGAGACTGGAAGAGGTGATGCCGTCAACCATAAGGATATACGCTTTGCCCCATCCTGACAGGATTATATTTATGTGGTAAGTAATACAACTAAATTATTTTCATTACACAGAATATGCTTTCAAGAAAATGACTTCAGGTCAAGCAGTGTATATTTTAAGGTAATATGATTAAAGGAGGACATTAGTAAATGTACTTTTAAATGCATTTTTATTTTTATTTATATTTTTTTTGTGTCCTCTTAAGGGAACTTCAAAAAAGCATGGATGAAATGTGAACTCTCAAGTTTTGCTAATTTCTTTTCACAGGATAACTGCCCTGTTCATACTGCCAGGATCATCAGACGGTGGTTTCAGGAACGAGATGTTGAGCTGCTAAACTGGCCCACCAAGGGGTGTAACCTAAACCCCATTGGAAATGTGTGGACAAATGTGGTTAACGCTTGGGGGCCAGGGCAGGAGCGAACATCACGGCACCTGTTGGAACATACCATGACAGCGTGGGAACTTTTGCAGGAACCCACAAGTTATCCACAATCACGTGGCATCTGTTCCAAATAGGCTACGAGAGGTCATTAATAACAGTGGAGGATGGGACCAAGTATCGAGTAATTGTGTATAATAATGTTATGGTTGTGATGTAGTAAATATATATTTATTTACTCGAACAATTGTCAGTTTCTTATATTTTGAATATAATGTTTTGTATGTTCTTAAGAAAATCCCTAAATTTACTCGATTCATGTTTATTTTTGTAATAAAAAATTGAACTATGTTATCATTATCTCTCCATGGATAGACCTTTATCTGGATAATCATTTTTTGATGATGCATCTACTTTAAACAGAAATGTTATTATCTGGAGGAAAAGTCGATACTACAACTTATCTTACACTAACTATCATATAACGTGGCCACATCAAAATCCTATGATTGAAAGTTTTTAAAGTATACCACGTTTGTGAAGTAACTTAACTACTCTATTCCTTAAAATAATGAATAATGCATGAATAAAATGCATAGTCGTCCTAGCATTACCACCAAAACTACAGTGAACAACATATTTATTCAGTCATTGGTTTTCAAAAAATAAAAGTATCACTATGACAACACCTGAGAGGAGAGGAGGAGAGGGAGGGAGAAAGAGGCACTGTGTTGCCTCCACATCTCGGAGATGGCTATACAGGGGTGGAGCACGACTATTGCAGGGGACTGTACAGCGTACATACAGATATGTATATCTGTATGATATGCGCGCACACACACACACACACATCATAGCTACGAAACTGAAAATAATTTTAGAATTAAATTTTTTAAAGTTTCTACTTTGGTTAATTTTAGGTTTTATACAAACTATCTTAATGAAAAGACTCGGTTTTTCTTTGCACTCTATGTAACCTAAATAGCTTCCAAACACAGTTTCCAAATACTTTTCAACGCTAATTTCGCTTTCCGCTTTTATATGAAAATGTGTTTTTCATTAATGTTCATTGGCCTGTTTTGGAATTTAAGCTTTCTCTGATAAAATATTTCTTTCCTTTCATGTTGTTCTGCTGTTGAAGTTAAATACCTAATGAAAAGACCGTCAAAACGGATTCACCGACAAACGGCCTTCTGTCGATGAAACAAGTGTTTCAAAGGACCGGACAGCGCGGAAAAATGTCGATAGTGCGAGAGGAGTGAGGCGGAAGAAACGGAGTAATTAATAAGTTTGGAAGAAAGATGAGTGAGAATTATGTAGAGAATAGAAAGTTGTTCTGGAAGGAAATGCCGAAGTGCAGAAATAAAATTAAGAAAGTTTGAGAGTAAGGGATGAAAATGGAAGAATCCTCACAGCGGATGTGTATTGTGGATCTACGGAATAGATGGAAGGAATATTTCGAGGGTTTGATGGATGGTATAGATGGGATGAGTGCAAATATATGATGGGATTTGGTGGTTTGAGAAGGACATGTGACGGAATCTGAGAACATAACCATAGATGAGGTTCACTGAAAGCGGCGGTTCGCAAGACGAAAAATGGAAAAGCGGCAGGTGTGGATGGGATATATGCAGTGGTGGGCGCGGTACCAAAATTTGGGGGTGCGTTACGCGGTACTGCGGTACCTCAGCATGCCCAGTGCGTTACGCGGTACTTTTTCAGGTCCCCCTGGTGCGTTCCGCGGTACTGCGGTACTGCACACAAGAACAACACAAGTAATAGCACATATTTTCAGAAATTGCATATCGGCGATTTCGCACCTGAACTTTCTGCCATAATGGCTAAAAATCGATCTTTGTCACAGAAATGTAACACACGTGCAACCGGCTCAAAAGCAAGCACTGCACTGAGGCGTTGTGATAGGATGGCAACGTAACATGTTCTGAACGAAAACTTAACGTGTCTAGAGTTAGGCTGATGCAACACACGCAGCATTCGTCTTACTGTACTCCTGTAATAAGGTTTACTTAAAAAAAAGTGTTAATTTTTTGAAAAGTCGTGTTGTCGGTACCGCGGAAAGTACCGCGGGAAATTTGAATGCGGTAGCGGTACTGCTGTACTTTCAGCGATCCTTTGCGGTACTGCGTTATGCGGTACCGGTTTGGTAGTGCGGTAGTACCGCAAAAAATACCGCAAGTGCCCAGCTTTGGATATATGGGGAAATTATTACGTACCGGGATTTGAAAGGGTTAGAGTGGTTGTGGTGCATATGTCAGAGTGCGTGAACAAATGGGAGTGTGCTTAAAGACTGGAAGAAAGCAATAATTGTCTACTGTACAAAATGAAAGGTGAAAGGAGTGAATGCAAGAACTACAGAAGTACAAGTTTGTTGAGTGTGGTGGAGAAGGTGTATGGTAGAATAGTGATAGAATGAGTTCGTGATACCTCATTACAGAATGCTTGGTGATGAGGAAGGAGGGTTCCAAAATGGAAGAGGCTGTGTGGATCAAGTGTTCGCAGTGAGACAAGTGATTGAGAAAGCAGACAAAAAGGATTGCAGGGTATACATGGACTTTATATATTTTGAGAAAGCGTATGATAGAATAACTAGAGAAGTATTGTGGCAAGTCCTCGGTATATACGGAGTGAGTGGTAAACTCATGAATGCGGTGGAGAGTTTCTGTGTTGGAAGTAGTGCATGTGTGAAAGTAAATAAAGAACAGAGTGAATGGTTTGATATAAGTGTTGGTGTACGCCAAGGATGTGTGCTGTCTCCGTGGCTGTTCAATATGTTCATGGATGGAGTGAGAAGAGAGTTAAGGTGTGAATGATAGAAAAAGGAACGATTCTGGTGTGTGATGGGAATAGGTATGCCTGTCGAATTTGTTGTATGCGGATGATGTGCGCTATTTGCTCAGTGTGTGTGTCTGAGATATATACTCGTACAAGAGGCTGTTAAGATTTTTATGGAGGTGTGTGAGAAGAGTGTTGAAAGTGAATGTGGATAAAAGTAAGTTATTGAGTGT
>JAJOZX010002341.1:105000-350000 GCA_023014485.1 Bathynomus jamesi
CGCGAATCCACAATCAATTCAATTGAGATGTAAGTAGCTTATATATATATATATATATATATATATATATTATATATTATATATAGTATAGTAAACACTGATGAGGTGTCATTAAAGGCTTTGAAAATTAATTTGTGCGGCCTTCCATTTATATTTACCTTATATATATATATATATATATATATAGCGTAAACAGTGATGAGATATCGAGAAGCTTGACTGTTTTCAAGTCCATATTTTTAAGAATTTATTCAATTAGTTACGTAGTAGTCTTTGCAGCTTTCACGTCTTGCTCCTATACCCCAGTTCAGTTAACTTGTCGCAGGCCTTTATTTAATGCATATTCCCACATTTAAATGTGTATATATATATATATATATATATATATATATATATATATATATATATATATACAGGGTGGGCCGTAAGTTTCCATACATAGGAAAAATTAAACGTTTGTTTTTATGTTTCAGATACCCTAAGAATATGCGTTTGACGTAAGATCTTGTTTACTGATGAAGCAAATTTTTACGTCAATGGAGAGGTTAATCGGCAAAACATACGTTATTGGAGTAATGCTAACCCTAACTGGCTGAGTCCGACGAAGATGCAAGATGCCGGTAAAGTGATGGTGTGGGCCGGGATATGGGGTGACAGAATTATTGGACCAATTTTTGTCAGTGGAAATCTTAATGCCGAAAGGTATCTTAACATGTTGCAAGAAGAGATTTTCCCATCCCTGCTAAACGAGGAAGGTAACTTCCCAGTTTACTTCCAGCAAGATGGAGCTCCACCTCATTATGGTCTTCACGTGCGTCGGTATTTGGATCAGCAGTTTCCGGATGCTTGGATTGGTCGGCGTGGTCCTGTGGAGTGGCCTCCCAGATCCCCAGATCTCACCCCCCTTGATTTCTATCTTTGGGGGCACTTGAAGGCCATGGTGTATCAGGAAAAGATACGAGACATAAATCATCTAAAGGAACGTATCACCAACGCCATTACAAGCATAACGTCAACTGTGCTAATGCGTGTTCATCAACAGTGGGGAACACGTATTGAAATGTGTTTTCAAAACAATGGCAACCATGTAGAGCATATTATATAAATAAAAATGGTTGTCCATAAAAAAATGTTTATTTTTCCTATGTATGGAAACTTACGGCCCACCCTGTATATATATATATATATAATATTAATATATTAGGGTTGTGACTTTTTAATTTTTTGTCATAAATATTGTTTCCTGTATCATCAATCGATGAACGTTTGCTTGAAAACAATAAAAAAGGGCCTAATTCTTCAGAATTAAAAAAAAATGTCACCCCGAAAACAAATATAGTATATTAGTATATTCGAGACAGCTGCATTGCACCATTCTAGATTGGTTACCTAGTATTTTCTTGAATATTCCGGAATATACCGAAAAGCACTAAATACTCTGGAAAATCACTGGAACAGAGACCCATCTGCAATAGCTAACCATGGAGCAACCAATGTGCGGAACGTGCCATTAAGGTGATGCAAGAACTTTACGTAAACTGTAAAAATAAAGACAACCTTAATCACAGGTTTATTTTAAGCAATAAGTAAAATTAAAACAATAATAGAGTAAATGTATAATATTGTATTTGTATAATTAATATGTATTGTATAGGTATAATGTTGTATAATATAATATGTTTATGTATAATAATTGTGAAATAAACATGCAAATTTCTATTTATTATTTTATTAATTTTTTATTTTTTATTTTTGGGTGAAGTTTTTCAAAATATATCGAAAAAAACTGTTATTTTCATTGTCAGGGGGCAAACGTTCATCGATTTATGATACAGGAACATGAGGTTATAAAAATGTCATAACCCTAATATATATATATATATATATATACACAGGGCTATTCAAAATGATTCATCCGATTTCAACTGAGAATACTTCCGTACCTATCAACCGTGCATCAACTGGGCATACACCACATGAAAGAGGAAATCTCCGAGTTTTACAAGATCACCGCGAGAGGGCTCCAAAGTGCCGTGGCCTAGCCTAGCAACAAACATTCAGTGTGAAAATGGCGTCCGCACAGCAGAAGGCGTTTTGTGTGTTGCAGTTTTCGAGCTGTAAATCGGTAGTCACAGTGCAGCGTGAGTTTCGTCGACGTTACACAACGTTAAGGATACTGTGTACGTGCCACCGTTGCCCACATCTTTGGATGAGCTCCGAACTCGCATTGTTACTGCCGTAGAGTCAGTGACAACGGACATGCTGGAGCGAGTATAGTATGGGAGGAATTCGACTATCGTGTCGACGTTGCTCGTGTAACTAGGGGAAGTCACATAGAACATTTATGAGGTGAGAGACAAAATTTGGACAGTTTTTCTTTTGGTTGATGTATCACAAATCACACTGTATTTGTAACATTAAAAAATATTCTCATTTGAAATCTGGTGAATCATTTTGAATAGCCCTGTATATATATATATATGTATATATATATATATATATATATATATATATATGTGTGTGTGTGTGTGTGTTGTTTGGGTAGTGTCGAGATATACGGTTCTATTGTGCAGATAAATTATACTCATTGATTTAACAGGCTCTTTTCTCGTTTATAATTATAACCTGGTAGTTACTCACTATTAATTAGATTTATAAGATCCATTACAAACACGTTTTGAAAATAGTTTATGCCTTATTCACGATCTATATATATATATATATAATATATATGGTATGTTTATATTTCTTGTACAGCTAGGTTTTTAGAAATATTAAAATTTTAAGAAGTGCATTCGTTTTTAAAAATAATTTTAGCCATCACTTTTAATCGCCTCAAATCCATGACAATTATTTTAATTACAGGACCGCCACGGAGTTAGACCGTGTTATAAACACTTTCGGCGAAAGGAGAACGAGTGCTTCGCCGAACAGTCCGCCCAGCGGTGCAGAGGTTACAGTAATGAATCACAGTCAGCCAAGCGAGCCCGAATTTGCAGACGAGCTAATGTGAGTGTTTTGATACAATTTGCTGTTAACCTAACCTAACCTAGTCGTTATATCTGTTTGTTTTCTAAAAATTATAGGACGCTCTGCAGATAGTTTGTTTATAAAAAAACTACTCAAAACTTTTAAGATTTGCATACGTTTTGAATAATGTGCTTAGTCATTGCCTAATGACTCGTGTGTATATATATATATATATATATATATATATGAACATCGTGGACACACTCCTTCGTCGTTATATCTGTTTACGCTTCCAATTTGCTCTTAACCTAACCCAGCTTTATTTTAATTTATAAAACACCGTGATATTGCGAAGTGAAATAACTTAGCCTAACCAAACCTAACCTATCCTATCCTAACCGGGTGTAAACTAACCTAGCCTAACCAAACCTAACCGGGTGTAAACTAACCAAACCTAACCGGGTGTAAACTAACCTAGCCTAACCAGGTGTAAACTAACCTAGCCTAACCAAACCTAACCGGGCGTAAACTAACCTAGCCTAACCAAACCTAACCGGGTGTAAACTAACCTAACCGGGTGTAAACTAACCTAGCCTAACCAAACCTAGCCGTGCGTAAACTAGCCTAACCTAACCTAACCTAGCCGTGCGTAAACTAGCCTAACCTAACCTAACCACAGACAGTGTATCTCAACGCAAACAAATTTCATTTATTAGCATTGAATAACACTATTTTTCCCCGTTTAAATAACGCCGATGTTAGGGCACAAAACGAGTTACCGCATCCAATTTCATGACATTTATTTTACTTGCAGGAACGATTCCGAGTTAGGGCATGTTATAGCAACTTTTGATGAAATGGGGGCGCCATCCCCCAACCATCCCAGTGATCCAGATGTTGTATTGGGACGGGGTGAGGAGTGCCAGACCATAGAGGCGGTCTTGTAAGTATTTTTAGATTACATAGCACGTATTTTTAGATTACATAGCACGTATTTTTAGATTACATGTGGATGCTTAAACGTTAAGTTATAGGCAAATTGAAATATTCGCGCGTAAACACTGATGAGGTGTCATATTAAAGGCTTTGAAAATTAATTTGTGCGGCCTTCCACTTATATTTACCTTTTAAATATATTTAAATATATATATATATATATATATATATATATATATATATATATGGTATGTTTATATTTCTTGTACAGCTAGGTTTTTAGAGACATTAAACTTTTAAGAAGTGCATTCGTTTTTAAAAATAATTTTCTCTATTTTACAGGAGCGAAACGGAGTTAGGAGAGATTATAAAAACTTTTCGAGAAAGGGTGGCAAACGAAGTGGTATCCACACCACGCTGCGAATCAGATGTCATGGTATTGGCACACAACCGCTCATCCGAATGCGCTGTCGTCGCAGAGATTATGTAAGTATTTTTTAGGATATTAACAACATACATTATTTCCATTTATTAAACATGTACAAAAAGGGGCAGCGCCCAATTCTTAATTGTTACAAATGTATATACAGATTTACACAATATAGAACTCACAAATTACATGGGGTTGCAGCATGTGGGAATTTTTTTTATCTGTCTGCATACATATTTATCGTTCATATTTGTGTCACACAAATCGAATAATTTTAAAAAATTCACAAATCCCTTCCCGCACGACATGTGTATGAGAAACAAGATACAATATAGCCCACATGTTTCGCTGTAAAAGCTTTGAAATTGATATGGGGCCCAAATTATCTCAGGCACACGTAATTGCGCGATAAAATTTACGATTGTCGAGTCATGCCATGGGGGGAGCCCGAGTGAATCGAAGTAATACATTCTTTCCTTAGTTTTAAAATAAATCGCAAACCAGTGAATTCCCTTGCCACCCGCAATGTCTGTGTTAACGTTGCCCTGTGCCAGTTTCTCGTGCTAGGCGGCTTCATTATTTCATTTCTTTGGAAAAACCCCGATAAATTTGGAACGCGCGAAACAGTCACTTTTCATCACTCCTGGAGTGGAGTATTTGCATCCATTTTAAAATCTGTGCTTATGTTCCTAAATCGATCTACTTCTTTTAGGGACTGTGTTTCTAGAACATTAGTACACTAATAGGCGCATCTGTAGGCTTGGCGAAATCCAAACGCACTGAAATCGCACCGGTCTGCTGCGGGTTTAAATGGGTACTTACGCCAGCAGTCAAGTCAAGGCGTAACGTCAAATGAGTATAAATATTAAACAGTTCCACCAATTCATTCTGTGTTAGGCCGATTCCAAAGTCCGTCACACACCCCTGTGTTATGGGCTAAACTGCTGTATGCTCTCGCGCAGAGCGGGAACCAGCATCTAACGGTAGTCCATATTCACTGTCCCACCCAATGCGACGCCATTGATATATAAAGTAATATTTTAAGCCCAAAATTTTCAAACTTCAAGGCACTCTTTTTATAATCCCCATTCGTCGAAGCGTGGTCTTGCATCCCAATTAAAATCCTTTTAGGCAGTACTCCAAGCGATGTTTTCTATCTGTTTCGATGCCAATCCTGTGGGGATCGTGTACAGTTTGATCTGTACCCTGTTAATTGGGTATTTCACTGTGGTGTGTAACAGTTCTTTCTCAATTTCTATATGTTTCGCGGAACTTAGTTTCACTCGGCGTATACGCAAATATGCCTCCATGATAGGATCACACAGGTTTCGCGCTTTCTTCTTGGTCAGCGCCCAGATTTATACAGATCTCAGGGCTCGTGCGGGTAAGCTCAATTTCATATCTACCCCCGTTCATAAGCAACTTCTCCTGGAATGTAAAGTCCGTGTGCAGCGTCCAAACCATTCATATATATCTTTTTTTAGAATTTTTAAATTTATCCTTTAACTACCCTCATCTTTAGTGTGGTAATACCCTCGGGCAGATAAAAAGGTATCCTTCGCTTCTTTTGAAAAGTTGAGGACATTTTCCAGATACGATCGTAGGTGGTAGTACCCCGTGCCTGCCGAGATGTTAGTCTGATTTAAATATGTCAACACTGGCTGAATATGGTGTGCAGAAAGTTTGTTTCGGGGTATCAGCATAATTATCACGCAATCCGTTCCATCAGAATGAGCTGCGTAGTTTAGTGTACATCTCCATACAACTGGGTCAAAAAAGTAAGGGCCTGAGCTGGGTATCACGAATCTATAGGGGCACTGGGTGAACTAATCGTGTTTAAAGGGTTAATTGTAATAAATTCACTGTGCTCAATAGAACTTGAGTTGGAGGCAGCTCAAAGAGAGATAGCTCCGATTTACAGCACTTTGAACTGCAAGGATGAATGAAACGTGCCATGGTGAGTTAGAACAGTGCCACCTCCCCGGACGAGTATCAGTCAATCTATGATTCGTGAGAGTAGCGTCCGCAGTTTGTATCAGTTAAAAAAATGATCGGTCATAGTTCTCATACGCCTAGAACACTTCTTTTTTGGCACCCTTTTACGTTTAATACTACGGGACCCCTTCTTCCTAACAGTTCTCTTCTTTACACCACGTGTTGGTACCCCCTTCTTCCTAACAATTCTTTTCTTTCCTCCGCCACCGCATTTTTCTCTTAGCATCTTTGATGATTTCATCCCGTGTAACGTTTTAAATGTTTTTTTAGAGAGCTTCTTTAGGTTTAGTTCCTGCGAGCATTTCCTCTGCTGCATTAAAACCTGTTTGTAACGCTTCCTCCCAAGATACCTAGCCCCCCTTTCAGTAGTGGTACAGCTGTGCGCAGTATGGATGAAAAAATGGACCCAAGTCCACTACCACGCTGGTATCTCACTCCTCGCTATACCGTGAATGGTTTCCTGGACATTATAACTCAGTGCGCCGAAAGTGTAGCTTCACTGTTAAGCTCCCGTCACCGAATGGGAAATTTTTACCCTCAATCGTTCTTATATATATATTGAGGTATTAATTATTAGATTAGTTGAGACAATCACATAATGGGGTCTGTCATATGTAATACTCAAGCTCCTTCCTCTATGGTTGGGAATGTGCGCTACGCGCAGCAGTCATGCCTGGGTATCCCCAACAAACTGGTGTTCCGCTATATTGCTGTAAATATAGCACATGTCTGGAGGCTGAGAGCTTACATCCAATTTCTCCATCTTCAGCTGATACTCTAAGTTGGATAAGTCATCCGGTGCCTCGTGAAAGGGTGTCCGGACAACTCGGTACTAGGACAACTCGGTACTAGGACAACTCGGTACTACTACTTTTGTAGCGCAGATTATTCTGTGCTCCGCCCAGATATATAAATGGGTTAGTTTAAATATTGTGACACTGAAGTTTGTAAAAACTATTTGATAAATAGTTATGATAAAATAGTTAATAACACTGGGCAACACGTATTTTATTGAATGATATCTGACACTTGATTCTAGGTAATTTGGGTGCGCTGAATACGAATTTCAACTCGGTTTGGCTCTATCAGGTCCTGATTCTTGTCGACAGCCTATGTGCCATTTTCCAGATTTTTCAAATTAGGACTAAAAAATTAAGTCATGTGTTAATTTTTTTTTTCAAGTTTCATGAATACAAGCAGTTCAAACTACAGTAAAATTACATTATAACGATAGAAATGACTTAAAATAAAAAAACAAACAGATATGAAGCTTTCACTGTGGCAAAAATTTTCTTTTGTAAGACTTTCTAGCGTATTTGCTTGTTGATGGCAGGTCTCTTTTCAAGCACCAGCAGTAATCAGCCATCATGTGGGAATCCCAGCGGCCTTGGTACCGTTCCTCCATAATTTTGATATCTTGGTGGAATCTCTCCCTTGTTCGTCACTTACATCGCCTAAATTACTTGGAAATTGGTCAAGATGGCTATTCAAAAAATGCATTTTTATGCTCATATTGCAACCTAACTCTTTGTAGTCCCTTAAAAGTTTTTTTTACGATTTCTTCGTAGTTATCTGCCCTATAATTGCCTAAAAAGTTTTCTATCAAGTCCACGAATGAGAACCAGCCATTTTTTTCGCGTTCATTCATGACATTAGGAAAATTGCTGTCTTTAATCATTGTTCTTATTTGTGGACCGTCGAAAATTCCCGCCTTGATTTTTTCATAACTTAAACTTGGAAATTTTGAAGTTATGTATTTGAAACACTCGCCGTTCGTATCTAAAGCTTTTACATATTGTTTAATGAGGCCTAGTTTTATATGCAGAGGAGGAAATATGATTTTATCTCTGCTCACTAAAGGTGGATTAATTACGTTTTTTTCTCCGACAGTAAGTGATGTTCGTGCTGGCCAGATTTGTTTGAAATAATGTTCTTCCTTGGCTCTGCTGTCCCATAAGCAAAGGAAGCAGGGATATTTAGTATACCCTCCTTGTTGTCCTAGCAGAAAATTAACCATTTTTAAGTCAACACATATGATCCACTCGTGCTCCCTATATTTGATAAGATTTAAAACCTTTTCTATATGTTCATACTTTTCTTTTAATTTTGTTGAGTGCCCAATCGGTATCGAGCCGTATAGATTGCCATTATGCAACAACACACACTTAAGACTTCTTTTCGAACTGTCTAAAAACAAGCGCCAATCATTTGCATCGTAAGACTCAACCCCCATCTTCTTTAACAAACCAACTATGTCGCAGCAATATACTAAACTATCCTCTGTTCTAAAATATTTAACAAGTTCTTCTTCTCTTTTTCTGTAAAATGAAATGTATGTGTTTGAAGTAAGCAAGTTTTTCTCTTTAAGTCTTGAAGCTAAAATTTCCGCAGCCTTTTTTGGCAAATTTAGATCCCTTACAAGATCATTCAACTCGGCCTGGTTAAACTTTTGCGGATCGTTTTGACTTTCAAATACGCTGGGGTCAAAATCGGTGTCTGACTCCTCAAAGTGCATAACAATATTTTCAGGAACATCTTCAACTAATTCTTGAGTTGGCAGACCCTTAAATTTTGGAATGGGGATCTCATTTGAATGTAGCACAGGTCGTATCGCGGTGTCGAAATTTGGGTACTCGATACAATGTTTATTTTTCTTAGTGAAGCCCGAAGTCTTGACAAAGCAAAGGTAGCAATCGGTCTCGTGGTTAGTAGGCTCTCGCCACACCTGATATGGAAAAAAAATTGTAAAGCGTTAACAAAAGCGACGAGAGACTTGTTTTTATGAATTTTATCAAAAGTTATCACCCAAACATTTAACATTTCTATGTGTTTCAACCTTATGCAATATTTGAGATTCTTATAAACATTTTCTGTAAATTTTTGTTTATGTACCTAAGTTACAATTACATTTAGGTAAGTTACAGTATACTAGTGATTAAATTACGTAGTTTTATGAAATCATAAACTTACCATCGGAACTCCAAAAGGTATTTTTGAATCCGAACCCTTCGTCCAATGTCGCAGTCTTTCAATGCATATAGTGCAGGCTTTATGTGGAGCCCACGATTTATCTTGGTCCCCCAGTTTTATGCCAAAATAAGCTAAGTAAGCTCTTTTTACGAAGTCAGTTATATTTGCTCGTTGATGTGGAAGTGTAAAATTTCCACATATATAACAGAAGGAATCAGGGTTGTTTTTGCATTTGAACTTTCTAGTGCTTGATGACATATTGCTTGATTGTTCTGCCAATTTGTAAAGGTATTTAAAGCCCTTAATTCATATAAATTTAAGAAAATCTGAAATATAAACACAAAAATTAGTTTAAATAGGTACTTATTATGAAATAGGTACTTACAATCTATGAAATTAAACTAGAAACACGGATGAGTAGGTACAATATAAATTACGTCTAATTAAATCAACTATATTAAATCACGATGACAAAATTACTCACTAAATCATATGCCAATTCAAAATTATGTTAATGCCCAAACTTAATTAACTAACTCAACTGACTGACTGACTGACTGACTGATTGAATTGACTGATTAACTCTGGAAACGAGTCGCTTTTATATATTTTAGTTGTCCCTCTAGAATACTCTACAGAGAACAGGAACGCTCGAGAAAATTTTAGAATTCTATGATATTTTTAGCTTAATTTACTAATATTAAAATGGGTTAAAAATGACAAAGTTAAAAATATTTTTAGGGTGTTACATATAAAAATATACATAATACAACAATACCATAACAATAGGTACAAATACCTAGATAAAAACCTAGTTGCATAATGTGTAACTGCAAAAGACTTAGCGAGTATTGAGAAAAAAACCTTTTTATGAATACGACGAAAGAGGAGGGGTGTTGAGCAAAATCAGGACCTGATAGAGCAAAACCGAGTAAAGATTCGTGCTCAGCGCACCCAAATTACCTAGAACTAACTGTCAAATCTAATTCAATAGACAAAAAGTTGAAATTTGTTCCCCAGTGTAATTGATTGGTTTATTTGTTTTTGTTCAGTTATTATTATTAGTTTAAATATTATGACACAAGTTTGTATAAACCATTTGATAAATAGTTAATAGTTGATTGGTTAAAAGGAACTACTTTTGTTGCGCGGATTATTCTTTGGTCCGCCCAGATATATTAATGGAGTCAACATTGTTGTCTTTTTTGCGTTCGCGCATTCACTTTCGTTGTGTAGACAGATTGGAAGCGATCAGTTTATTTGTTTTGTATAGTTATTATCGTTAGTTTAATTTCACGCCTGGAGTTTAAATTTAAGTTCATATCCCTCATTCATAATGTCGAGCAAAATTATTTTATCACAAAGAGGTGAAAAGAAGTTGGTGGATGATCTTAATTATATATACGACAAACAAGCAAAATTTGGATGGTTCAAAACAATACTGGAGGTGTGAGATTCGTTCTTGCAATGCCCGTGTGCATACAACTGGTGAAGAATGTGAAATACTTAAGAAAGTTGGAGACCATACCCATAGCTCAACTGCTGGAATAATGACATCTAAGGCTGTTGTGACAACCATTAAAAAAAAGTCAGTTTCGACCCGAGATACTCCTCGAACACTCATCGGAACTGAAGTAACTAATTTGAATGAATGTGCAGTAGCAGAGCTTCCTCCACTTACAAACATTGCACGTAACATCAGACGTTGGAGACAAAATGAAACAAATTACCCTCGCATCCCTCAAACGAATGTCGAGTTCGCTATCCCTCATGAATATTCCCACCTAGAATGTGGTGCGAAATTTCTACAGTTTGACAGTGGATGTGCTGATCAGAAACGAATTTTAATATTTGGAACCGACCAAGCTCTTGAGGACATGAAAACTTTCAAGAATTGGGCAGCGGATGGCACATTCAAGAGTTGTCCAAGTATATTTCATCAACTGTACGTGTTGCATATTCAGAGCGGTAATTTCAGTGTACCCCGAATGTTTGCGTTACTTTCAGATAAAAGCGAAAACACATACAGCATGCTTTTTGGCAAAGTGAAGGAACTACTGCAAAACGAAGAACCGGAAACTATCATAATGGATTTTGAAAAAGCTGCTCAAAATAGTGTTTTGCATATATTTCCTAATACAAACTTATCAGGCTGTTTGTTCCATCTTGGACAAAATGTTTATAGACGGGTCGTACAAGAAGGATTTAAAGTTAGATACCACGAAGACGACGAATTCAGTTTGAAAATTCGGTGCTTTCTTGCCCTTGCTTTTCTGCCCGTTATTGACGTTATTGCAGGATTTGAAGAACTTGTTGATGACGATGACATACCCCAGGAACTGGTGTCTTATTTTGAAAACAACTACATTGGAGCAGAAAGAGCTCGTGGTCAACGAAGAAGACGATTGGAGCCCCCTTTTCCTATTCCCCTATGGAATGTTTTAGAAAGAACCAAAGCATCCATGGCTCGTACAACGAATAACTTAGAAGCATTTCATTCTGCATTAAACAAAGACGGCTACAATCACCCCAACATTTGGAACCTTGTTAATACCCTGAAACGAGAGGAAGTGATTGGTAGAACGAAAATGATTCACTTGATGCGGGGTGATGGGTCAGACCAAAAAAAAAGCACAAAGATTGCCATCGTCGGGTGTTAAATACAATAGAAACATATGATCCTAATAGAAAGCTCCATTTTATTAGAAGTATTGCTCATAATTTAAAATTATAATCATCAATATTTATATGTTCATTGATTTTATGTGCTTGGAATTTTTTTTAATATTTTAACTTTTATCTGAAAATAAATTTGTAACTTGTATTACTTGTATTTATTTCTACTTTTGGTCTACTGGTATAACCGACATATCAACATGCATACCTAGTTGTCCTAGTACCGAGTTGTCCTAGTACCGAGTTGTCCTAGTACCGAGTTGTCCTAGTACCGAGTTGTCCTAGTACCGAATTGTCCTAGTACCGAATTGTCCTAGTACCGAATTGTCCTAGTACCGAATTGTCTTAGTACCGAGTTGACCGGTACCGAGTTGACCGGTACCGAGTTTACCTAGCGCCTCGTGAAAGGACTCTCTTTGGAAGGCTGCTCGATAACGCCCCTCGGTTATAATTTTGAACACACTTCCGTCTTTAAGATTTCTGTTAGCCTTTGATTTTAGCATTAGAGTATGTGCAGTGCCTCCCCTGTTTACGATTTCGTATAATAAATCATTCGTTAAGGTGAGAGTTTTTTAAACATATGTTTAAGTCTCTCACAACATCCTCAACCGAACCATAGCGGCCCGGTCCTAGTGTCACAGTTGTACTGAAAAACTGTGCGACCTTAGTCCGGGCGATACGTATAGTTTCATCCCGAGTTACCCCGGCTTTTGCACACTCATCACAGTTTAAGAATTGTAAAAACGGCATCTTTATAATCAATATTTAAAAAGACGGTATCCAGCTGAATTTCACATATCCCCACCTCATACGAATCACGGCCCAATTCAATGGGACCATGGAGTTCTGTTACAAAATTGGCTAGTGTGTTGTTAGGGTGTACAGACAGGGACGATGAGGACGGGAGCGTGACGTAGAAATGGTTGGGGGCCATGCTGCATACTAATTAAGCTTCATGACTGCATTAGCTTTTATATAGGTATTGAAGCTTTCTGGGTAACCTAGCCACTTCACCAGGTACATTTTCTCTTTCCTGTACCTTTGGTTGCTAAAATTTTCTCAATTTTAAACACATTTTTTCCTAAATTAAATGCCACTTTCTGAAGTTCCTCGCGGTAAGGCCCCCCCCCCCCGAGATTTCTTCCCCATTAAAATCTTCAACGTAATACATCATTACCTCGCCTTTAGGCCTCATAGCCCTAACTTTAAAAATCTCGCGTGTCCATCCTTGCTCAAAACCCTTCGCGAATTTATTTCCCGAACGTGACAACCTTACATAATCATTGATTTTGAAAGGCACAGATTGTGGTGGTGGTGGTGGTGGTGCATCATTTCTCGGACGCTTGCCTCTTTCTAAAACATCGTTAGGCGTTGTACCGATCGTACGGTGGTGTGAGCGGTTGTAGGATGAAGCCAGTGAATCGAGAACGTTTATATATCTGAGCGTGCTTTTGTGTAAAATAACGGTGCATGCGTTCCTTTATGGTACGTTGAACTCTTTCAGCTAAAGATGCTTTATGTATAGAGTTGGAAGTGTAATAGCTGATATTAAACTCTGACATGTTCTGAAAAGCTCGCCCTATAAATTATTTCCCCATGTCCGTACAAAAATAGCCTGGAATCCCGTTTTCTTTCAACATCAGTGTTTTGGTCGCTTTAGCGACTGTTTCAGGCGATTTATTTTTCAGGGGAACTAACCACAGGTATCTAGAGAATACATTTATTATGAATAGAATGTAGCGGTAACCATCGTTGTACACCGAATATCTTTGCATGTCTGTTAAATCTACCTGCCAAATAGAGTCAATCGAAGCGGCTGTTGTCTTTGCTGTTTTAAACCTTTTTCTCACCGGTTTATGAAGTGTGTAAGCATCCTGGGCACGCAAAAATCTCTCAACATCCTTTTTCCTTACACCATAAGTACCTCTGTACAGTCTATTAACGCTACCATAGGATGCAGGGCTAGAAATGTCATAATAGTGCTTACTTAATACGTTAGCCATTTGCGTATTTTAGACGCACGTGGATAAGGTTGGCCTTCTACTCTCTTCTTTCTTCTCTTCAGAGACACTGCAGCTGTTGTAGATGAAGGTGTACTCAGTTGTGACACGTGCGATGCATGCTCCAAGTCTTTTAACCTATTCAGATTACCTATCAATGTTTTGGGAACATTTATTTGCTGTAGTCTTGCCTTAATATGCCTCCATCCTGTTGGTGATGGCTTGTCCCACTTTCTCCCCAGATCATGAACAATATCAACGATATTGGACCCTTGCACCCTTGATCCATCAACAATGACCTCGCCTGTGTCTGCCCACTGTATGACATGGTCCTCACTCAATAGATTATAAAGACTTAACCCTTTATTCCTCAATGTATGGGGGAGGCTGCTTTTTAGCACATGTTCGATGTGCTGTGTTCCGCTACTCTTTGGTTGCTCAGGCCCTGTACCACTATGCTCAGCGCTACTCGTGCTGTGCCTCACGGGGAGCTCTGTAGGATGTTTATAATCTTCGCACTCATGAAGAAATTTCTGCAAAGCCTCTTGATACAAAACCCTTTTCTCATCAGGCGTCTTTTCACTGTTTAATAGGGATAGTAGCTCACTCTCCATTCTTTTAAGCCTACTTTTACGGGGCTCTTGAGCAGCGTCTGGGTTCCTTTGTAATGAAGCATACAGCTCGTGCGGGATCACAACCACCTTCTTCATTATATTAATCTAGTCAGTAAAGGCCCCAAAATTGAAAATAAGATGGGTAGGAACGAATCGCCTCTTTGTACAATAATACGTTTTTTCTTACCCACAGTCTGACTTTTATGGGCGAGCGTACGTATTATGTTCTTGTAACGACGTAAGCGAGCCTTCTGACAGGATTTCATTGGAACATTACATTTTATAACATTGAGGCAGATTTCGCAGATGCATTTTAAAAAGTCAGAGTCGATATTTTTAACAAGCATCTGCTGCAACGACCGAGGCAGTCGTTGATAGATTTTTATTAATTCACGGTATTTCTTTAGCCTATTCATCATTCTGGAATGTACACGGTTTCAGGCTCGTTTGGAAATATATTCGTTCTTAGAAGCACCCTAAACGTGTTTCGCGGGGGAAGGTCACAAAGCAAATATCCATAACGTTGCTTTGTGACCTCTTTATAAACCTCCAAAAACTCCTTACGCTGACTCGGGAACATTTGACTGGCTAATACCCCAATTTGTGACATCTCTACGTTGAGCGAATAAGACTAGATATTGCGTATTTAACGATACATCGCGCATGTATCTATTTTTTAAAAATAGATTCTGATTGATGAAGAACACGCTTATGTTAAGGTGGTGGGAGAATATTGTAAATGTCTCGGCAAACGTTTTATCCATCTCCAACATGAGGTCGTCAATTACGATGACTATGTTCATTTCCCTTTAGTGAATTAACGTCATAGACCCCCTTATGGAACAAAACATCGTCCTGGTACTCGTTGAACACTGATTGGTATGTCGAATAGCACCATATAACTTTATGCACAAATTTTGAGAACATTTCACCCTTTTCTTTAATAATTTTAAGCATAAACACCGTTTTACCACATCCTGTAGGTCCAGATATAATACATGTGGACGGGCTCGTGAATCTGAATTTTTCTACAGCATCCATTTCTAACACGTCACACCCCTAAGTGACTCATTTACAGAATATCACAAATAACGAGTTCTGCTCCTTATATTTTGTTTTCTTCTTCCGCAGAACCGTGAATGACGACGATGTACAGCCCACCATCATCGACATCACGGGTGAATCCATTGGCCGTGCATCTACAGGGCCCATACCCTCAACGGCGGCACGCTCAAAGCGGCGACACGCTGAAGAGTCCTCCACGTCAGGTATAAAGCGCGCGAAATACGCGCCGGTTGATGGACAATCCGCGGTGCAACCCCAGCCCTCAACGTCTTACGCTACCAACCCTACATCAGCTTCCTCAGCCCCTTGTACATCCTCCACAGCCCCCACCCGTTCTGTAGAGTCTGCTGTAATAGACCCCCAACCCTCTACGTCTTACGGCGCAAACCCCACAACAGTAACTTCCTCAAATACGATATAGAAACATATACGAATGCCGAAACCAAAGAGGTAGTTCCACATTTACTTGTGAGCCAGACTATCTGCGACGAGTGTGGTAATGTGGTAAACGGACAAACGTTTTTAAAACGAATGTCCACGATAGCCCTGTGAAACTATTTGTGTCCTATATTGTCAAGTTAGCCGACAAGTTCAAAAAAATGACTGTGTATATTCTTGCCCATAACGGGGCAAAATTTGACACACAGTTCCTTTATAAGGAGCTGCTCGAGCACGAGTCCTCTGAGATATTTACAGGTGATCCCTTGAAAAGAGGAAACAAACTTATACAGATGCATATAAAAGGTAATGTGCAATTTAAAGATACTTTAATATTCACGCCTTGTAAATTAGCAAAGCTACCCAAGGTGATGGGGGTAGCAGCTGAAGTATCAAAAGGATACTTCCCTTACACATTCCTCACAAGCGAGGCTTTGAATTACGTGGGGCTACCTCCACCCAAACATTATTTTAACTATGGTTGTATGAGTGCAGATGAACGTGAAGACTTTGATCGATACTACAACAGTTTTAATGAACGTAATCCTTATAATGTAGCTGATGAATTTGAGCGTTATTGCGTGAATGATGTGCGCGTGCTTAGAGTATGTTTCCAAGCCTTTAGAAGGATGTACATAGGCCGTTTCAAATGCGATCCGCTGCAAGTCGCAACCACCATCGGGTCACTATGCTTTACGGTGTTCAAGAATAACTTCATGCCTAAAGCCACCTTAACCATTATTCACAGAAACAACCCCCGCAGTTACGGCCACAAGGCTATTTACTGGCTCATACACCTACAGCAGCAGACAGGTGTATACATAAAGCACGCCCGCAACACGGGTGAAGTACCCATTACGATTAATGGTAGTGTTTTTTGGGTTGATGGACTAAGTGAAAACCGTGTCATTGGTGTGAAGACTGTGTACTCCTTTAACGGATGCTGGTGGCATGGATGCCCCCGTCCTGAGTGCGGAATCGCCGGAGATATCCACGGTAGATCTCCTGCCGACTGTCTTGCATGGACCCGCACCCGCGATCAACTTATAGGGTCCCAGTTCACTCACAAAGTTTTGTGGGAGCATGATTATGATGCACGGATGGAGACAGACGAGCTGTACCGTGAGGAAATAAACACGATCAAGCGTTCAATGGTACTGGATCCTCTCAAATGCGGTGATAGCTTGTTCGGTGGACGTACAAATCCCTTCAAGCTATACTTTCCACCTACGGAGGGCGTGAAACTTCACTACTACGACTTCTGTTCTTTATACCCATACGTGATGAAGAACAATCCGTACCCCGTGGGTGCTCCTGAGAAATTGGTGGGGCCTAGCCTGCCCTCCATCAATGAATTTTCAAGAAATTTGAATGATCGCTACTTTGGGCTCTCTTTCGGGCGCTAGGACAAATCGGTACCGGACACTTCGGTACGAGGACAACTTGGTACTTGGTACGAGGAAAAAAAATAAAAAAATTTAAACCTTTATTGACAATAAATTTGCAAAATAAAAAAAGGAATGTAATTTAATCATGGAATCATAATTACAATTATTAAACATTAAATTTTAAAATTTTATATTATATGCAATACCTCTCAGAGAGTTGAGTTTGTTTGTGGAATCATATTTCTGGAGCAAATTTAGGATACGTTGGTTACTATCTCTGTATTTTTTTTTCTGACTAGTTTCGTCCCCCTGAAGGAATTTATGGATTTTAGTTCTTGCCAAGACCTCTTCACTTTTTAGCACATTAATGAGGCTCCAAATGTTTGGATGACTGCTGCTCACTGTCCGATTCAGATTGCAGTGGAATGCTTCCAAACTATTTATAGTACGTGGTGTCCCTGCCAATCATCGGTCAAAAACGTTCCATGTAGTAATTGGAAATGGAGGTTCAAGCCGCCTTCTTCGTTGACCTCTACCTCTTGGCGCTCCTATATAATTATTTTCGAAATAAGACACTATTGGCTGTGGAATATCATCGTCATCCACAAGCTCTTCAAAACCATCAACAACTTTGTGAACTGGCAGAAACGCAAGAGCAACGAAACAGCGTATTTTGAGACTAAACGTGTCATCTTCGTGGTATCTTAATTTAAAGCCTTCTTGTATAACATGTTTGTACACATTTTGTCCTAAACGGAACAAGCAGCATGACAAATTTGCATCAGGAAATACATCCAAAAAACTATTCTGAGCTGCTTTTTCAAAATCCATGACGATGCTTTCAGGTTCCTCATTCTGCAGTAATTCTTTAACTTTTCCAAAAAGTCTACTGTAGTTGGCCTGGGTTTTGTCTGAAAGTAATGCAAACAAATCTTGGGGCATTGAAGTTACCGATTTGAATATGTACGACGTATAACTGATAAAATATATTGGGGCAGCACTTGAATGTACCATCTCCCGCCCAGTTTTTGTGTTGCTTCAGTTGCTCAAGTGCTTCGTCGCTTGCAAAAATTAAAATTTGTTTCGAATCATCCGTTCCACTGTCAAATTGTAAAAACTTTGTACCACTGTCAAGGTAGGAATACTCATTTGGGATAGAAAACCCAATATTCGTTTGTGGGATTGAAGGATAATTGGCCTCAACCTGTCTCCAGTGTCTAATATTGCGACTGACATGTGTGATTTTCGTCAATTCAGATAATGCGCAGTCATTTAAATTTCCGACCTCTTTGGCAATAACTGTACGAGGAGGACTTCGACTTGAAATGGACTGTTCTTTTATATTAGAAATCGCAATTTTTGCACTTACTTTTGCTGCCGTTGTACTGTGGTTATGAATTGCAATGGTCTTCATTATTGTATATTTCTCGTCTGTGTGGAGACGGGCTTTGCACGAGCGATACTCACACCTCCAATATATCTTAGAACCATCCACATTCTCTTTATGTTTGTCGTATATGTAGTTTTCCTTATCTACGATTTTCCTTCTACCCTTTTCTGAGTTTATGAGCTTAGTGGCCATTGTAATGTTGATGGGTCCACAGTATAAATGCAAATGACGATTTGAAAGACTAGTGCAGCTTTTCAGTTTTTAAACTATCAATCTTAAAAATAATTTAAACTCAATTATACCTTTCTTAAATCTTTTTATGTGTGGGTGTTTTCTCTAATGTTCTTGAACAATTAAAGTTTTTATGTACTTCTGTTCAATGCATTATATTATTTCAACCCTTCACTGCATGATTTTTATTTTTTAGGCAATAAATAAAACCTGTTAAAAATAATTAGCAGACATCTGGCAACTATGGTGACAACTCATGATACATTACTTAATGTAGTGAAGGGTCAATTATAATATATATTTTTTTTTCCTCGTACCAAATTGTCCTAGTACCGAATTGTCCTAGTACCGAATTGTCCGGACCCCTCTCTTTCGTAGACGTGCTCCCCCCTTGCGAATTATGGATGCCGATCTTACCCGTCGTCATTGACCACAAGCTCATGTTTCCCCTGTGCGCGAAGTGTGCGGAAGAGAATAACGGTAATTGTAACCATACACCCCACCAGCGTAAGATCAGAGGCGTATATACAAGTCCTGAGCTGGCCCTAGCTACCTAACCTTTTCACACCGTATATAAACGCATTTTTGAAGGATAAGGTTGAGGCATCAGGGTATCCGCGAGGAGTTGACACCGAAGATGAAAAGTCTGCCTATATTCAACGTTACCGCGACCACGAAGGTTACAACTTGATCGCGCCCAAATTGTAAAGAATCCTGGCAAGCGCTTTAGTGCAAAGTTGTGTCTAAACAGCCTATGGGGAAAATTTGCACAGAATACTGGCAAGGGTAACGTTCATTTGGCACAAAGCTATAGCGAAGTCTGGGATTATGCCAACGCGCCCGATAAAAGTCATGGAAATCGTGAATGTAGGTAATACTTACATAATAAAGTACAATAACACTGAATTGGCCACAGATACCTCAAGGGTTACAAACATTCCTGTAGCCAGCTTCACAACAGCCTACGCCCGCATCAAACTTTGGGGTCTATTGCATTCTCTTGGGCAGAGTCTTGTATGCCGATACAGATAGCGTGATATTCACAGCGAGGGAGGGTGAATACATGCCTGCAATTGGTGAATTCCTCGGCGAGCTCACTGATGAGATCAAGGATGAGTATGGGGACAATGCATACGCCGACTCTCTTGTCTCAACAGGACCTAAAACTTATGGGGTACGGGTGAGGATAGGGAATGAAACGAAATATATCGTGAAGGCGAAGGGTATCACGCTTAACCAAGCGAATCGGCGGGTCGTTAACTTTGATTCGCTGAAGGATCTAGTGTGTTTGGACGATGATGAGGACGAACGGCCTCCTCAACTAGTTGTAGGTACCCACAATTTTCGGGCGCAGAAGCTGGGGGGCGTGAAGGAACTTAGGGGTACAAAGGTGTGCCGTAACACCTATAGGAAACGTTACCAGTTACCTGGTACCTATGATACCGTACCCTTTGGTTACCATAAACTTTGATGGGTCTATTGCTAACTTATTCATCACACATATTTGTAAATATATATGTATTGAGAACAATCTTTGATGTGCCTATTGTTAACTTATTTATTGCACGTATTTCTAAATATATACATGCTGATTATTTCGTTTATTAAATAAATCATGCATCGACTTGTGTTTCACTTTGTGTGTGTGCGTATGTACAGTAAAGTTATGCCCCGCCCACTGTAAGACCGGGGACGTGATTCATCCCGTAGCCTGAGCAGACTTCTGTCCCCGCGTTCTCAGTTGACCTCTGTATACCGTTGAGCTCAGACGTGTATTCTCTCCCGCGTAGAAGAAAATGGCCACCTTTAATATCGCGTGTTCAACATTTATGAAGTGGTATTCAGTAAAGGGCGTAGATGTAGTGGATACTGAAAAACTCCCTATCCCAGCCTCCTTTGACTCTTTTAAGGAAGCATTGAATCGTGCGAAGGGTCAGGCTATTCAAATACTCTACGGATATTCTGGCGAGGGGGTTGTAGGATTTCGCAGTAGACGATGTACTGAAGTATGTTGTAGAACTAAGTTTTATAAAGACACATGTGCACCGCGTGGTAGAAGAAGCGGCACGCTCAGAAGCTAAACAACAGTTATGGGTAGTGAGCCTTGTGGATGAGTGGTGTGATAAACGGTATTATATCATGCTACACCATGTCGATTACTCATACCCTACGACTGAAAATGTGAATCTCGTTATCATGGACAATCTTAAGTATTTTTACCACTACATTAATATATATTATGATGAGGTTTGTAGTGAGGTTGTGGCGAAAGGGTTATGCGAGTTTTTAACAGATTTTAGAGATGATAGGGCAGTCAAAAGTTGACCGAAAAAATTAAGAAAGTTGACCTTACGAATTGAAAAAATTGACTTATAAAGTTGCCTTTACTTTCAATAATAAAAACGATACTTTAATTACTTATTCTTGCTCTTCTACATCAGTTGACCGATTGTGGTAAATTATGAAGTATTTGCCGACATTTTCTGGCAAAAAATTGCGATCCTTACTTAATAATTTATTAAGCATGGAGAAAGATCTCTCTACAGCGGCAGTTGTTGGTTGACATTGCAAAAGCTGACCATAAACTGTTGGTGAGATTTCAGGTCTACTGAGGTTAATTATTTCACAAATACCATTTGTCTTGAGTCTTGTGTCAATGTATTGTTTGACTGAACACATATCTTCGCCAAGGTTGATAGAAGAAATGGTTTCATATGCCTCTCTAATGGTGCAATCAGATGCTTCCATCCTAGTCACTAAGCTAGCAATCAAACTATAATTCATTTTGATTGACATTAGTTGCTTTGGCAGTTTTTCATTAGCAACACTCTCTTTAGCCTTCTGAACAATGATTCCTTCATCTTCAAAATTTTCCACAATTGTCTTCACATTTGGAAAATTGTCTGCATAATAAAAAGCAGCGTTCAGCCAGCTTGCCCAACGTGTTACAATCGGTTCTGGAGGAGTTCCTATTTCAGCAAACAATTCCTTCCTTCTTTTGTTTTTAAGAGTAGAAGCCTTGACACATGCAATTAAAGTGTCAACATCACTATAAAATGCTCTTATTTGCATCGCACAATTATGTAACAGATGCGCAAGACACGTTACATGGAAAAGTCTTGGAAAAAGTTGCTTGAGTGTCGCTCCAGCTGACACCATGTAACGAGCTGCATCAGACAGAAGTAAACAGAAATTTTCTCTTGATATCTCGAATTCTTTTACAGTATCGTCAATCTTGTGTATGACAGTTCGTGCATTAACATTTCCAAGAAGAACATCGCACCTGATTAAATGTTTTCTTGGGAACATCAATAGATCCAGCAAGTATGTTCAAATATTTTGAGCCCCTTACTTCACTTTCATCAACAATTAGGAAAACTAATTTACCCTCTAGCAAATGTTTTATTCTACTTAACTCGCTTTCTGCTTGTTTCATTGCTATTGATCTGCAAGTTGACACGCAAGGCACTGCTACACCTAATTCAGAGAACAATTGTTTCACATGAGGGTTGCTCAACTTATGAAGAGGTATGTTGGCTGACAGAAATGTAGTCACAAGTTTTTCCGAAAAATCTGAAGACTTGTACTTTAAAAGGGTTTGCGTCTTTTCATTTCCCACATTTTGGTCTATACCACGCTGGTGCTTTTGGGTAGAGCGATGTTTATCCACAAAAAAGGATTTGTCATGCTTGACCACAACACAACAAATCTGACAGCGTAGCTCATTTTTTCCTGAACAAATGAATTCATTAGGATATTTTGCAATTATAGCGCGCACTTTAGCAATAGAACTAACTGCAACTTTTGGCATTTTAAATATCTGAAATCAAAAGAAATCGAAATCAGTGAAATCACAAATCAGAAAAAATCACAAATCAGAAATGGTAACCAGTAACCACAATACATACAACACAACCACATCCAAAACCAGAACGGACATAACTGAATAAGACAAATACGAGCAGCGAAGTTGCCAGTTAACCAAAAAGATGCCAATTTTTAGTTATTTTAATTATTTATTCAAAAAAATTGACTTTATTTACCTCATTGCTATTTTTTGACCTAACAGGTAAAAGTTGACTTTTGGTTGACCTATTAACTTTGGTAATATACCCCCTATAGGTGTTTTTATTGCATTTTCAGTCATTTCAGCGAAAAGTGCCCCATAGGAAACAATTTGACTTTATTGACTTTTGACCGCCCTCGAGATGACTATCGCCTGTTAAATAAAAAGCCTAAATATGAACATATGTTTCTCTCTAACAGCGCCCCGCAGTGTGAAGATTTTTAGGAGATAAAACATTATAAAATGTGCCTAGTTCATGAAATTTACCCTGAGGGAAACTGTCTGGTGCGTATTCGGGGGAGTGGTAGTGATAAAACGTTAAAACCGAAATTAGTTCTTGTACCGGAAAATTTCTCAAAACGCCTACCCAGTATAATGGGGTACAACAATTCATGTTGGCCAGCTCCGCACAGGTTTCATTAGATTATGGTGCGACTCGCACCTCACGGATCATACGGGTTCGAACAAACCCATTCACGTATCATCAGGGTGGGTCAACCGCCCATCGAACCGTTCCTGCCTGCCTGCGTGCCTCACGCGGCTCATTGTCTCCTCAGAGCTTGCACCGAGTGGATGTGCCATAGTCATCTCGATGAATACGATGGAACTCCCTTTGAGAAGCATTCTCAACGCCTCGTACGGTCTCCGTGACGAAGTCGTTGCGTGTGTTCAGGCGGGAAACCGGCACCATTAACTGTGTGCTTGAAACGAACAGTAGACCTGCGAGCAAGCGCAACGTTATTTATTTAAATCTTGAGGAGATGCACAAAATCTTCGCGGTAGTTAAGAGGTGGGCTGAGGACCGTTATAAAATACCAGCTGACGTAGGTATAATAAGAGAGGTGATTAGTGAAGCCTCCTCATTTACCGTTGTTTGTACATTGAGTGTAAATAACAATCAACCATGCGTTGATATACGATTGATGTGGAAGAACACGGGTGATAATGGCGTTCTTGTTCCTACACGAAACCGTTTCTTCCTCGACAGAATGTTTGAGATCGTTGGATTCCGTAAGCTGAAGCCTATATTAGACACACGTATCTCAGACATGATTTACTTTGACAAAATACTTGAATACGCTTACACCGCTCTGCTCGACGGATTTGTTGAATGTAGAAATGTGCAGGGAGAGAACGGGCTAGATCTGGATGCGTATTTAAAAGGCTTAGACTCTTCCAAATATCCCGAGCTTTGGTACAAAACGCTTGAGAAGTACAGAGCTGAGCTCGCCTACACTGTCCACCCTGAAGAACTGTACCTCTATATAGTAGATAGCTGTCGTTATGACTTGGAAGATTATTTCAATTGCTGCTATGCCGGTTGAAGAAGAGTTCACGATTGTAAAGTTCGGTACGTTAAGAAAAAACCCTCGATTGGAAAGGCATGATTATAAGCTTGTATTTAATGACATAGTTAACGATGATGTTTTTGCGCGTGCTTTTGATTGCGTTCTAGTGGCGCTTAAAGGCAACTTACCTGCCGAGTGTAAAGTGGGTACAAAAATAGTGTTGAATGATATGAAAGCCATTTACATCGAATATAAACCGCGAGGTGATGCTTGAGCGGTTTTACCACATCGTGCAGAGTAATGCCGATGTTGTATCAATCAGCATTGAATTTACCGTTTTGTACCGTAGAACGTAAAGACAATATATATATTTTTACTGTAATATTTTGCTAATACTACGTTTTGTACGATTATATATAATTAATATAAATATATATTTTTCTAATATTTGGATAATACTATGTTTTGTACAATTATATATAATTAATATAACTATTTTTCCTGTACTAATATTTGATAATATAACTTGATAATATAACTATATATTTTTCTAATATTTGATTAATACTGTGCTTTGTATGATTATATATTTTCCATGTTTTGTACGACTATATATAATTAATATAAATATATATTTTTCTAATATTTGGTTAATACTGTGCTTTGTATGATTATGTATTTTCCATGTTTTGTACGACTATATATAATTAATATAAATATATATTTTTCTAATATTTGGTTAATACTGTGCTTTGTATGATTATGTATTTTCCATGTTTTGTACGACTATATATAATTAATATAAATATATATTTTTCTAATATTTGGTTAATACTGTGCTTTGTATGAGTATATATTTTCCATGTTTTGTACGACTATATATAATTAATATAAATATATATATTTCTAATATTTGGTTAATACTATGATTTGCATGATTATATATTCCCCGTTCTATTATTTGTTCATATATATATATCCTATTGTATAGCCATTAATTAATAAACAGAGCGTTGTAATGGTGTTTTATTTATTCCTTGAACACGTTTGTATCATTTTCTAAAACAGAGTAATTGAATAGATAAGTAACGAGGCTGACAGCTCAGCCAACTGTAACATAAGCTTATTTAAAATAAATAACGAATCTGGCAACTCAGCAGCCAGCTGACTGAATAATAATTATATATATGGCGTTGTCTGGCAACTCAGCAGCCGGCTGACTGAATAATATATAGAACAATTAAATATTTAATGCTATCTGGCAACTCTGCCAACTGGCTGAATAGGGGCATTATAAGAGGCCGGGCGCTGGACGACGGAGTCATATGCTTCCGACAGCTGTCGGATGAAGGATCTCCTCTTCCTTTCTCTCTTCCTATCTCTTTCTGCTCCTTTGGGGGGTGAGGAAACCCCTTCCTCCCCAAAGAGGCGCCCTTAGGATAGGCATGCCCCTTTGGGGGGGTTCAGCTTGGGGGAGAACTCCGCCTCCAAGTTGCATACCCCTTGCAATCCCATTTTGGGGTTGGCAGCAAAGGTTGGCACTCCCCTTTGGGGGATCAGCTTGGGGGATAACTCCAGGTTGCATACCCCTTGCAGTCCCATTTTGGGGCTGGCAACAAAGGGGGTGCCTTGGCAACGAGGGGGAGGGGCTTAGCAATAAAAGGGGGGTGGGGTAGCACTCTTGCAACATTATGCAACCAAGGTTGTCGAAGTTGGTACTAACGTACCAAATTTGGTACTTTCGACCCTCTCTGGTACTTTTGGTACGACTTTCATAAAATTTGGTACTATTTGAGCATTTTATTAAATGAAATACTATTCACTTTGATTTTATACAGAGACGAATGCCAGGCACTTAGCTAGCTTCATATTTCTCCTAACTTTCTTTTTAGCGCTTACTATTTTAATCTAGCGCCATTTGAAAATCTCATGCAAAACGATTTCATACGATTTTAAAAATATCGTGACGTGTGATTCATCACTCATTTGGCGGCAGTTCGTTGTTTTGATGAATTTCAACTTAAAACTTTAAACTTTTATGTAACCTTATCAATGGAAATGTACAGACGTTTCATATCATCTAATATGTTTACTAATTTAGAATTACTTGAAGCGCTAGATCCTTCAAATGTGAGTGAAGGAAAGCCTAGCTCTATAATTCCTTCAGCAGTAAAGTTCCCCAATATCATTTGTGAAGAAGAGTATGAAGAACTAAACAAAGAACGGCGAGAATTAATTGTTTATGATATGCCACCTTTAGGGTGGCCAGACGTCCGGCTTTAGGCGGACAGTCCGCCTTTTGAGCACTCTGTCCTTAGGGTGGCCATTTCTAAATTTCCCAAAAGGAGGACACTGTGTATGTGGCCGTACGTTAACATATATATATAATATATATGTTAACGTACGGCCACATACGCAGTGTCCTCCTTTTTAAATGGCCACCCTAGCCACCTTCATGTGATAAGGTAAAAGAAACAGAAATATTGGTATGCAATTTCTATGGAAGAATGTGGTGATCAACCACGTTTTCCAATTTTATCAAAATTAATGCTAAACCTCATGTCTTTACCCCATTCATCTGCTGCTGCTGAAAGAACATTTTCGCGAGTGACCAATATTAAAACAAAAAATAGGTCTCGACTTAAAACAGACACTCAATGGGTTACTGCATAGCAAAAATTTGTTAGAAGGTACTGAATGTAAAACATGGCAACTCCCTCAAAGCCTGGTTGAAAAAGTAACAAACAAAGCATGGTGTATGAATGAGCGATTAAAAGACATGGAAATGGCTGAATTCTAATAAAGGTAGGTTGTTTCTATGCATTTTAAATATCTGGTACTATTTTAGGATTTTTGGTACGTTTTACCATCTTCATTTGGTACTATTTGGAAAACTTCAGTGGCAACCCTGTATGCAACATTATGTAATATTATGCAACATTGCACTCATACATTTTGACACCATACTACTCGTGTCTACAAATACTTCAAAAAAGTTTGATGAAATGGATTAAATGAAAATAAATTATAAATGATGAATATTTACGTTTTCAAAAAAATTCATTTCCAAAGTTTTTTAATTCATTTCCTTTTTAAACCAACTTCACGTTTAAGTGAGAATTCAATTAAAAATTTTGCAGAAAAATATTCGCAGAAAAAGAAATTTAGAAAGGCAAAAAAATTAGTAATTAATAAAGTTTTGGGGCAGTTTTAAAATTTTATTCTTTTTGCGAAAAATATTTTTCACCACCTATTTATTGTTCATAAGTTTTTTTTTTTTAATTATTTCACTTTTATGCCATCAGCTGTACAAGAAAATGCGGTTGGAAAACCCGATATCGTTCGCCTCATCGAGGCATTACTTTTGCTCAACTACCTTCTATTAATGACCTCATCTAACTAATGTAAAAAGTTTCTTGCCAAACACCTTGCAGTATCTTTGGTAATGGGACGCGAAGATGGCCCAGAATGCGAATAACACCGAATCTAGCGTTTTCCACAATATTTAGTGCCACATATCTTTGTTATTTGTTAACCAAAAGACTTGAAAATTGAAGTTCACAATGATATCCTATATACCGGGTGTCTCAAAATAGATGGAACCCATTGACATGATAATAATTTATTACTCAGAAAATAAACTCCAAAAACGATTACATTTCCTGGAAGCTGATATGATAACAATTAAAAACTGAAGATTTGAGGTCTCTAGATCAAAGGATACATTTATTAGAGCACATGTTCCAAATGACCGCCGTTGCGCTGCACACACACTTGAAGCCGACGAGCGAAGTTGTCAATCACCCTGACACACTCTTCCTTCCTGATGGCACGAATCTTCTGGGTGATGGCCACTTTCAGTTCAGCAATGGATTGAGGACGATTCTCATACACGTGGTCCTTCAAGAACCCCCAGAGATAAAAATCTGGGGGGTTCAGATCGGGTGAATGCGGAGACCACTCGGGTTCGCGGCGCTTGCTGATCAGCCGATCAGGGAATCGGTGGTCCAGCCACTCCATCGTGATGTTGGCTGTATGTGGAGTTGCCCCATCTTGTTGGAACCATTGCACATCTCGATTCACGCCACGACGTGTCCCAAGTGCCCTCCAGAACTTGTTGAGCACCACAATGTAACGCTCCTTTGTGACAGTGACTGCCTCCTTGTCTGTGTCTTCAAACCAAAACGGTCCGATTATGCCATGTTTTGAGATGGCCACCCAGGCCGTGCATTTCACAGAGTGCAAGGGCCTCTGAAGCACCTCGTCTGGGGCTTGTGTGCCCCAGAACACATTGTTCTTGCTATTGACATACCCACTGAGCAAGAAGTGTGCTTCGTCGCTGAACCAAACATCAAGAAAGTCAGGATCCTCTTCGATCTTGTTCTCGAACCACCGGCACATCACAACACGTTTTGCCATGTCAGCTGGTGTGAGTTTATGCTTGATCTGGATCCTGTATGGGTACAGCTGAAGATCCTTGATCAAGATTCTTTGCACTGACGCACGTGAAAGACCCAGATCTTGGCAACGTCTTCGGATTGACTTTTTCGGACCCCTTCCGACAGAATCTCTCACCGCATTCACATTGTCAGGAGATCTTGCAGTCACCTTCCTGCCAGATCTGGGTGTTTCTGCTTTCTTGTTGAGATTGTTTACTGATCCTGTGGCTTGAAATTTGTGCCCCCAACGATAAATTTGGCTTTTCTGGGGATAATTGTTGAAGTTGAACTTCCTGCGAAATTTCGCTTGCACAGTTTTGAATGATTTCGTCTCCAAGTAAGTAGTGACGCAAAATATTTTTTCCTCCTTTGTCCAAGGCATTTTGATTGATAATTATTAGTTGTTATCGTCTCCTCTCTTCAAATCTGAAAAAATAGAACGAGAACATTAATATTGGCAGAATTATTAGCAGTGACATGGGTTGCATGTATATTGAGACACCCTGTACTATTGAGCTAAAATGTGTGTGTGTGTCTGTCCGCTTTCTTCGGAACCGTGCACAGCCTAAACGTCGCATCGGAAAATTCTACAACCACCACCAACTGATAGCCCATGAACTGCCGATGTGCTCTGTCAAGTTTCCCGGTCCAAGGTCACAATTACTGGGTCCGAAAGCCCCAGCACCGCGATAAAACTACAGAAAAGAACGCAGCCGTGAAAATCTTGAGCTTCACACATATTGTGACATATACTGCTGCTACCCGCCCGGGGGTAGTGGAGGAGTGGGGGAAATGGGGGTGGGGTAAAGGGGGAGAGGGGTGGGGGGTAATGGAGAGAGAGGTAGGGGTAATGGGGGATTGGGGGTGGGGTAATGGGGGAGTGGGGGTGGGGGTAATGGGGGAGTGGGGGTGGGGGTAATGGCGTATATAGCAGTATATGTCACTGCTACCCGCCTGAAGGGCCAAGTTGTACAATAGGGTGGAGTGAAAAATATATTTTTTTAAATTTCAAAATGCTTGGGGTCGGGAAAGTTGCGTATTTATGTAAAACGTACTGTGTGAAATTTTTGTAATCGTACGGCTATAATTAAATTGTGCACACTGAACTGAAAGTTTAAATTGGCAAAATTACTAAATTTTCGCCATTTTCAGTTTTTTTTGGACACGTACTGTGCGAAATTTTTGTAATTTTGTAATTTAAAAAATAAAAATGGCGAAATTTTAGTCATTTTGCCAATTTTTAAAAACTTTCAGTTCAGTGTGCACAATTTAATTATAGCCGTACGATTACAAAAATTTCACACAGTACGTTTCACATAAATACGCAACTTTCCCGACCCCAAGCATATTTAAATTAAAAAAAAAATAATTTCACTCCACCCTATTGTACAACGGTCGCGAGCGATAGCGAGCTACCGCTTGTTAATACTATTTAGGATTAATCGGTACTTTCAATCTTTCATCTACTCAGCCAGTCAACTCTGGAACACACTTCCTCAATCCATCTTTTCCCCTGTCTATGACCTCCGATCTTTCAAACACTGTGTTCAGGCACTCGAAAACCTTCGACCTTGGCTTTCTTCCTCCTCTTTGGGGGGCATTGTTGCGTGCATTCACTCTTAGCCCCACCTTCCTGCATTACAAAAAATTGTGATTTTTACTGGTTTCCGTTTGATACTTCGGTAGTTATTGTAACTAGAAATCACCAACTTTTATGATCACTCACAACACAGCGATAGAAATTTTGCTGTTTTGAAACTCTAGTACCTCATCTTGTACTGAACATACACGCCTCAAAACTAGTTTTTAATAGCACTTAGTCAAAGTATATAAATGAACATAGGGGAAGGACTGGGAGGGGAGCCCTTAAGGTGAAGGATTGGGAGGGGCGAGTATGTTACTAAAACCTTCCCCGATTCCCCCTTAATGTCTATTACTAAATGTGGTGCAGATTACCCAAGCTTTGCTAAGACGTGTGTAAACGAAGACATCATCATCACCATCCACCCTATATTATATATACACACACACACACACAAACGAAAGATACAAAGAAGACACTTGAACCAACAGTACATTGTTTACTTCTAATTCTGCATCTTTCCTATCTACATCTGCTGCATATATCTCTTATACGAGACGAGTTTCCCGAAACGTTTGATCCCCCAATAAAAAATGTTCAGAACATTTGTTCTATCTATCTATCTATCGCTCGTTCTAAGGTGGGATGTAGGATATGTATTATATCTATGCAGACGAAATGGTGCTTCTGTCATCGACATAAAGTGGTTTACAGTTTTTAATTAATTTAATGAATGAAGTAATTACTACTAATTTATCGAAAAGGTGTGCGTGTCTGTCTGCCTGTCTGTCTGTCTGTCTGTCCGCAGAAAAACTTTTACGTTTCTGAACCGATTTCGACCAAATTTCGTATGGTGGGGGGTGATAAGTAATATACGAAAATATATGTGTGACCAGTCCCCCCTCCCCACCCTCAACACCAATTACTGGGCCCGAAGGCCCCAGTACCGTGATAAAACTATAGAAAAGAACGCAGCCATGAAAATCTTGAGCTTCAACATTGTGTCGAGATTTGTGAAGCTTATTATGATTTTCATGATTATAGTTTTATTGACCAAATGATCGAACCCCCTAGTAATTGGGGGGCCGCAGGGCCCCCAATTACTGTCGGTTCAATTATTTGGTCAATAAAACAGAAAAGAACGCAGTCATGAAAATCTTGAGTTTCACATTGCCGCCCGTAATAATCTATACTATAATGGGGGTGTGGAGGTTTTGGGAGATACCAGATTCAGAAATGTTGACACAATGTGAAGCTCAAAATTTTCACGGCTGCGTTCTTTTCTGTAGTTTAGCCTGTCTAACCGTCAGCGAAGCGACGGGAACTGTACTAGTAATAATAATAAAGAAAATTTGTGGCTACAGTTTTCAAAGACCCCAGCACCGCGGTCAAGCGGGTATGCTATGTATCGGATTATAATTCTACACATCGGCATATTTACCTAAATAAAAACCAGTCTAAGACGGGCGGGTATGCTAGTTACTACCATAATTCACCAAAAATGTGTCTGTCTGTCCGTAGAAAAAACTTACGTTTCTGAACCGATTTCGACCAAACTTCGTATGGTGCATGGGGGTGATGAGTAATGAACGAAAATATATGTGACCAGCCCCCCCCCCCCCCGAACCAATTACTGGCCCCGAAAGCCCCAGCACCGCGATAAAACTAGAAAAGAACGCAGCCATGAAAATCTTGAGCTTCACATTGTGTCAAGATTTGTGAAGCTTAAAATTTTCATAACTGCCTTCTTTTCTATAGCTTTATTGACCAAATAATTGAACCCCCAGAAATTGGGAGGCTGCAGGCTCTGCAATTACTGTCGATTCAATTGTTTGGTCAATAAAACTATAGAAAAGAACGCAGTCATGAAAATCTTAAGCTTCACATTGCCGCCCGTAATTATACTATTAAGCAACTGTTATCATATCTGTGCTCCAGCCCCAGCACCGCAGATCTAGCTAAATGGGGCCGTAGGGGCCTGTTTAGGTAGTTGATTTAATACAGTTAAATATTAATAGTGAAAAAGAGTGTATGTGTACTTTTCAAAAAGTTGCTGAAAATTTGGCTAAAAAATTTGTCTTCATTATGGAAGTAAATTGCTTAATATTGTAAATAATATAAAATATTTACGATTCCATTTAATGCTGGATCTTTGTCATGAATTAAATTTATTAAGATGTAAAACTTTGTTGCTACCGGGTGATTTCATGAATTGCATTTGTGATCTTGGCCATAAGTTCATCGAAAGAATGTGGTTTTGATGGGTAAACAACACTTATAACGTGACCCCTTAAAAGTAGTCCAATGGAGACAGGCAAGGTGGACGAGGTAGCCAAGCAACTGGTCCACATCTACCGATGCACTTGGCTGAGAGGACCTCTTTCAAGAACTATGCGCATGCACAGTATAATGGCAGGGAAACTAAGACGAATAAATCTTTCAGATAGCGCCTTTATTTACCCACCAAAACCACACTGTCTGGATGGACTTAGGGACACGATCACAAATGCAAGTCATGAAATCACTCAGCAGCAACTGGAGGATGTTTTCGAACAATTGCAAAACCGGATTGAAGGATATATCACGAAAAATGTTGAGGTCTAGAAATTTGTAACGTGTGTTGAAAACTTTTAACCACCCTATATACAGGGTGTCCGAGAATTATCTGTACAATTTTTGGCTGTTATTAAAAGTCAACCATGAAGTGTAGAAATTCCAGTGTTGTCCCATTTTACAGAGAATCTCATTAAGTTTTTTCTGATACCAAGTTTTGACAAGTTTTTTAGAAATTCCAGTGTGTCCGAACATTATCTGTACAATTTCATCTTTTAATAAAATTCTTGATAACACGTAAAATTCTTAAACAAGATTATTTAGAATCTGTATTTTCAAAAGTTTCTTTTATTAAAGTAACGTTGTTACAAACATTCGATATGTGCACCATTAGTGATTCGCAAAACATCCAATCGATACTCCAAATGTTGCCATGTACGCTGCAGCATATCCACATCAATTCGCTCAATAGCAGCTGTGATTCTTGCTTTTAAATCATCAATGTCTGTCACCCGCGTACATTTCTAAAAAACTTGTCAAAACGTGGTATCAGAAAAAACTTAATGAGATTCTCTGTAAAATGGGACAACACTGGAATTTCTACACTTCATGGTTGACTTTTAATAACAGCCAAAGATTGTACAGATAATTGTCGGACACCCGGTATATATATATATATATATATATATATATATATATATATATACACACACAGGGTGGCGCAAAATCGCGCATCATAGGAATTTTCAGTATTGATTAATTATAATATAATTTTTTCTTTTAGGTAGGGGATGACTACGAAATTAACAGACGAGAGGGTGAGCTTGGTTTTAATGTATGGAATACCAAGTACTACAAATCGATGAATCAGTACAGAATTTAAATTCTGTACCGATTCATCGAATCTGGTATTCCATGCATTAAAACCAAGCTCACTCTCTCATCTATTGTTAATTTTGTAATCATCTCCTACCTAAAAGAAAAAAAAAACATGTTATAATCAACACTGAAAATTCCTATAATGCGCGACTTTTGCGCCACCCTATATATATATACAGTGTATATATATATATATATATATATATATATATATATATATATGGCTTTAGTTCTGTTAGCGACGTTTTGCTCATATATTAATTGATTCTCTGTTCTATTCACGTGCATAAATAGAAAACCTATTAATAAAAGATGAGATATCCTACTGTGTATATAAAATCTGATATCGCTGTAATCGTATTTGCACTCTAATTTAAAATACGAGGCTCTGTCCTAGACTCGCAATGTACCTATGAAAGCAACAGTTTACATTTTAATTTCAATATGGTTTATAGTTTTAGATTTATTTACTATATTTTTATGCAATACTTTACATTCATAATATATTATTAATAAGGTAACTTTTGTAGCGAAAAACCTTAATGATGAACATGTGTTGTGTTTTATTACTGAATAGGTACTGAATAGGTAGGTAAAGAAAGAATTTACAATATACTGCGATATTATGTAACAGTAAATACATTTTGTTCATCTTCAGGTCACATTTTTTCCCTTTTCAATGCAACGCGTTCATATGGTCTAATAAGCTTTGCTCATGCAAGCAGCCAAACCCGTGTTAAAATTTGAAACCACACTCTTACACACGTACTTGAACACTAAAAAAACCGTACTCGTGCTCAAGCACTAAAAAAGTATACTTGTACTCGTACTCGACCACTCAAAAAATACTGTACTCTTAATCGAATTCGTACTCGTCCAACTCCAAAATTTTGGTACTCTTTCCACCTCTAGTTTGTATCGGTTGACCACAAACTACAAAAGAACTGAAAAGACATTAAAAAGGAGGATGCTGACGTTTCTACAAGGAAATATTATCCAGTGTCTGTCCATTTCACATAACAGAACGCGTGTATAAATAGCAGCATGTTCATTTTGAACAGTTAGGGATGTGGTTACTACTTCAATACGCGTGGGAACAGGCTTTTGCTTTATCCTACACAACAGTTATACCCTACATAGCAACTTAAATAGCTTTTTTTTATGCAAAAAGGAGGTGCCAAGGACGAACACCCGCAAAATTATTCAGGAAGAAGGGGCCAAAGGCGAACGCCCGCAAAAACGCCCCCCACCCAAAGAAGGAAAAGGAGAGAGTCGAAATCAAGGTCTCTAAAGCTGTTAAAACCTATACAGTTTTTTATTTAAATTTTGAAAAGAATGTGTGTGTAAGATGTATGTATGTGTAGTGAGGAATAGAGGGAGAAGAGTGTGTTTGAGAGCATGCTGGACTGTTCACAAGGTAGATAAGACACGGAAAAAGATCAGCTAAAGACGACAGTAACAGGAGAAATGAGAATTCCAGCATTCCCTGTCTCCTGCCTAACGTCCACCCTCAGAGTATTTCCCTGGTCGATTGGTGTGTACAGTCTCCTCCTGTAAATTACTCTATATTCTGTCTAAGCTATTTATACAACTCTAATATTAACAGCTCCTCAGTATACATCTAGATAAGGTGATGAGTAATTATAGCAAATTGAATACCACAGTTGCAGGCGACTTAGTATCGATTTAGAAAATTATTTAGCCCTTCATTGACAGTCAGTCAATTTTTAAATATAATAAATTCTTTCTATTTTAGTCATGCCGTCACCAATGTTATACTCGCGTCTCCAACTATGGTAAACGCCTGAGATAATCGATAATATATTTATAAGCAGTAATAATGATTTTGTAAACGAGTGTTACGATTATCATGATCAATAACCTCCACACACACACACACACACACACACACAAACGACAAAAAACCCAATGACGAAAAATTAATTGGGGTTGTTGTTAATATTTAAGAGATTCCTTCGAATGATTAGAACCGGTTTCATTTCCCTTTCATTTCAATATTTTTAATATCCGTTTCCCTAAAACGACAAAACTCAATAAGCTCTAAACATTGTGCCAAACCCTGTATCATTCCAGGCATTGTTCAGTCCATGAAATCAAGCTATAAATTATAGAATTCACAGTTACAAAATAAAGCTTTACCCCTTCTAACATTATAAAAAGAAACAACTAACCTAAATTAAAATTTATAAATATAACTAATAATAATAATGATGATTTACGTAACAGAATAATTCACAATGGTCTATCTATTATTATTAATACTAATAATAGAGAGAAATCAATAGCAGAACCCAATTTCAATGGTGAAATAATTTTTATTGCGAATTCGTTGGATAATCAATTTTTCTACCTGATAAACTTTGCTCATACTAATAAAATAATGAGCCTTCTTTAGATTTCATGCTCAATCGCTCAGAGAAAAAAAATCACGTTGTTCCTCCGTCTCTCAAAGGAAATATAATGCTAATTAATTAGTGCCCACGGAATATCTGTATTCAAACTTGTTGAGGACGATGTACGCGCCATAGTCTTTTAAAAAAATCATTCCTTTAAGTTTCTCCAAACTCGTTTTCCTTCTGTGTTAACGAGTATTTAAAAATTGTGATTCTTCACCGATTAATAATTACGGATTGTTTTATCATCCGAAAGTAAATTTTTTAATAAAAAAATATAAATCATTACGTCACTTCTTAATTTGTGACCTTTTTGCAAATATGAATAATTGTATTAAAAATCTACGGAAAAGAGTAATCTTAATTGAATCATGAGGATATTAAACGCGCGAGGCGAGGAAATTAAACCATTAACAAAACCACGCAATGTTTCGTTGTAATGAATATAGCTTCTTCAGTGTTTATAACGAAATATTACATTACACGGTTTCATTTCCCTTTCGTGCGTAATAAGAATTTTCTTTATGCCTTATTTATCTCATATCAAGGTAACAGATTATAAAATTATGTAATGATTAAAATGTAGAACAAAATCTTCAATGGCGGCAAAGTACTCACCATTCTCCAACGCAGAAAAAGAAGCTTCTCCAAACACTTGTTCGCAATTCCATCCTGCAAAATAAGACTTCGTATCTTTGGTTCAGAATTTTTAGGATTATTCGAGCTAAGAAGCAATAAAGTACGAATAAATTAATCTGATAAAATAAAAAAATAGTTTATAGAAACTGAACCTAATTTTTGGAATAAATCCCGCATAATTATTATTATAAATAATATAATATGTTTACTAATCTTTAATCAAAATTAATACATCTTAACTGTCGGGAACTATTATAATAAAATATAATTATAAATAGCCTAAGAGTCAATTTAAATAACTATTAGGGATAATCTCCAGGAGTGCTCCATTTTTCAGTATTAAACATACACTCATAAAACATATACCATTTGAAAGCTCACATTTTTCCGAGTCTAAAAATGTAGTAATCTAAAAGTATCAATAGCAAATAAAAAGTAACTAGGTTTAAATATAAAACCCTATACCAGGGGTGGGCAACGTGAGCGTGCCAAAATCGTCAAATCTTTGATGCAAAATTTTCTCACGTGCCAACCGAAATTTTGGGGAACATATTATTATTTGGTGCCTTTTAAGTATTGGGAGAACCTTTTCAAATAATCAAAAATTACACTGGAGCGGTAAAATCAAAGAATATTGTAAGAGTGATTATTGTAAGTCATGTAAGATTGAATAAATGTAAAATTTAGTGACGGAATTTTTACTTGAAGGTCGTTCTACCCTGTTGATAGCGTGGATATTTTTTATTAGCCTTTAAGTGTAATTATAGCTGCCATATACAGCCACACAATTTAAAAACGCAATTTTTAACATCAGCAAAAGAGTAAACAATAATTCTGATTTTTTTTTGTTTTTTATATATCAGATCAATCAGCCATAAGTTTTTTCAAGTTTTCCCAATACATTACAGTGCCCAATCTCATAATCGTTTTACTTGACTAAAGCACAATGAAAGAAAATAAAATTAAAGATATTCTTTTATTGATTCTTAATCCCTTATGAATAATACATAAAAATTACAGAGAAAATAAAATGTTATTTTACCTACATAATATATTAAACAGAAGTTAATCTTTACCATTTTTTAGCAGAAAACATTAAGTTAAAATATAAAATTCAGCGAAGAATTTGGATATTTATTTATTTAATTTTTTTTAAGGTGAGCCCGGGGAATCGCGTGCCGGAAAAAAGTCGTTGGCGTGCCACGTTTGGCACGCGTGCCAAGGGTTCCCCACCCCTGCCCTATACCGATCAATTTGTGATGCGTGATCTTTACGGGGGCTCCGCCTCCGTACCCCCGAGACCTAAATTATACAAATGATAATGTAATAACATAGGACCTTTTCCAGTTTGTGTACCGTTTTTCATATAATTTATTTTTGCTTCTTTTTAGATAAAAAATGAGTGATAATATCAATCTCTTTAGTTAGGCTTATAAGGCTAACTAACGAAAATATCACGACCTAACCTAACCAATCGTTAGGTTAACTGTACGCCCTTGACGATTGGTTAGGTTAGGTCATGATATTTTCGTTAGTTAGCCTTATAAAGCAAAAATAAATTATATGAAAAACGGTACACAAACTGGAAAAGGTCCATAACATATTCATGTTAGGTTAGGTTAGCGTAACAATTACCAAAAATTCCATCTTACAACACAGACTGAAGATTTATAACTTAGCCAACCTTTATAATGTAGTTAATGACGTCACGCGTCAAACAATTAATCAAATCTAGTTACTTTTTATTTGCTATTGATACTTTTCGATTACTACATTTTTAAACTCAGAAAAATGTGAGCTTTCAAATGGTATATGTTTTATGAGAGTATGTTTAATATTGAAAAATGGAGCGCTCCTAGAAATTATCCCTAATTCGTTATACAAGCTCCATAATTTTTTAATTTAACAAAGGAGATAAATAAGGGTTGCAATGACCGTTCCAGAATAGTTTAAATTTACCATAAGTCTTTGAAAGTGACATCGATTCTCTTATACAATTCCCAAACTGAAATAAATTACAAAAAGTAATTGAAAAACCAAATTTAAAGAACTTAATTTATGAGAGTATTTGTTGAGAAAAGCCTATAATGAATAGGCCTCTATTTACTTAATAAATTTAAAATCGCAAATAAGTTTGAAATCCAAATTAGAAATAACGAATAATTAATTAATTATTGATAAAAAGTTGAATGGGATTTTTTTCAAAAGAGAGGTCTTACCACTGTATGGTTGTAAATGAAGGTAGACGATAGGCCCAAGCTACAGTACATGTAAAGACCAAAGAAGTTCGCACTATGACATCACCAATATAAATTATCACTCGCACGAAGGTATTTATCGTATGGTATAATTATTGCACTAACTTTTTAACAAAATTAAAGCCAACAAAGACTGTCATACAGTCAATTTTAACAAAATCAGGATACACTGGGGAGAAGGTAGGTATGGCTCAATGCGTCCTCACTTGGTAACCGATAGTACAGTACAAAAGAAAAAACGTTTTCTCAACATATTTTTTATGCTCATGGCAGGGCCATAAAGACTATGAACGTCTGAAAAAAAGCTTTAGTCCTTGGGCTTCTTTGATTTGTTTATGTATGAGTATTTGTTTTTTTTCTGGAATGCTCAAGAGTGAAGCAAATGAGAACACTAATATGCCAGTCTAATCCTCATAGTTGATGAAAACACTTAATTGCAGCGTGAAACATGCTCAAACTCACTCTCGTTGTTAGAAATGTTGGAGTTACGGAGAAGGGCTATCCTATACAGTACATATATGTAGCCGCCACATTGAGTTTGTTGTTGTGTTAACACGATCAGGGCCGTTTCTAGCCATTAGGGGGCCCTAAGCAGTATACCCATTTGAGGCCCCACCCCTCCATCCACCAACTCACGCCTTACTACATCACCTCAGCACACATACAAAAAATGGCTGTGTTAATAAAAAACAATTATGAAACAATTTTAATGAAACATTTATGTCCAAAACGACAAATATGTACTTTCAGAAGACAAACAGAAAAAAATATACTCTTCATGAAATTCCTGAAAATTAGCTTATACATTATTTAGAATAAATGACACAGAACTATATATAAAAAAATAATGCAATTATCAACTACCAAGCCATTACTAACTCTACGATACAATCGTGTAATAGCTAATAGTTATACAGAACAGTTTGTATCTTCAAAATTTTTGCCTCCTAGATTTTTTCTGGGCGAAATCATCAATAACATCATCATATGAAATCTCCCTGCCAACGTCCTGGTTGATGCTTATGATGCCAAGGCCACTGAGGCGATCCTGCCCCATTGATGATCTGAGGTAGTTCTTGATTAGCTTCATCTTAGAGAAGCTCCTCTCGGCTGACGCTACTGTCACAGGTAGAGTGCAGGCAATTCTTAATGCAACCCAGAGATTGGGGGTATAGTTCCTCCAGTTGCTTCTGATGAATGAAGGAGAGAAGCTCCAATGCAGTCATGTTGTGTGAAGGTTAAGTCGGCAAGTTCTTAATTTCGAGGGCCAGTTCTCTTCCATCAATGTCAGAGTCAGCTCCAGAGCTCAGTATCTTAGAGAGCTTTTCACACTTGCAGGACAAGTCTTCCTTGTTCATTGTGGTGAAGTTTAGGAGAACCCCAAATATGTCCCTCACATCATCTAATGTTTTGAATCTCTCATTTATTGACCCAATGGCACAATCCACCACCACATTGAAAAATTTGACTTCCAGCCTCTTTAAGGCTTCTGTAAATGGTTCGTCAGGAGCTTCGTAAGCAAAGTGCTTTTTTGTGGATCTGAGCCTCTTCTCCTTCAGCACAGCCTCCACATCCATTTCCTCACATATGTCCCTAGCTACGACTTGTGCTGCAACAAAACCTGTGTTTCTGTAGCTGGTGAGTGAGTCTTTTGTTTATGTGAGGAGGTTGACTGCCACATCAAACTGCATTGTAGGAGACTGCAGAAGTTTGCGCACATGGTTAACTGCATGAAGAATGTCATACCATACTACTGTGCAAATCTGAAAGCGATAATACCCTACCTCCTCTACAAGTGCTTGTGCTTCAGTCCTGGCTATGGCATCTGCGGCATTGTTTTTGACTTCCAACAGGGCCTCTCTGATGTTGTGGTTCTGGTATCGCACAGCCTCAATGCTCTTAAGCCGCCTCTCCCACCTGGTTTCACTCCAAGACTTGAGTGTTATGTTCACGTACTTCTTTAGGATTGTCCATCTCCGTGTAGCTGCTGCAAAAATGTTGTACAATTTTTGTATGTTGCCAAAGAAGCTGATGGCATCTGTGGAAGCTTTAGCTGCATCAGCCACTACAAGATTCAGAGTGTGAGCCCCACTCTATGTTCCATGATGGAACATAGAGTGCACGACAGTTCTTCTTTAATAACCTTGCCTGAACACCTTTGTTCTTGCCCTTCATGTTCGCTCCGTTGTCATATGACTGTCCTCTGCAGTCATCAAAGTGAATATTCAGTTCATCTAGTCTCTTCAGAATCAGAACTGATAAACCCAGGCCTGTACTTTCTGAAGCCTCAAGAAAGCCCAAGAAGTATTCTTTTATTTCTGGTACTTCACCCATTTTAACAGTTCTGATAATAATCGACATCTGTTCTTGGTGGCTTATGTCTGGAGTGCAGTCTAAAATGAGTGAGTAATATTTAGCTTGTTTTATTTCTGCAACAATGGCATCTAAGATCTTCCCACTAATGGACCCAATGAGCTCATTTTGAATGATGTTTCCTAGGTAATTTGAATGACTATATTGGCCACTTTCGACTCTGCTGATGTGTTGTTTCATCACTGGATCAAATTTGGCAAGCAGCTCAACCTCCTTCAAGAAGTTGCCATTGTCTCGATTGTACAATGTAGAGGAAGACCCCCCTGAAAGCAAGGTTTCTCTCTGCCAGTGATTGGATTATACTTACAAGACGTGTGAGAACATCTCGCCAGCGTCTTCGCTCTACCTCCATTAATGACATTTCAGTTTGGTTAATGGTCCTCCCAGTTTTTAGCCGCAGTCCCAGATCCTTCCATGTTGCCGTGTTATCTGCATGTTCTGAACTATTTTCATGGCTTTTCAGAAGCGAACCAACGTTTAACCTGTCTGAAAGTCCATCCGTAATTAGTTTGTACGACTTCCTTGAAAACAACTTGCAGCAGAAGCAATAAAGAGCATCATTCCTTCTAGAGTACATCAGCCAGCTTCTCTTTATTTTTTCCCCATTAATTAATGTTATGTTCATGTAATGGTGATGAACGCTTCTACCGTCCTCTCTTTTAGGGAATGTGAAATATGGACTGATTTGAAATGGTCCTCGAGACACCAGATCTGTCTTCAAGGCATCTGACAGGACAACTAGCCAGTCATACGGATCAAGCGGTGGAGCAGATCTTGGTTCTTGTTGCTCAGTAGAAATGCCTGTGTGTGGTGTTTGAAGCTGAACAGAAGATGGGCCACTTGTTGGTTCATCAGGCTCTACTTCTACTGGTGTTTGAGGTTGCATAGAGGATGGTCCTGCTGTTGGCTCATGATGCTCATCAGGCTTTGCTGAGGATGGCTTTTCCAAATATTTCAGTAATGCTCCTGAGAAGAACAACATTACATATTCTGTTAATTTTTGCTAAAATACTCTTTTTTTATCTTGTTTGATAATTGATCTGTGTGAACAGAATTTGAGGTGATGTGATCCATTAAATTTCACATTTCGAAATGTTATAAATATTACAGAGACTAGTTTACTCTACACGATTCCTGAGCACTTGCCTAGCTTGATGGTCTACCTAACCTAGTTGCCTGAACTGTAATCATAAGAATATACAAGTGGCACATCTCACCTTGCTACTGGAAAGCTTCTCCTCTATTTTCTTCTTTTTCCGTTTTTCAGCTCCTGATGGATAATGTCGTTTCATTTTCCAAGACAAGATGCACGAAGTCACATCTAGTTAACCACAACTAATCTGCTAAATAATAATAATCATGATAATAATGATGATAATGATGATAATAATAATAATAATATAATAATAATAATAATAATAATTGTTATAATTGTAACGTTAATCAAATACATTCAAATAATCAGACCATTTAGGTTTTAACCAACAAAATTCACATTATCTGAAAAAGATGAGAAAAGAATTAATAAACTTGGAAACATAACGAAAATAATCCTAGGTTTTAGTGTTACAAAATCTCTTAATAATTAGTAAATTAGTGAAATAATGTTTTTACAATACTAGAAAAATTAAGCATTTAGGAAAGTATAAGCATATAGTAAGAATAAAGTTAAATAATATAGAAATAAGATCTCACAATAGTTATTTACACATAACGACCAAAACGTTTCGTTTGTCTCCGTTTTATCACATTTGTCTCATACAAAAACTTTAATTAATACGAGAATAATAATAATAATAATAATAATAATAATAATAATAATAATATTAATAATAACTTCAGCTATATTCCTATTCTTGCCCACTGAACTATGACCTGGGAGCCTGTCTAGGGGACCCCTAGTAGCAGCGGGGCCCTAAGCGGCGCTTAGTCTGCTTATGCCAGGAAACGGCCCTGAACACGATCTATAAATAACGGTGAGTACTCTGTGAAACTCTAAAACATAGCTTTGGAAAATAAAGCATTGAATTATTTAAGGGTTCATTCCTTTGAATTGTTGTTAAATATCAAAGTGCAATATTATATAACTCACAGACTTTATGTGCAAAAACGCAGAATTGGTTGAAACTAGCCAATTAAGGATTGTTTTTTTTCCAAGCGTTTATGGCTTTTACGGCCCTGCCATAAACCTGAAAAAATGGCTGGAAACAAGCTTGTAATCTATACTCAGGCCCTCTCAGAGGTCCAGAGAGGGCCGGGCCACTTCCAGCTTTTGAGGCCCATAACTAAACCCAATTATTACTTTCACTGCAAAACATTATATTGAAACCTGAAAGTTTCTAAATTTGAGGCCCCCCTTAAGCTTGAGGCCCAGGCCAAATGGCCCTCCTAGCTCACCCCCCTCTCTGATAGGCCCTGTCTATACTATATATTCCAGTAGCGCCCGCAGAGGGGGGAGGGGCACTTGGACATGTGCCTCCCACCGTCGTCCATAATATGTATATAAATATTGCTATTATATGTACTCGTATGAAACATTTTCCTATAAGCAGATACATACATGAAATGCAAAGAAATAAAAATCAGTTATTATCGACAAACGTTTTGGACTTTTACCAAAATTACGAGTTGATACGAAAAATCAGAAATTCTTTGATGAAATATAAGAATCTACCAAAATTATAAAACACAAAAATCTACCGAAACGATACGAATAATGATACCATCTAGTGATATTTACACCGTTGCCTTGTTTAAATTTAAAATTTACGCATTTTTGCAATTATAGGTGCAAATAAAGTAGGTGACAAAGTTATTTGCCCACAAAATTTTTATTTTTTTCTCGAAATTTTTTTATACTGTCGAAACAACTTTATATTTACATGCAATAGCTGACATTGTTTATATCCAATCGTTATCTATGTGTTAGTATGCTTTCATTGCTTTTGTTTAACTTATAACACTATAAATACTCGGGATTACTTATACAGTAAGGTGTTATCTTAAATATCCTCTATAAATTACCAATATTATATATATATATAATATATATATATATATATATATATATATATATATGATGATGAATAAAACTACGAAGGAAAGGAAACACAAAAAGGTGCTCAAGCGCTTTCGTCTAATGACATCCTCAGGAACACTGTGTTCCTCAGTGTTCCTGAGGATGTCATTAGACGAAAGCGCTTGAGCACCTTTTTGCGTTTCCTTTCCTTCGTGGTTTTATTCATCATAAATATTTTTCACGTGTTACTTTCGTGAAATAATTTTCATATATATATATATATATATATATATATATATATATATATATATACAGGGTGTCCCATAAGTCTGGAACCACAGGGCAAAATTATAAAAACGGCAATGAAAACGGTTTTTATTCACAGACAACGCGGACAACCGCCGAAGAGACTTTGGGGACTATTTGTGAAATGAGCGAGGATGGTAGCGGCTGTGTCATCGTCGGTGGATGTCCTCGGGAGGTCCACTGCGTGGTTTATCTCCTATGGATCCCGTTTCCCTAAACTTTGCTACAAGTTTGCCGATACAGCCGTGTGTTATCGGCGCGTGGTCCGGATGCAATCTGTTAAATTCCTCAGCGACCTCCCTCTGACTCCGATTTCCTACGAGTAGAATTACCTGGATGCGTTCTTCCTTACTCAAAGACATCATGGGCACTTGCATAAACGGAAAAACATGAATTACTTATTTTACCCTATGGTTCCAGACTTATCGGACACCCTGTATATATATATATATATATATATATATATATTATATATATATATATATACAGGGTGTCCCATAAGTCCGGCATCATAGGAAAAATAATAAAAAAAGGCAAAACAAAAGCTTTTATTTGCAGAACGTGCTCAATATGTCCACCATTGTTTTCAATACACAAATTCAGACGTGATACCCAGTCAGCAAGCACACGGTGAATGATGTCAGAAGTAATGGTGTTACATGCCCCAATAATGCGCTGCCACAAATGTTCAACACTCCTAATTTTCTCTGCGTATACCAGCGCTTTCAAGTGGCCCCAGAGATAAAAATCTAGTGGCGTGAGATCCGGGCTTCTAGCTGGCCATTCCACAGGCCCTCGACGTCCTATCCAGTGACCAGGGAATTGTTGGTACAGTATTCCCTTACTTGGGTGCTGTAATGTGCAGGAGCGCCGTCTTGCTGGAACCATGTTGGGAAAGTTCCTTCTTCGTTCAAGACACTGGGAAATGCTTTTTCCTTGAACATTTTAGGTTTTTCCTCCAGTGACATGTTCATCGAAAAAGAGGGCCTATGATGCGATCCTTCCAAATGCCACACCATACCATCACCCGAGATGCACCTTGTTCCTTTGAAGAGGTATACCAGTGAGGGTTGTTTTGAGACCAGTAGCGGGTGTTCTGTCGATTTACCTCACCATTTCCATGAAAAACAGCCTCGTCACTGAACAGAATGGTGGACGGGAAATTGGCATCCCGAGCATAAATTATGGTTTGTAGAAATAGAAAAATATGAATTTCTCCTGTGATGCCGGACTTATGGGACACCCTGTATATATATATATATTAGACCGGCCTAGGCTCATAGGGGTGAAAAATAATTTTTTTCTTTTCTTAAGTCTCACCCCTGGAATTTGTTATGAGCCTCGACAGGAAGTTTCGAGTGAAGTTTCAGCCGGATTCCATATTTAGTAGTGCCGACAGACTCTGAAATGTGTAGTTTTTCCTCACCACCCAGGAGGTAACTACAACAGGCGCGTTTTTTTTTTAAGTGGTATCCCCAATAGGCCTAATCCATTTTTTTAATGTTAACTCATGAGGTTGATGTGTTTCCTGTCTTTATCATTGATTTCTTTGCCTCTGGAAACTGCTCTCGGTGTTTTTCCACGACTTGAAGAAGGTACTGCAGTTGTTCTTCGTTTTTTGTGAGGTGACTGCTGAAACTCTGAATTAATGAGACCGCTCTCTCTGCATTATCGTTTACAACATTCATTGTTTTAACATATTCCTTAGCTAATTTATAGTCGTCCCTGTTATCCCATTCTGCAGGATCTATCATACTTCGAGAAACGTCGATTGAAGGGACAATTTCTCAAAGAAGAAGCGACTTGAGCTTGTGACAAAGTCCGCCAGACTTTTCTCTCGTGGGTCATCGAGTGTGGTCAAAAGCAATTCGTTTTTCTGGTATTTCTGAACCAGGTCTTTCAATGCCTGAACCATCTGCCGTTTCACTTGCAAAGTCATGCCATCATCAAAAAAGGCAGGCGACACAAGTTCTTCATTTAGATACCAGAGGTGACGGCATAGTGCTTTGCTAGCTATTGCTGAAAGTTCCTTATCATCATATTGCTGAAGCTCTTGTAGATATTCCAAATCGGTTCTTGGTGCAAAAGATGCGATAGGAGCCGCAAACCATTTTGGCACATAAAAGCGAACAGCATAGCGAGAGAAGCGTTTCATTGCACTCAGTTCCTGTTTTGTCAGGTTGAACTGCGAGCGAAACAATACAATTTTGATGGCATAAATCACTCGCGACATCCACCTAGCGCGATGTAAAGCCCCAGGTTGACGAAAATGTACTCCTCCTGATAGAACACCACCTAAATAATTAATTGATAATTCAAGAAGTTCGCGATAATCCGCTCTTGGGTGACTTCTGGCAAGCTGTTCTTCGCACAGTTTGAGGATTTCTGCTTTCCACGGCATGTTTGTATTGGCAGCTTCATATCTTTTATCATCCATTTGTTTCCAGGAAATCTTGAAACGTTTGAAAAGTAATATATCCGGTCCCGTTGAATCACCGTAACACTTCTGGAAGACGTCTGATATCAAAATTTCATTAATAGTGGCGACAAGCCAAAGAAAGGAGTTTTCTATCAAGCTTACTTTTGATTGTCATGCAAGCGCCTTTTTTTTTGCCAGTATTGCTAGCGGTAGTATCAAAACACACTGCTTGAATACATTCTTGCAAATTCCGATCATCTAAGCATTGTAGAACTGCTTCTGCAATTTTTCTGTCTTCTCCAGAAACAAGTTTGGGTACTGCTAGAAGCTTAGACTTTCCTCCACCGGATACAAGAATAGCTAGCCTATCTATTTTTTCATCACCTGTTATATCTTGCATTACTTTACCATCCCAATGATTCCAATGAATGGTAAGCGGAACGTCAGAGGTAAAGGTTTGCTTAATGTCATCTGCAACTTTTTGGCGTACGGCACTCCTCGCCCTCTGTAGAGTACTTCTGCTCAAAACAACATTGTCAATGTCATGTCCAAGAGAAGTTGCAGCAGCTGAAAGCACCATAACAGCACTACGATCACTTGTTTTTGTTCAATCTAATGCCATTGCCAGATCAGGTGTTACTATGCGCTTACACTTATTTCATATTGTGCTACTTGAAGGTTTGGATGTCATTTCAGGAATGTACGATGTGCCTGGCTCTGGTTGCTCATCACTACTACTGCTTGAACTGCTATTACTGAACTGAAGTGCAGCTGGTGACAGTTTCTTTCGCAATTCCTCAGCTTCTTTTTGTGCAGCATTTCTTTCCTCTTTTTTCCGTTTTCGCATTTGCTTAGCGATCAGTTTGTTATCAATATCAGTCATGTAACCTCGCCTCCCTTTTTCTCTTTGAGCATGTAGGAACGATCTATCTTCTTCATTTAACATCATTTGTAAAGCATTTGCGTGAGCTATATCAAAAAAGTTATTTAAACTATCTTGGAACTCAGTTTCTCTTTTAATTTGATTTTGATTACGGTTTGATTTTGATTTTTGAAGTGATCTGAAGTTCTCATACATTTTTTAAATTTTCGTTAGTACATGCTGTTTGGCTGTGGTGGGTATTTTCGCCTTGTCCCAAATCTAAAAAATTTCAGCATAAACTATGTTGGATGCTTCTTTCAATGTTTTCTTACTGTTTGTGAGACAGAAAAGCCGACGTAGTACATCTCCATTGGATGGAAGCTTCTTACTGCCAATTGTGTCGATTGGCTGTCCAATCAGCCATATTTCAGTTTTTCTTCTTGTTACAATTGAATCGGACATGGTGAAGGATAAAATCTGCAAATATTAAGAGAAAACACTCGCGCATCAATCTTTCACTGCGTCTTAAACAATACTGACGTGAACAGCGACCCTCACACTTTCCTCCGTAGCCGATGACGTCACCAGTAATGACGTCAGGTCAAAAGACGTGTTTCTACTCAACAGTGTAACATGTGACAGTGTAACATATGTAACAGTGTAACATGTGGAGCACAATCCACAAGAGTGTGAATAAGCATGGTTTGCACACAATATTTGTACCACGAATTACAAGATTTCTTAAAGTAATTTTACCAGCAATTGATATTTTCGCAATAAATGAAAAATACAAGAGCTGTCTGCACCACCAAAAGTGCATAGATATTGTTGAAATTTAGTGTATGAGTATATTATGATGGTGGTAACAATTTTAGGGGGTGAGACTTTCACTTTTCAAAAATAAGTATGTATATATATATATATATATATATATTATATATATATATATATATATATATACAAGCGTCGTTCTTTACGTTATTTATACTGCGTGTTCTTTGCAGTTGAAATGTATATATATATATATATATATATATATATATATATATATATATTATATATATATATAATGAACAGGAACACCAGAGAAAATACAAACATCCTTCAAGGTTTAATAGTACCAACGTTTCGGAATGCACTAATTCCATCTTCAGGGCTAAAACAATAAAATTCCAAATCACATACAAAATTACAAAATACAAATTGCTTAATAACAATTTAAATAAACTTAAAAAATTATAAAAAGTAGCTAAGAAAATGTAAAACATTAAACTAAAAGGTAAATAAATGTGAAGTTAAAAAGTTAAAATTATAAAAAGTAAAAGCATTAAAACTGAAATGTAAATAAAATAAACTAGTACCTTAACCAAAACATAGCAGATCTATCGATGATTCGTCAGAATTTAGGTCTGGTTTTAGTTTATAAATAAACAGAGACTCCATAATTTTAAGCTTAAGGTCAGAGCTTCCAGCAGCAAGTACGGTGAAATTAGACTGTGAAATTGGGTGGTTATTGTTGTGCGAGTGATTACGTATGAGAGAATTAGGTGGTTTGCCAAGGGGTAAATTTGTACGGACCGATTTACCGAGATGTTCGTAAATACGAGATTTTAAATGTCTTTTAGTTTTACCTATATATGACCCCATACAGTGGTCACACTTGTATTGATAAACTATAGATGACTTAAGAAGTGTAGGAATAACATCCTTGTATTTAAATAAATGGTAAATCGATTTAGACGGGGTGAATATAATTTTTATACACAGTTGTGGGTAGAATTCCTTGAGCAATTTTAAAAGTTTATTTCTAATGCTAAAACTTGAGGTTCCCATATAGGGCAAAGTGAAATACAGGATATCTTTGGGGACTGTAATTAAGTTTCTAGTTGTAGGGCTTATTAGTCTATTTAAGGTTCTGCCTATTGTAGTCTCCACCAGTCTAGAAGGGAAATTATTCTTGGCAAGGAGTTTTCGGATGAAATCTAGTTCATCGTGTAGTTTGAAGTAATCTGATATATATATATATATATATATATCCAGATAACGTAGTGGAAGTGACCCCACCTTGTCAAAATTCTGTGGGTGCTACTGATATATTCAATTATTATTTTATTTGTTACTGACAAATAATGATATAATTTGCCAATTTTCGAATGGAGAATTGGTTGGTTGAGTTATTAGAGAGGGTTCATTAAGTACTGAAGGGTCAATGTGAAAGAAATTAGAAGTCAAGAAGGGTGGAAATGCTCCCCTTTCCAGTAATATTAATTTTGGAAAGAATGATAAAAAAAAATGATTGTTTCTGTCTGTATCGTATGAACTAACATCATTCAAACCTTTGATATTGTAAGCACTGATATTCTTCTTAATAAACTTTGTTTCTCCGGTTTGAAAGGTAGCGTTAATAAGAGGATGGGGGAAACTAGCTACCTCAAAGATATTAATTTAACTTTGTAAACAGGTTAATTATGATAATCAGAACTTAAACTTCATACTCTATAAGTACGGTGTTCCGCAGGGTTCTGCTTCATTCTGTTATTATACAGTATTGATCTCTCGCAGTATGTATTCAAATTATTTATATTTATTTGATTTGTAGCAATTTTTCAAACGAAAATCTAAATAAAAGACATCTTTAAAACTGAATTTATGAAAGTTATTGACTGGTTGACCTGTAACAAATTTTTTAAATGCTGAAAAGCTAACTTTTATAACTACGCAGTAAGAAGCGAAGTGTCCTTTTGAATGAATGATGTGCAGGTTCTATTGTATTAAAAGAATGCAGAGTAACCAGATTTCTTGGTGTACACTCGCTAACGACTTGTTATAGAAGGATTACATACTTTATATGTCTAAAAAATTTATTCATGTTGCAAACTTAAATTTAAATATATACAGTCGTTCTCAAACAACATTCTATTTAATTTGTATCACACTCTGACTCTCCCCATATACGAGGCCCTCCAAGGAAGAAGTGGCTAAGCGACAAAATTAAAAAACTCCAGAAAACGCAGTTAAAGTTGTACCAAATTTGAAAGTGATGTAACTTTTGAACCTTTTGAAGATATTTCGAATTTGATATAACCTTAACTGCGCTTTCTGGCTTTTTTTACTTTTGTCGTTTAGCCACTTCTTCGTAGAAGGGCGTCATATGTATTGTCGTCTGGTGTAAGAAAACTGTGCAGTTAATTACATCAGACACTGTCTTTACAGAAAATGGTCATAAGAATAGTGGTAAAGATTGATTTCGTTCATAGGATATCTGTTAATGACTTAGAATTTTAAAGATAAGACGTATCACCGGAGCGGTATTCATTTATTTATAAGTGAAATTATTAAATTACCTTGCACAGATAAATATTTTATAATTCACTGATATTTTCACGCCTATTGAACTAGAAGTAACCTAAACATAAACAATTATGTTACGGTATTTTCGAGGTTGGATTAACTTTATCGCAAAAATCACCAATTTTTTTTATTCTGCAACTAGTTGGTAGATCCACTTTACGTCCTTCTTCCAAGAGGCACTGGTATGGTCGGTAAGGCCACCAACGGGATAAACGAGTCTCCTCTGGAGGAGTTCTGGATCGAACCAAATATAGTACGCGCAGCGGGTTCGTCAACTTAACCCTTCTCCATTTGTCAGATTAGCTCGGGACAGTCTTTATATAGTTGGTTTGGTCTGAAACAATGGAATGACTTAAACCAACCTAAGCGCGTTTAAAACTAAATTCGAACCATACTAATTGCTGGATATTGAATATGCATTATGCATATATAATATACACATGAGTGATATAACTTCCTTCTTATCTTTTATTACAGGGTATGATTTCTAGGTCAGCTCATTTACTGAACATTTATAATAATTTAATAAAAATAAAACATTAACACGCAAATTCCAACAAGTTTTGTTACTTTAACATGGAAAAAAAAAGTGAGAGAGACGATTAAAATAAATGGCGAGTTTGCGCATCATATAATCAGCGAAGCGTTTCTTTTTTCATTAAAAAATTCTCCTCTTTATAATATTTTTTTTAGTGCAATTCAGGAAGTAAAATTTTTATTATCACTGATAGGTTATATCGTAACTTCCTTCCCGTTACATCAACGAGGTATGTTTAATAATTGGATGGGTGATCATCCTTCGAGTTAAGATGATGTAACGAACTTTAGATGGTTCAGATCACGGGTAAAGTAGGTCCTCTCCGTCGCGTGACCTTTGGCGTTACGGAGGTTAAACCACCATCAAAACTATTGTTATTATTAATTATTATTATTATTATTATTATTATATTCACTGATGAAACGCTGCTTTTACGTCAAAATACTTAAAGAAATTACTAAAAATGAAAAAAATTAAAATGAGCCGTATTAACCCTTTAACGCCTTATGGCAACATGAGCTTCACAATCGATTTTGAGCTTTACGATCTGAATTTAAGAGGTTATTATGGCTTGACCAGGAAATTTGCTTTTAAATAAAAGTTTCATAATTAAAGCATGAAAAGGTTAAAAAGCGCAGATTATTTGATTCGCAGAATTACGAACAGAGGACATTTTGAAATTCTAAAATAGAAAGAGAGAAATTGCTTTATTGCATAAAAGATAATGAAACTAAGCGACCCATTTTTCATGATTTATTATTGAGCGTTTCATTTTCATTTTCCCTTTTACGGTTTCAGGGGGAAAAGTGCATGTGGCCGGTAATTAAATGCAGCCAAATGGCTTTATGCTCGATTCGATTCCGGCTTACTTAATGGCATGCTATTAATAATAAATGTTTACGATTTAGTGATGCTTTGGAACTTTCAATTTAATAAAAAAATGGCATCACCAGGCTTATGAAAACCCTTCTTATTTATATGCTTCATAAATAGACATTTCGAAATTAGTATATTCTATCATCATTAACCTAAATAACTGAAACATAATTATTATTATTATTATGAGGAATGCTAAAAAGTTTAATTGTGGGAAAGTTGAAAAATTATGAAATTACAATTACGAGTAAAAAGACCAAGTTACGTTTAGAAATCTTTTAAAATAACATTATCTTGAGAAGGGTTTGAATCAGTGAACTGACGCAGTGGTTCCCAACCATTTTTGTATGGTTACCCAAAACCCAATTCTAATCGAGCTTCATTACTCCACGTTATGTGGCGGGCGTAAAATTGTCCGCTTATGTGGACCAAAGGCATTTACTCCTAGGTTGGGAACCACTGCTTTAATGCCTTTGGTCCACATAAGCGAACAATTTTACGCCTGCCACATCGTTACATATTAATGTCTGACATGTAAATGTTTCATTTTATTGTATCGACAAGTACCTATTGTCAATATATATATAGACAAATTGTGTCCCAGTGAGACAACAGAGGGCAGTATTTTTGTTCACTGGTGCTATCAGAGTTTCCGGAATGCTCGTTGTCCACATATGTGGACACTTTGTGTGTGTGTGTGTGTGTGTGTGTGTGAAGTTTCATCAGTTTATGATGATTGGTTTAAAAGTTATGGCATAGGCCTCCATTTGACCTTTGACCTCTACTTGTGACTGACCTTTGATACAGGGGACCGAGTTATGGGAAGATCCACATTTGCGAGAAGTTTCACCACTGCGGAGGAGATTGTAGACACCAATCGACTAGGGAACTACTTCGGGGGGAGGGGGACGCTAGGCAGGAGATAGGGAGTGTTAGAACTTCCGTTTCTTCCGTCATGTCCTCTTTAGCCGATCTTTTTCTGCGAATCTACCTTGTGAGCAGTCCAACATGCTCTCAAACACACACACTTCTTCCTCTATTCTTCACTACACGTACGTGCATTTCACACACTACGCAATCTTTTCAAAATTTATTTTAAAAAATGGCATCGTGAGCTTGGAGACCTTGAATTTGGCTCTCTTTTCATAATAAAGGGGGCATTTTTACGGGCGCTCACCCTTGACCCCCCTCCTTTCTACATAAAAAAGGTAGATATAAATAAACTTTGATATTAACCATTTTCATTTTCCGTCTTTACCACGAATGCGAATGGGAGTGACATTCAAATTTGAATTTCAAACTTAGTCGCGTTGAAATGGAATGACATTGGGTAGAATGTAATGAACTAAAACAATTTATCCTTTTCAGAATGCGCGCATATTGTTTTATGTTATATTCCTAATTGAAGGCTCGAGTATTTATTGAGAGAAAATATTCCGATATTGGAACAACATTCGGATTATTATTATTATCCGTCCATTCTGGTCCGGTTAAGAGTCTGAAACTACAGAAAACAAACATCTACAAATTTCTTTTCTTACACAAATTTTTAAAAAATTTATCATGTAAATGATGACCACTGAATAACTCTTTTGCATACTATAAACGTAATTAAGTTTGACTGTGCCTTTAAGCGAGCGTGTGTGTGTGTGTGTGTTGTGTGTGTGTGTGTGTATAATATATATATATATATATATATATATATATATATATATATATATATATACAGACCTATTCGGGCTAGACTGGACACCGCGTCATTTAAACAGCTGTTTGCAGACACGTTATGAAAGTCGACAGAACTCAGAAAAATAAGTGGAAGTAGGCTTTTTTTTTATATTTTTATAAAAATGAAATTCTAATTGTTTAGGAGTGTAAATTCGACCAGTTTTACTGAGCTGTCCAATATTAATACATCAAGTTTGGAAAAATAGTTTAATTATATTTCTCTAAATGCGTAAAAAGACAAAGTATGTATAATATAAAAACTAAGGCCGATATTTGCCAAATACTGCTAATTAGGGGCTCTCTATCACGCTTGGAAAAATTACATTTAGAACTTCATATGAATGTAATTAATTACACAACTGGTTGTGATTGTAATTGCAATGACACTGTTATATTTTACTATAAGTGTAATTGAAGTAATCCAACTCATCTCAATTAAATTAATTTTTACTTTCTTGACTGATTTGAAATGTAGTGTTTTTTAACTATTTATTCAAATGAATTCAGTTGAATTAAAAAACTTGGTTAGCAACGCGAAGGCGTTCAAGCGAATCAGTCACTCAAGAGTCTCAGACACGCCACGATTCGCGTAGGATGGCTATAGATCATCTGACCTCTGATCTTTCTGCTATCTCCGATTGGGGTAGAGAAAAATCTTGTGGCATTCAATGCCTCAGAAACTCAGTTCCTTCATCTGTCTACTCGTCACAGTCTTCCGCACGAGACACGACTATCCTTTTACCTTCAAGAACAAGCAACTCAATCCTTCCTCTTCTCTTAATATTCTTGGCCTTTCTTTTTCTCGTGATCTTTCCTGGAAAGATCACGTATACTCTTTTTCTAAAACAGCTTCTAAGATGTTAGGTGTGCTGTACCGCCTCCGCAGTTTCTTCACCCCCACTCAGTGGTGTAGTGCTAAATAAAGAAGTGAGGGAACGCATTTTGAAAGCGTTACTCAGATGTGGGGGGACAATGGCGAGCGCGGCGAGCCCATACAGCTGGGGGTCCGGGAGCACTGTAAGCCCCCCGGGAAATCTTTTGAAATCTGACCAATTTCAGGGATATTTTGAGGTCATATGCACTGGATATTAGGATATATTCAAGGTTGAAGATGCAGTATTTCCAGTGTCATTAGATATACGACATCCAGTACGATCAATAAAAATAGCTAACAACTGGAATGATTAACTAAAAAAAAGTTAACAACTGGTACGCCGTGGTGACTGTTTCACCAGATCTTTATAGGCTAGCATTGCCTCAGTCGAAGCTAAAAGAAATGAAAGAGTTGTCTATGACCTCCAATCTTTCAAACGCACAGTATCCAGCATCTCGAAAACTCTGGACTTTGATTTTGGCTTTCTTTTTTTTCTGTGTGTGGGGGGAGAGGGAGTTTTTGCGGGCATTCGTTCTTGGCCCCCTCCTTCCTGCATAAAACAAATGACGAATGTGCTAAAACAAAGTTTTGAGGAAAACGGCTTTAAATTTGTGAAAGGTTCAATACTCATAACTTTATTAAATAGATGTAATTCGATGGGTTTTTTTTTTTATAATTTTGTTTGCAATTTTTTTAACAATAAATGAGTAAATGACTAAATGATAAAACAGAAACGTTTAAAGTTTTTATCAGGTAAATTAGCATTAAGGGTATAAAGATTGGAAGATTATAGCAATAACTTTATAAAGAATGAACGGATTTTGCTTGTTTATGTTGCATTTTTCCAGTAATTTTATGGATATTAAATGAGTAAATATGCAAATGACTATGGTACATGATAGAAGAAAGGTTGAAATTTACTATGACATAGAAAACGGAATTTTCGCCCGTTGGTTGATATATATATATATATATATATATATATATAGAGAGAGAGAGAGAGAGAGAGAGAGAGAGAGGAGAGAGAGAGAGAGAGAGAGAGAGAGGGTGTCCCATAAGTCCGGCATCATAGGAGAAATTCATATTTTTCTATTTCTACAAACCATAATTCATATTTTTCTCTTTCTACAGGCCATAATGTCTGTGAGCAAGGAAGAACGAATCCAGATAATTCTACTCATAGGAAATCGGAGTCAAAGAGAGGCCGCTGCTGAATTTAACAGACTGCATCCAGACCGCGAGCCAATAATACAGAGTTGTGTTAGCAGACTTGTTGCAAAGTTTAAGGAAACAGGATCCATGGAAGATAAACCAAGTAGTGGACCTTCAAGGAGGTCCACTGACGATGATACAGCGACTGCTATCCTGGCTCATTTTAACAGAAGTCCCAATAAGTCTCTTCGGCGATTGTCCGCCGAGACAGGAGTGTCGAAAAGTAGCATCCATCGCATTCTTCAAGCTCACAAATGGCATCCATATAAATTTCAGATCCTACAGAAATTAAGCGAAGATGATCCCGACCGGCGGATGGAATTTTGTAAATGGGCTACGGAACAATATGTTCGGGATGCCAATTTCCCGTCCACCATTCTGTTCAGTGACGAGGCTGTTTTACATGGAAATGGTGAGGTAAATCGACAGAACACCCGCTACTGGTCTCAAAACAACCCTCACTGGTATACCTCTTCAAAGGAACGAGGTGCATCTCGGGTGATGGTATGGTGTGGCATTTGGAAGGATCGCATCATAGGCCCACTCTTTTTCGATGAACATGTCACTGGAGGCACCTACCTACGTATGCTCAAGGAAGAAACATTTCCCAGTGTCTTGAACGAAGAAGGAAATTTCCCAACATGGTTCCAGCAAGACGGTGCTCCTGCACATTACAGCACCCAAGTAAGGGAATACCTGTACCAACAATTCCCTGGTCATTGGATAGGACGTCGAGGGCCTGTAGAATGGCCAGCTAGAAGCCCGGATCTCACGCCACTAGATTTTTATCTCTGGGGCCACTTGAAAGTGCTGGTATACGCAGAGAAAATTAGGAGTGTTGAACATTTGCGGCAGCGCATTATTGGGGCATGTAACACCATTACTCCTGACATCATTCACCGTGTGCTTGCTGACTGGGTATCACGTCTGAATTTGTGTATTGAAAACAATGGTGGACATATTGAGCACGTTCTGTAAATAAAAGCTTTTGTTTTGCCTTTTTTTATTATTTTTCCTATGATGCCGGACTTATGGGACACCCTGTATATATATATATATATATATACAGGGTGTCTCAAAAGTCACTATCTATTTTGAAAATAATGGGAATTACGAAAAACTGGTTTAAGACATGAAAAATATATTTATTTCAAAGTAAGTGCCACAAAGAATTAGTGCTATTTATTTATCTGTCTCCACATGGCGACCATCAGTGTCTCTACAGAGCTCAAAGCGATAAGTTGTTTCCCGGAACACACTTTCCAGCATTTGAGGTGTTATTTTCTGAACTGCATCGGTAATACGATTTCGAAGGTCGGCTACATCACTAATTCTTCTACCAGTGTACACTGTACACCTTAGACTTAATGAAACCCCAGGCGAAAAAATCTAATGGTGTTAAATCGGGTGAACGTGCTGCCCATGGTTGTGTTCCTCCACGACCAATCCAGCGACCGGGGAAGCGTCTGTCAAGATAATCACGTACAATTATTGCATAATGGCACGGTGCTCCATCCTGCTGAAAAACTACTGTGCCAAGAATGCCATCTGTAAGAAGTTGAGGTTCGAGGAATTGTTCAAGCATGTCAAGATAATAAACCAATTAACTTTTTTAAATACACAAATTTGCACCAGAAGTACATATCTTTATGCCAGCATAGCATTTTAAAAAAAAACATCTAATGTCACCGAAATAGATAGTGACTTTTGAGACACCCTGTATATATATATATATATATTATATATATATATTAAGGCCTTGCGAATGTAAAATTCTCTCACGAATTAAATCTCGAATCGAATTAGGCAGTGCATAATATCTTGGATATGTAGGCAGAAATAAAAGCTAAATCTTATAGTAAATAGATTATTTATTTTCATTTAGTGGTGTACCAATTAATCGGCATCGGCATATGCCGAAATTTTAAAATTTTTATTACGAAACAAAATCTATATGCATAGAAATTTTAACGTAGAAGAAACACTATGATTGTATACTCATTTCAAAGTGTAATTATATAAAAATATTTTACATTCATGAAAAAGGCAAAGCTTAATAAGTTAAGTTACCCATAAATTTACATTTTCTCTAACTAGATAATTTTTAAACATTATAAACTTTTGTAATTTCCTACTCTATATTAATAATAATTTTATATTAAGTTGCACTTTATAATTTATATAATAAACCATCTTATTATATTGACTTTATTTTAAGTATTTTAATAATTTTATAAACCCAAATTGTATACCCATTTTTTGTACTCAGATTAGTCACCAGGACCTTAAAATTTTAATTTTAATGAAAACTTTTGTTGTTGTTTACAATGATGAAGAAAGAAAATAGCTTCAACATGGGGAAAACTTTGAATTCAATTTATGAAACTAAACTAAAATTATTTTGTCATTTTACTGAGTAATAAACCTATTTACCATCACTTTAGCTACGGTATATGGGTAACAAATTCTGGTACTCTATATTGTGGATCGAACTAAGGAAAAACATTTAAACAAATTTGAAATGTAAAAATATGAAAAATTAAAGTTTCACGTTAGATTAATCAAATTTATGAACGGATTTAATTTTTTAAAATATAGATAAAAAATCGGCATCGGCTAAATTTTGGAGTTGGTACATCACTAACATATATATATATATATATATATGAATAAAACCACGAAGGAAAGGAAACACAGAATGGTGCTCAAGCGCTTTCGTCTAATGACATCCTCAGGAACACTGAGGATGTCATTAGACGAAAGCGCTTGAGCACCATTCTGTGTTTCCTTTCCTTCGTGGTTTTATTCATCATAAATATTTTTCACGTGTTACTTTCGTGAAATAATTTTCATATATATATATATATATATATATATAGGTAATTATTTACAAAATGCCATGACCTGAAGCTGAAGTAAAAAATACATTTTTCTAGTATATTTTGGTGTGCTCTGTTCAAATATGACCTTCATTTCCTGTGCAAATGGAAAGAAATATGATTTTTTGGACATTATTTCAGTCATATTTCTTTCCATGTGCACAGAAAAGGAAGATCATATTTTTGACATCATCTAATCTAACCTAACCTAACCTTCCTTTTGCTTGAATCACCGTCTAAAGTCTAAACTGATATTTACTACCACACCAAAATACACTAGAAAAATGTATTTTTTACTTTATCTAACCTAACCTAACCTAACCGTCCTTTTGCTTGAATCACCGTCTAAAGTCTAAACTGATATTATTATGGCCAAAATGTTCAATTGCTCGAATGTACTTCACATCACACCCTTCCCACAACGCCATCCTAGAAAAACTAACCCATGAAGGTGGGATTGTGGGACATGTGAGTAATGCATAGCAAATTACGTCATATGACGTCATCACTATTTCCCTCTACAAAAATCCCAAAATTATGATTCTTTGCACAATAATGCATGTATTTATATATATTATCTTATCATAATAATTTTTACCATAAATAAGCATTTGCCCCAGAAATGAGTAGCAAATTTGAATAAAGCGACTAAAACTACCTCATAAAAAGTTGTTTTCAATCACAGGTTCAGCTCATGGCATTTAGTAAATATTAACCTATATATATATATATACACACACACACACACACACGAATTCGTAATTCCTGCTTTGGTAATATAAAAAATTCAATCGGTAATTCAAATAAAAAATTTCAACCAATAACTAAAATAATCTCTCTCTCACTCTCTGTATTTGGGCCACTCAGTATATTTTTCTCCGCCTTTTTTTCTCTTTCCAAGTTTCCTTGTAAGTTCCAGAAATCTTGTACACAAGTAGTTACATACCTTTTTTACAAGTTTTTATTTTTCCACATGGTCTCCATCCTTTTCTACGGCTTCCCTCCACCTCGAAACAAGGGCCTTTATTCCTTGCTGGTAAAAGTCCGCTGGGTTCCGCTGGAGCCACCTCTTAACCTCCTCAACAACCTCATAGTCACTCTGAAACTTTCTTCCACGAATAGCATCCTTCATTGGCCTAAACAAATGGAAGTCTGAAGGTGCCAGAACCCCGGCTGTATGGAGGGTGGAGTAATACAGTGAAGCGCATTTTTGTGATGGCCTCTCTTGTTTGCAAACTGTTGTGTGGTGTTGCGTTATCGTGCAAAAGAAAGACGTCTTCCAGTTTTCTCTCCGGTCGAACTCATTTTATACGTCTCTGGAGTCCCTGTAGGGTAGCAATATATGCTTCTGAATTGATTGTTTGTCCTTTCTTCTTAATGTCCAGCAGAATCACCCCTTTCATGTCCCAGAAGATGGTGGCCATAACCTTTCCTGCAAAGGGAGCCATTTTGAACTTTTTCTTGCGAGAGGAGTCTGCGTGATGCCACTCCATGGATTGGCGTTTTGTTTCAGGTTGAAAGTGGTGTACCCAAGTCTCATCGCCAGTCACAATTCGTGAAAGGAAGTCATCCCTTCTGTCTCGTATCGAACCAACGACTCAGAAGCAATTTCTTTTCTTTCGGCTTTGTGATCTTCAGTCAGTTCGTGAGGAATAAACCGTGAACACACTTTTGAGTATCACAGTTGCTGAGTTATCGTTTTCACACTTCCTTCACTAATTCCCAGTTCCAGTGATAGCTCATTGTATGTGACGCGCCGATTTGATCGAATGATGCTGTTAGCACGTTGCACAGTGTGAGATGTCACAACCGATGCCGGGCGACCGCTGTGTGGCTCATCATCGAGGCTGGCTCTCCCTCTCTCCGACGATCTCACACATTTAGACCAGCATCCAACTGTGCTTCGATCAACAACAGCATCTCCGTAAACGTTTTGTAGACGTTTGTGAATATTTCCAACTGTTTCCTTCTCTGCGGTTAAGAATTCAATAACAGCTCTCTGTTTACGACGCACATCACTGTCAGACGTCATTTTTGAAACTGCGTTAACCATCGGTTTTATACAAGGGCGTTTAAAAGCGGTTTTATACAAGAATAGGAGGTTCAAACTGGAAAAATCTGGTTATGTGAAGCGCAGAAAGTTGAAACTTACGGCCCAAAAGACATTTCAGCCCCATGGCCTATTATTTAGCTAAGAAAAAAGGGTGGGGCAAAATATATTGAGTGCCCCTAGTATATATATGTACACACACACACACACATATATATATATATATATATATATATATAAATTTCCACCTTGGTGACAGTTCGACCACGTAGCTGTTGCGGAAATAAATTCGACGAAATTTTTTAAATACAGTAAGGCATTTCAAAATTCGGAGCAGAAATTCTTGCAGTTTCGCTTGCAGAAAAAATAATTAAAAACATTGATTTCTAAGGGATTTCAAATTAGATACCTTCTACATAGCTGTAAGAACAAGAAAATTCCTGACCTGCCGGAGTTCCGCAGATTTTACGTTTTTCTATAGTAAAAATTGTAGTAGTGGGTGATCAGAGCAGAAATGTCCACTATTTTCGCTTCCATGAAAAATATTCAGAAACGTTTATTTTTGGAGGGAATTCCACATTAGGTATGTATTAACCCGCTATAACGATTCTTCCAAAAGTTTCATGTTTAATTCAAATCGAGATGTTAAAACTGAAATTAACTTCATGAAAACACAAAAATGAAAGGCATCTTCATTTTAGATTCTTTTGACAATACAACTTCATGATTTAACCAATCACACTGAAGAAACATCAAATATTTCTGAAGGGAAAAAGATCAGACACGAGCGTTTATAATAAAGTCACGTGAGATTTTGCCTTTTTTAATATGCGCTTCTGCGTTTGGTTTTCCCAATTCCGGAGAGTAGAAACGCGTCAGCTACATGAAAAATAATAATTGGTTAGGTCTAATAAAGGAAAAATAATTGGACAGTGTGTCCACTTAATTTTTTGCGATGTGCCTCTAAGGATTGGAAGAGTAGCTATATATGAAAATAAACACTAAAAGCATTAAAGTCTATCAATTTCATTCGCCGGACACAAATGTGTGAGAAAAGTGACCACTCAGATTTCCGTTTTCTATAAATGGACATGATACGCTGAGAAACTAAAATGATCGCATTAAATTTTTCGTTTCCCAGTTATACGTCACTGAAGTTGGACGAACGTTATTACTAAAACAAAGTCTTTTTCTTCGGTGTTCAGTCTCGTGGATAATAGCTAGGTCCATGAAAAGAACAAGGGTTAAATAGTGAAGTGGTTACTCACTGCTTTCGTCATTATTAAGAATTTCTGCGAAAGCAGAAACAAAAATAATTTGAAAAAAATATTTACTTTAAAAATTCACTTTGGTACTTTTGCATTATCCTCCCAACACTAATTTTTTTTTTATAACGGCTAACGCCTGCGGCGGGCTGTTTTTACCGTAACCTAACCTAACCTAACCTAACTTAACCTAATACCAACACTAATTTTTTTTATAATGGAAGGAAAATAAAGTACCATAACCAAAACCAAACCAACATTATATAAAAAAATTAGTGTTGGGAGGATAATGCAAAAGAACCTTCACTTTTCATCAGCAGCAAAGTGTCTTCATTTTCAATGATAATTTTTTTTTTACTGTAATTAATGAAACATATGCCCTTTTAATATGAAGGTAAATTCCTTAAAATTTTAAAGAATTCCGCTGTTTTCTTAATAATTTTAAATGTTGAAATTATGGTAGCAAAAGGGATAACCTAACCTAAACAAACTTAATCACACACACACACACACTCACACACTCTCTCTCTCTCTCTCTCTCTCTATATATATATATATATATATATAAAGAACGACGCTTGTATAGGAGAAAATTCCGCGCAAGATGAGGAGAGAGAACGAAACAAATGAAAAAATGAGGTAACCACCCGGGAATCGAACCCGGGATCTTCCGATTGCTGGTCAGATATGATAACCATTACACCATGGGCCTCACTCGAACAAATGCCGTAATTCTCCTACATACGCGCAGAAACCAATGCCCCGGGTTCGATTCCCGGGTGGTTACCTCATTTTTTCAATTTTTCGTTCTCTCTCCTCATCTTGCGCGGAATATTCTCCTATACAAGCGTCGTTCTTTACGTTAATTATACTGCGTGTTTGCAGTTAAAATGTATATAATGTACGGCATGCGGAAGGTGCCCCCTTGGGCATTGGTTTCTGCGCGTATGTAGGAGAATTACGGCATTTGTTCGAGTGAGGCCCATGGTGTAATGGTTATCATATCTGACCGGCAATCGGAAGATCCCGGGTTCGATTCCTGGGTGATTACCTCATTTTTTTCATTTGTTTCGTTCTCTCTCCTCATCTTGCGCGGAATATTCTCCTATACAAGCGTCGTTCTTTACGTTAATTATACTGCGTGTTTGCAGTTAAAATGTATATATATATATATATATATACTGTGTGTGTGTGTGTATATATATATATATATATATACACACATCGTAACTAAGCATAACCAAATCAAACCAATTCTAACTTAACCTAACCTATGAAACTTGCCAATATAAAATTCTCTCACAAATCGAATCTCGAAGCGAATCAGGCAGTGCATAATATTTAGGGTATGTAGACTGAAATAAAAAGCTAAATCTTATAGAGAATAGATTGTGTATATTTACAGTAGTGCAATTCAACACACGATTAGTACGTACGTCCGACTTACTTGGAAAAAAAAGCAAGTCTGATTTTTTTGAGTCCAGATCGTCTTTGTTTATTCAAGCCCAGATCAATGTTTGTGCAATATGTTTAGAGAGGTAATACCACGTGTCAGTTAATATTTGTCCCCCATTGAATTCCGGCTGAGATTTTCTTCGAATCAAACCAGATTAGAGAAAAAAAATTTAATGATATATTTATCTATTTTCTCTTGAAAAATTTAGTCTCTGTATTAATTTATTTGATCGTATTATAAGATCGTTTAACTTAAGGCAGGGGCGGATCCAGGGTTTTATGGAGTGAAGATTGCTGCCGAAGGACGCAAGCGAGGCACAAAGTGCCGAATGAGGAAGTTCGGAGGGGCATGCCCCCTCCTGGACGCAGAGATTTGGAGATTATACGGCAGTAAATGGTGTACTTTGGGACACTCTCACGGGTCACCCCAAATATCGTTATACATTACACTATTTTTCAAGATTCGGAGCAGAAATTCTTGAATTTTCGCTTTCAGCAAAAATAACTGAAAATATTTGTTTTTGAGGGATTTGAAATTGGTATCTCCAACGCAGCTTTAACATTAAAATAGAAACTAAGAACATCAATGAAGTGGGAGTTCCGCAGATTTCACATTTTTCTATACGAAGTATTGTAGTAGTAGATAATCGGGTGTAGTAGTAGGTAATCGGTTGGAGTAGTAGGTAATCGGTTGGAGTAGTAGGTAATCGGAGCAGATATGTTTACGATTTTCAGTTTCAGGAAAAATATTTTGAAAGGTTTATTTTTTGAGGGAATCTCCACATTAGGTGTCTATTAACCGGCTGTAACATTAAAGACTAATACATTTCACAAGTGTGTTTCAAATGACATTATCGAAAAGGTCACCCCTTACGAAGGTTTTACGTGCCAGTACAGTATTCTTAATGAGGTACAAATATCTGAAGAAACTCCTGAGTAAACACGAGCAAAAGCAGGTTCGTCACAGTTTGTTAAAGACATCACAAATCTCCGTTACCAGCAGAAATACTATCCTGAAGATCTTCTACAATAGGTAGCAATGTGAGGTTACGACAAGACTTTTCTTTCCTTAATGAACATTTATTACCAAGGACTGAAACAGTGGTTAGCCTCATAAAACACTCCTACGATATTGTAAAGAGCAGAACTCGAGAAAGAATCTAAAAGGGCAACCATCAAAACCAACCAAAACCATCACCAAGGAACTGAAGCAACTATAAAACCACAGGAAAGGCAACCATGAATAACGAAATCAATGAAGTCTCATGTCCTCAAGATTTAACAGCTGAAGTTTTATGTCAGTCTCCTCTCAATCGCGCTGTGGAAAGCATTTCTCGGGTATAGGCCTACCGTACAATTCTTCACCTTTTTTTAAAGGTAGTTATCCTCTAGCCGTTATGTGGCGTACACATTCGCGTATAGGTCCACACACGTCCCTCGCATATTTTAATTCAGTGATTGTAAAATTTCTTTCTCGACCTACATCTGCTCAGCCTAAAGTACAGTACTGTTATATAGGGTGTCTTAGAAATCGCGCACCGCAGTTTCAGGTCATCCGTACCTATAAATATGGTGCGCGACTTCTGACTGCAGAACTGGGAACCAGTACCAATATCAGTACCAAATACCAGTAACTACCACTTAGATTTTGGTACCAGTACCAGAACCACTCATTTAAAGTTTCAAATACCGGTACCAGTACCTCTTAACCCTTTAAGGGCGAGTCCACAGCATATGCAGTCACTCTTGTTACCTGAACGTATAACTTACCAATATAAATATGCGAGACTAGTGTGCACCTCTGGTACTTTGTTGCTCGCCTCAAAACTTTTCTGTTTTTACTAATAAGGTTATTGTTGTACATTTCTATTTAATTTATCGTAGTTTTTCTTAAACTGATTAACTGTGGTTGAGTTTATAACTTTGTTTGGTAATTCATTCCAGTGATCCACTACTCTTTGTGAGAAAAAATGTTTTCTAATGTCTTTGCTGTATTGTTTCTTAAAAATTTTGCGATCATTTCCTCTTAAAACATTCCTATTTTCCTGAAATAGGAATGTACTTCCTGTCTTGTCAATTATTTCGATTCCATTCATAATTTTAAATGTTTCTATTAGGTCTCCTCTTTTTCTTCTCTTCTAGTGGTGTTAATCCGAGTCTATTCAATCTATTCTCATGTGGTAGGTATTTTAGTTCTGGGACTAATTTTGTGGTTCTTCTTTGTATTTTTTCCATTACATCTATATCTTTTCTTAAGTAAGGGGACCAGGCTTGCACTCAGAGCTGGGCAATAAATACATTGAATGTATTTAAATACTAAATACTAAATACATGGGAGAAATGTATTTAAATACTAAATACTAAATACATTTTACGAATGTATTTAGATACTAAATACAAAATACATCAATTGTATTTAAATACATTTGTAAATACATTTTAAATACATACAAATTTTAACATATGCATTCACTAATTCATGAGTAACAACAATATAAAAATGCTTGATAAAGGATAAAGAAATAGTACAATCTAATTTCCGATTATACATTTCCCTTTTTAGAACAAAACAAAAGAACTTAGAACTTAGAACTTACGATGTTCAACCAGTGACATATTATACTCATTATATCATTGCAAAATGAGTAACAATTAATGAGTAGATGAGACATAAACGTAAACATAAGACGTAAACATAAACATAAGGCACCTTACAAATTCTCTTTCATTTCACGGTTGCTGCGGATCAAAACCAATCTTTCAAAAGTTTTGTCTGAAAGAGAGTTTCTTTTGGGAGTCAAAGTGATTCCCGCGAATGAGAATATTCGCTCTACCGGTGCCGAAGATGGTAATGTCGTGTTATAGCGGAGGAACAGTCTTTTTATGAGAGGATGTTTTCCCAAACTGTTGAAACATGAACCATGCTGTACTACACTGTCGACGCGTCGTACTGTGCTAGTACAGAACGTGTATTAAACCAGTAAAAGTATTTACATTTTTATATTTGAGTATTTAAATACATTGTATTTAAATACTCATTAAAGTATTTAAATACTATATTTAAATACATGGAAAACAATGTATTTATAATACAGTTCTAAATACACAAATGTATTTAAATACGTATTTAAATACAAATGTATTTAAATACTGCCCAGCTCTGCTTGCACTACATATTCTAGATGCGGTCTCACATAACTTTTGTACGATATTACAAATGTTTCAGGGTACATAAAATCAAAGGAGTTTTTTATCGTACCTAATTTTTTATTTGCTTTTCTAACTATTTCTGATGTGTTCACTAAATTTTAAATTGTTTGTCATCACAACACCCAGGTCCTTTTCATGACTCACAACCTCGAAATTTTTATCCCACATTTTGTAGTTTTTGTTTGCATTTCCAGGTTCACAGTGCATAACTTTACATTTGTCCGTGTTAAATTCTAACTTCCAGGTGTTTGACCAGGCCATTAATTTGAGCACATCATTCTGGAGTGTATCAGCTTCGCTAGCCCTTTAATATATTTTTGTATCATCCGCAAATATTTTATATATAGACAGAATTGACTTTGGAAGGTCATTCACAAAAATTGCAAACAAGATCGGCCCAAGGACTGATCCCTGAGGTACTCCACTTTTTACTTTTACCCACCTAGATTTTTCTCCATTCACTGATACACACTGCTGTCTATCTGTAAAAAAGCCCTCTATCCACTTGTATACATTTCCTTCTATTCCAATTTTGTTAAGCTTATACATCAATCTGTAGTGCGGTACAGAATTAAAAGCCTTCTTAAAATCTAAGTAAATGATATCCTATGGTTCACTTCTATCGTACATTGTTGTCCAATCCTCAAGAGCTTCCAACAGGTTTGTCAGACAGGACCTCCCTCTAAAAAAATCATGTTGACACTCGGTTATTAAACCATTTTTGATTAAGTGATCTACTATTGTTTCCTTTATCTTCTCCATTATCTTTACTACTTGAGAGGTTAACGATATTGGTCTATAATTTTTAGATTTCTTCTTGTCTTCTTTCTTGTGTATTGCATTTATTATCGCAAATTTCCAATCCTTGGGTAATTTCCCTTCTTTGAGGGACTTACTGAACAATATTACAGGTGGTTTTGTCAACTCATCCGCTGCCTCTCGCAGGATCCTTGGATGTATATTGTCTGGTCCGGTTGCTTTATATATATTTATTTCCTTTAATAGTCTATTTACCGTGGCTTCCTAAACAGTAATATTCTGAAGCGGTATTATATTTTGCCTATCCACTTCGAGTTCGAAGGGGTCTGAGGTTTCATCTCCATATAAGTTTGCTGCAGCTTGATTTAACATCAGTACATCCCTATCATCCTCCTTCACAAAAAACACTGGCAAAATAGTTACTTAATTCTTCCGTAGTTTCTTGATTAGATTTGGTTAGTGTCCCATCAGCCTTTCTAGGCTACACACTGGACATTTTATATAATTTTTTATATTTGCATATCTGAAAAATGCCCTATTATTATTTTTCATGCCTCTAACCAGTCTCTTTTCATACGTACATTTTACCCTTCTTATTGCATTTCTTGTTTTATCCCTTTGGTATATTGTCTGTATCTTTGTGGTGTCTGGCATTGTAGAAATCTATTCCATGCACACTTTTTCCTCTTTATAGCTTTAATGGCGGTCCTATTAAGCCATGGAGGTTTTGCTCTGTTATTTCTGGTTTCAAATTTGGATATATATAATTGAACATATTCTTCATATATGTTTTAGAATATAGTCCACGCAATTGAAATGTTCTCATCTTCCAGTAAATTTGCCCATTCCTTATTAACATGATCTCTAATTCTGTCACAGTTACCTTTAAAATAGTTATATTTATTTTGTACTGTTCTATTTACATGTTGGTATTTGATTGAATAACTGAACGTCAATACTGCATGGTCACTGTGTCCCAGGGGGTCTTCTACATTTAGATCATCTAGTGCAACATTACTTTTTGTTATTATGAGCTCCAGAGTACTGGGTTGGTTTTGCCCTCTTGCTCTAGTAATTTCCTTTACATGTTGAACTAAGTAATTATCATCTAATGTATCTACAAATTTCTGTGAGTACCCATCTGGGTTACCCCTCACTGTATAGCCATTCCAGTTTATCTCAGGTAGGTTGAAACCTCCTACTATACTTAAGTCCTTATTTTCAATTTTATTTGCTTCCTTAAGTATATCTAACAGAGTATCGTTATTTCTGTTACCTAAAGCGTGTCTTCTGAATAACAAACCCATCAGTGCTCTGTCTTCACTATCACCGATCCAACATCATAGACTTTCATCATATTCAATACTGTTTAGTTGTCCACATAAATCTGAATTAAATCTGTTATTTACATATAGTAAAAACCCTCCTTTTCTGTGTCTGCTGTCTTTCCTGTACATTTTATAATTTGCCAACTGTAATACACTTCCATCCATAGTTTGTTTACACCAGGATTTACAATATTGCAATAACATCTGGTTTGGCTTCGCTTATTCTATCATAGTTTCGAATTCATTAATTTTATTTACTATACTGTCAGCGTTTGTGTACCAGCAGTTTAGTCTCTTTACTTTACATGACTACCTAAAATTCATTCAGATCCTTTTGCTCCTGAGAAATTTCTTGACGAAAATTTCTCCCTTTTGTAACTTTGAAGTTTCTTATAACTATATCCTGTTCTCCTTGTTCTTTTCTTCTCTTAAATTCTTCGTGAGCTTCTTTTTGCATGATTCTCTGCTTAACCATATAGTCTGGGACAATGTAAAACTCTTTTCTTCCACTCGAACTCATCCCTAGCAACCTTTAAGTTTTTAGCCGCTCCAAGTATTTCGTACTTTTTGTCTGCTGATATGAATCTAACACACACTGGCCTTGGTCTATGGTATAGGTTTTATTGTTATTCAAAACTAAATATTTTAGTAACTAGTCACTGAAATGATATACATTTTGGGTGCCTTTCTCGACAACTAAATGACATCTATATATACAGGGTGTCCATAAATGTTTACCCTGAAAACATTATGCTCTCATGTTTTAATGACGAATCTTACATCCGTTTTCTTTTTACAGGTGATCTCGTACACGCATAGAGTTTCTGTGCTGGTGTGTTTCGTCTACCGCATTCGCCGCTAGGAGCGCTGTAGTAGCTGTTCAGTTAAGATGGCGTCTGTGACAGAGAAGGCACAATGTGTTGTGTAGCTTGCAGAAACAAAATCTTCTGTCAGTGTTCAGCGAAGGTTCAGAGCAAAGTATGGAAAGAATCCACCTGATGTGAAGTTAATTAAGTCGTGGATGAAAAAATTCTTGGAAACTGGAAACGTGGAAAAGGGAAAGAGCAGTGGTAGACCATCAGTTTCCGATGGGACGGTGGAAAACATTCAAACTGTCATCTTCCAACAAGATGGGGCACCCCCTCATTGGGCGCATGTTGTTCGTGAAACTCTCGACGCAACATTTCCAAATCGATGGATTGGCAGGGACGGGCCAATCCCATGGCCCCCAAGATCACCAGACATTACCCCGCTGGATTTCTTTCTCTGGGGTCATGTTAAAGATTTGGTTTATGCAACAGTTGTTCCAGATATCAGGACATTGCGAGAACGCATTACGGATGCAATTGCAACAGTTAACCCACAAATGTTGGAAAATGTGTGGCGTGAGTGTGAATACCGTTTAGACATTTTACGTGCCACTAGGGGTGCACATGTGGAAGCTTATCAAGTTCATTAACTATGTATCAAAACTTTGTATGTTTATCTACTTATGATTAAAACTGTGTTTGAATACGAGTGTTTATTTAAAAATTATAGCATAAATGCAAAAACTTCACTTTTTTCTACGTGGTCAAAATATGAAAATAAAAACCCACTCTAATAGACAGAGTTTATTTTCACGACAGTTTCGACGCCCACTGGCATCCTCCCGAGGAGGATGCCAGTGGGCGTCGAAACTGTCGTGGAAATAAACTCTGTCTATTAGAGTGGGTTTTTATTTCAAGTTATAGCATGCTTTAATCAGGGTAATCATTTATGGACACCCTATATAAACATGTAGAAACATTTATAGAAACGAGGCATTGTAGTGCAATTTATATTATTATTTCTGGTGGACCTTAAGGTACTATCCGTCGTTAAAGGGTTAAAAGCAGCTGGTATTCCACATAAGCTGGTGGTATTTTGTTGGTATTTTTATTTAAAACACCAACCATATCCTGATCCTTTTCAAGTAACCTCCCTCAGGTTCTTTGATGTTCTAGGCCGTATAAGAACGATTCTATCTTTATTTTTATTAGTGAATTTATAAAAGTCAAATGACCAAATCCTTTAGAAAAAGCTGCTCAAATACTTCAAATAGTTTCGGCCCTTCCTCCAACTCAAATCAATGTGGAGAGGCTCTTTTCATCTATGCACTTCATTCTCAATTATTTGAGGTCATCTTTGTCATCAGAAACCTCCTTAAATAACATTTTGTTTTTGAAGTCTAGTAGACTTAACTGAAGCAGACAATATTTTTTTCTAATTTAATGATTTAAACTTTTTCTTTTTTAACAAGTGATAAAGAGGGTTATAAATTTTATTTAGTTACCGTATGCATATATAAGAAATAGCTAGTATTTAAGTTTGGCAATATGAAAGATAGATTCTAGTGATTAGAAGATTAAAAATTTTCTTTAGTTTGGCATATATAAAAATAGTACTTCATTTTTGTAATATTAAAAGTAGATTCTAGATGTATAAAGTGTTTGTAGGCCCTATAACTGTTGGCCAATACCACAACTAGTACCAGTGCCAGTACCATTTTGGAAAGTTGGCAATAGCAGCATGGCCGGATTAAGCATTGTTAGGGCCGGGGGCAATGAATATTTTCGGGCCGGTGTCACTAGAAAAACACTAGAAAAACACAATTCTTTACCTGCTACATCATACATGAGTGATGTGATCAGGTGACTGGGATCGATCAACAGAAAACGAAACAAAAACAAAGATGTGATTACATAAAATGTATACTTTGTTCACATAAATGGGATACTAAACTAGGTTTTGTAGGAGTGGAATCTAGAACTGTTTTTTCTTCCTCACGGTCGACCAATTATTTCAACGAGAGATTATAGGGTTTACATAGTTTCTTGGGTCGGTCAGCATCTTGGGGCTGGTCAGCATCTGGGGCCGGGGGCAAATGCCCCCTTTGCCCCCATTATAATCCGCTACTGAATAGCAGTACCACTTACTCACAAATATCAGTACTAGTAGCAAGTTAAAAAAATTATCGTACCAATACCAGTCCCAGTATAATTTATATTACTGGTACCCAGCCCTGCTTCTGAATCACCCTGCAGAAATTCATGAAGTGTGTAAACATTCAGTTTTCTTTACGTCTGCGCCTAGAACTCGTATTGTGGGTTATTTATCGAGCTAGCAATCATTATTGTATTACTGTACAACTTAATGTGATTTATAACCTGTTGTTGTATTTGACATTGTGTATTCATACTGACCATTAATTTATAACATATTAAACTTTCTGTAACTTTGATTTATAACCATTCCATTTTGTGTTGTGGGTACCATACTGTATTGATCACTGCAACGTTAAGTTTCTTAATTAAAGAAAAAGTCGTGCAAGCTATCCTTTTTCCTTGTTGACTGATAAATCACTGTTGACCCTAAATACTAATTAACTATTTAATTATCTCGTCAACCTACTTAATAATTAATTTCTGCAGCCTATCTTCATATTGGTAGCCCACACGATTAGGCCCTACAAACTTGCTTCAATTAAGCTGCCTTTATAAACTGGTAACTAACTGTCACTAAGTAAAATGGTGAATATATATATATATATATATATATATAAAACACCGAGAAATTTCAGCTCTTCAGATATGGTAAAAAATTCTTATGTTCTTGTGGTTCGGAACCCACGTAAAATTGTAGGTCCCCTCCGCCACCACGGAGGACATACACGATACACAATTACGAACACAGTTAGGTAGACCAGCCATGAGTGGATCCTAGGGTCTTTGATGGTATGAAACATTATAATAAAAGAGGAACTTAGACTGCATATTATGCTCCAGATAGACAGGAAATTCAGAGAAGCATGAAAGCGATCGATCTGGAGGTAATAATGACCGATGATGCAAAATTCGAAACACAAAATCAGATAGCGATAAATGAAGCAAAAAAAGTCGCGGGACAGGTAGAAAGAACGTTAAAAAGAAGGGACAGGACAGTAGTGATTCCCCTGCTGAAAACACTGATTATACCAAAACTTGAATTCTGCTCAGTTTTGACGTCCCATATAAAAAGGAAGAAACTAATAAACTAGAAGAAACGCAGACACATTTCACAGCCAAGATTGATGGCTGCAAAGAACTCAACTACTGGGAAAGACTACGTAAACTAAATCTGTACTCCCTGGAAAGAAGAAGAGAGAGGTACACCATAATCTACATATGGAAAATGATCGAAAAGCTGCTACCAAACCTCAAACTAAACCCCATTACCATCCAAACAACGCTGGAAATTAGGAAAGGCAGAATATGTAGTGTTCCCAAACTAAAGGCCCGATAAGGGACCTCCTCAACACTGAAGGAAAATAGTTTGGGTGTCAGGGTCCAAGACTTTTTAACCAGCTTCCAAAGAACCTCAGGAACGTTACAGGGGTCAAAGTTGAAGACTTCAAGAGAAGACTAGATGCCTGGCTCAGGACGTTACCAGATGAGCCGGGTGTACCTAGCTATGTACGGTGGAGAACGCAAGAAAGCAACTCGCCCTCCACCAAGCCAGACCTAGAGGCGGGGCCACCAGCTTGACCTTCGTGTGAAGAGAGACCAACGCACGAAACAGCAACGGTTTTATATATATATATATATATATATATATATATATATATAGAGAGAGAGAGAGAGAGAGAGAGAGAGAGAGAGAGAGAGAGAGAGAGAGAGAGAGAGAGAGTGAGTTGACAAAAGTAAATAGACACCACGATGATAATCCTGAAGAACAAATGGCAAAGCTCATCAATGAATGTATGTCAACTTTACATAATGGAAAGGATATAGCAACACGAGTCTGAATATATTGATTCAATAAACCTGTTCTTTTTTATTCACTTTTACTATCAAATCGAAAACGATGGAAAAATCGAAGGTGTCTATTTACTTTTGTCAACCTTCTGTGTGCGAATATGCAGTGTGGGGGGGGGGGGCGCGCGCGAAAACAGTATACAAAAAATAAGATATGCATGCAACTAACAGCTTTATTGTAGAGATTTTTCACCATAAAATCGGGATCTGCATGAGATGAAAAACTGGAAATCACCAAATGTTTGCAAAATAAGAGAGAGAGAGAGAGAGAAATAATTTATACGAGTATGATCCCAGTCTTGCCTACTCTCATTTCATTCTTTATCGAAAGCAATATTTTTAGAGGCTTTTCTCATAACGGTTTCTTTTCTCTTTATACCATTCTCACTCTCATCCATTGCTTTCCCACTCAGGGGCGTCATTTCAAATTGGATTTGGGAGGGCGAAGAAGGCAGTGAGAGGCCCCTCACATGTCAAAATTTATTAAGTGCTACTCACAATGTACTCTATAGTCAAATTAATACAAAGAAGAATGATTAAATGGTATCAGCTACACTGATTATTTAGTTAACTATCAAATTATTAAGTTAAGCTATTACGTCACATGAGATATGATTTTCCTTCACGACGGAGGCAGTTTAAATGTCAACCGTCTCTGCCCCAATCCCCTCGCTTGGAGGCTGGTGGACTGACACCAGCCTATCACAAGCTCCGATTCTCCTGCGCTCATTTGTTTTTTGTTTACTGTGACGTCAGACGTTACTCGCAGAGAGTTTTCAATTTTTTTTACGTCATAATTCATTGTCATTATTTTATTCAAATTACACAGGCCTGCGAATGAGAACTTTGTAAGAGTTGTTTTTCACAATAACTGATTTTATATAATTCAACTACGCTGATTTCGAATAAGGTGTCCATTTTTTCTATCACGTAAGGATTTTCTGCAAACTGGAAGGGAAAAAAACAACAACATAAATAAATATTATTTATTTCAATTTACATTAGATACCTATTTCGCTTTGTTATACTAATTACAAATGCAAACAACTTTAAAAAGAAAGAAAACTATTAACGTTAATTACATATTCATCTTTATTTGTCCCGAGTTTTCTTGTTAGATTTATGCCTTTTATTCTCGAATGTACGCGCTGTTCCTTTTCTTTTATGTAATAATTCTGAAGTATCCAGTTTAAACATCCAGCGTAATCAGCCATCATGCTGATGTCCCACCTTCCCTGATATCTCTTCTCCATTTCTTTAATGTCTTGGTGAAACCGTTCTCCTTGTTCTTCGCTGAGTGCTCCGAGATTCTCAGGGAAGTTATCCAAGTGTGAATGAAAGAAATGTAATTTTAAACTCGTATTACAACCCAACTCTTTGCACTTATTTAGCATGTTATTCACAATGTTTTGGTAATTTGGGTCCTTGTTGTTCCCCAAAAATTTGCTGACAACATCCTTAAAAGCAATCCACGCTTCTTTTTCAAGATTGGGTGAACATTTGAAAGAACAATGAACAAAGTCAGTTTTCTAATCTGGGGACCAACGAAAATTCCTTTTTACAATTTTGCTTCCAAAAGAGTTTGGAATTTACCACACAGATACTTAAAACAATCTCCATCTTCGTCCATGGCCTTAACAAATTGCTTCATCAAGCCCAATTTTATGTGAAGCGGAGGTAAAAGGACTTTTTTCGTGTCAACCAAACTTTCACGTTGAATGTTTTTAGAACCAGGTGTCAGGTTGACTGCGTGGTCATTCCTTTTTTATCCAGTGCTGAGTTCTTGTTCGGCTATCCCATTCACACAAAAACCATGGAAACTTCGTATAACCTGGTTGTTGACCTAACAACGTACAAATCACTTTTAAGTCTCCACAAAGAAGCTAACCGTGTTCTTTGTATTTAACCTTAGAAGAAGCTCAAGATTTTCGTAAGTTTCCTTCAAGTGAACCGAATGAGCCACAGGAACGGATGCATACAACTTACCGTTGTGAAGGAGGACGCCTTTTAGACTTCTTTTGGAGGAATCAATGAAAAGTCTCCACTCATTTGGGTCATAGACTGCAGCGCGTAGCTGCAAATCTCTTACCAAATCATTAAGTTCACTTTCTGTAAACAATTTGGATTCACCAGATGTTTCGGTTTGAAAACAATCAATATCATCGTTTCCATCGTCATCAGACGCCGAATCAGATGAAGTTATACCAAGAGTATTTGGTTCAGTAGGTACAGGTATACGAGGTCCATGAGCAACAGGTCTTATAACAGACTGAAAGTTTGGATAAGAAATTTCCTTTTTATTTTTAGTATTGTAGCCTTGCACGTTACACGAACAAAAATAGCAGTCATTGCTGTGATTTCTAGGTTCACGCCAGACCATTGGAATCCCAATAGGTAAAGAATCCTTTTTACCTTTACTCTAGAGTCTAAGTTGTTCAACACAAACACGGCAAACTTTATGTGGAGCCCATGAGTAGTATAATGTCAAAATGGACGAGTGCAATGCAATTGCAAAATATTACGTAATGTTGCATGTTACTTAATGTTGCATGATGACGTAATATTGCATAATGTATTTCTGATTCGGTTTCCACGTTAAACTGTAGGTCTAGCATGGTGTGAAAACTTTAATCTTTGTCAAAATAGAGAATCGGCGAGATGTTGTGAAAGTGAGCAATCATTCCCTGACGAGATGTATTTCTGATTCGGTTTCCACGTTAAACTGTAGGTCTAGCATGGTGTGAAAGCAAACTGGCAGTTCAGCCTTCTATTGGCTGATGAATTAAATACATTGCGCTATCTGGCAACTCAGCCTTCTATTGGCTGATGAATTAAATACATGGCGCTATCTGGCAACTCAGCCAACTGGCTGTTTGGGAGTCTATAAAAGACGGTGTATGGCAACAAAGGGGGGTGGGGGTGGCACTCTTGCAATATTATGCAATATTACGTCATCATGCAACATTACGTAACATTTTGCAGTTGCATTGCACTCGTCCATTTTGACACTATACTACTCCCATGATTTGTCTTGATTCCCAAGTTTCATTCCGAAGCACGCATAGCATGCTTTCTTGACGAAGTCTGTAATATCTCGCCTTTGTTTTTTAACAGTAAATTTTCCACAGATATAACAGAAAATGTTTGCGCTATTTACACACCCTCTGGTTGCCATAGCGACAAATAAACAAATTTCAAGGGAGAAATATAGTCACCGCGCACCTTTTAATAATAAAGAACTTTAACTTCGCACGCACTAGAGTGACTAGACAGACTGACTCATCTCGTGGCTTGTCAATCACTTGTATACTAGGGGTGCGTTTCTCGAATGTTCTAGAAGACGCTATGACGTTACTTCTGATCTGGAAGCATTTATAGGCAGTAGTTTTTAATCAAAATTTAATCGAGTCAATTTTAATGAAAATTACTTACATATGTAATATGAAATATGACATTGTGTGAAAAATCTGTAAGTGATGGCGAAAAATGAATATTATTTTCGGAATCAGCGTGCAAAAATTACCATATGTGATAAAATATTTCGGACAACAAAACCATCACAGGCCTGTGTTATTCTAAAAAGTTTTTAAACTGTAAGCAGTTCATTATATTGATAATCCACAAAATATTAGGTGCCTTTCTTTTAAGAAACTATCATTTGGAGGGCCTTGGATGCCCTCCTGGTGAGCTTGGGGGAGGCGACCGCCCCTCACGGTCCCCCCCCCCAAATGACGCTTCTGTAATCCCACTTCGGTCTTGGATTAAGTTAGGTGAAATTATAGGTTAGGTCAAGTTATTTAGGTTTAGGTTAGGTTAGGATAGGTTCGTTTTCTTTCATCTCGAGTTCCCCAAATTTGGAATTCTTAATCACTTTTAGACCGTAAATGATAATCGTAAGGGCGCGAAGTGGGAACTGATCTCATTTACAAGCATATTAGTCCAGTCAATCTAGGCTATATTTTTGGTCAACCTGGAAGTAATTGTAATAAAAATGGTTTCATCGTTTTTGACATCCCCAAATATTCAAAAATAACATATTAAAAACTTACCACCATTGGGTGAGGCAATTTTTCAGAAAAATGGAATTTGCATTAACCCCTCACACCCCCAGGTTGGTAGGTCAAAATGACACCATCTTGTATTTTTCGTCCACAGCTAACCTTTAACATTAATATTTTTCCTTCAAATTTTCAGTAATTCTTCCTAGATGGTTAGCAAATATTTTTAGTTGATAAAAAATTACTCAGTCCATAGGAGGCGCTCCCATCTCATGCTAAAAGACGAAAAACGGAACATCGCGATTGTAGGCGTTATTGACCATTGCTCAAGTACTCAAGTAAAATTGACCATTGGACATCATAATCGTAGAGGCTTTGATTAGGTCTTTCAAATGAACCCCAACACCACTAGTCTATCCTTCATAGTTTCGAAGATAATATATATTTTCATATTAACGACGTTCACTTGTTTTGATTTGGTTTTTTGGACATAACTCTTGGATAAACTGAGATATTGATCTGAAATTTAGTTTATAGAAAAAATAGCATGCTATGTCAACTCAAATCAATACATAACGATTTCACAGGGATAGGCATTTTGATATAGCCTATGCGTGATGGTGAGTTAGTAAAAATCTGGGTCTGTATTATTTTCGTCACTGTTCTCTGCATTCTCTATGTCCAAAGGGTGCTGACAGTTCAGACAAGAAACGCCTTGGCATTCGCCACACAAGGCTGAGCATTTCAGTCCATTCTTGAAACAACGTACATCTCGCGTTCTGACACTCTACCTTGCAGTTACATCTGAAAAGTTTTAGTAAGCTTTCTGGTGCTGGAGCTTTCGAGGTATAAACTGGTAGCAGTTTTCCTCTTTTCACAGTCCAACCCCATTCTTCTGGATCAAGATCTTCCAGTCCTCTCCAAACTTGCACTTGGAGGTAAACACGCAATGAATGGAATGATGCAGCTGCGGATGTTGGAGGCAAGCTCTCGGGAGACACAACTTTCATACTTGCAGCAACTTTCCGGTAGAATCTTGTGACACGAAGCTTATCAAGCGAGCTTTCTTTTTTTCCGCCATAAACAATAAGCAACAACTTTTCTCCAGCAGTAATAACTTCTTCTTGTTGATGTTGAGTTGTTGAAAACTTGGCTTAAGCGTTGAAAGCTTTCGTCTTTCTTAAACTTTTGCAGGGCCACATCTTTACCAATGGAGAACAATCTGGACGTTGTATCACACCCAAGTAAGGCGTGAATAAGCAAGATTGCTTCGCAAATCTTCAATCCTAATTTCGATTTAGCGTACTTGATGTCCCACAGTTTGGTTTTCGCTTTCGATCGAGTTTTTTGCTCTGATGTGAAAAATATTCTGTGACCATCTACATCAGCATGATGGAGCAGGAGAATGAGTAGATCGGTATCTTCTGCAATAACAACTGTTGGTTTACTTCTGGCAGATTCAATTGCTGTCTGTACAATCAAAAGGTCTGCATCACCAGATGATTGGATTGCTTTCATGTTTTCTTCGTTCATTTTAGTCGCCAACATTACTAGAAATCTCTGCTTGTTGTCGAGGTTAGTAAGAAACTCGTCTTTCTTCATATTTAGCTTCATTTCTCCTGTTAAACGTACAGGTATGCCCTGCTTGCCTTTGGTTCTGCGAATGTGGGTTGTATCTTTGGTACAAGGCTTCCCGTCATACCCATCAAATACAACGACTGTTCCCTCTCCGTAATGCTTGAGGACGTATTCTACATAAGTTTTGCAAATCTCGTTGTATGTTCTTCCTTTTGTCCATTGTACTCTGTGGAGTAAGGATCCTCCATCGAGGACATATGAAATATCTTTAGGAAGTGAAGCATCTGATTCATCAGGCGCAGTTGAAGACCAGATAGAATTTGCTAGCTGTGGTTTATTTGCTTCCCTTAACAAACCGTCTGTCTCTATAAGTGCAGGAGGAAATGTGCACAGCTCATACGAGAATGCTGTCTCCAAGTCTACAGCTGATCCCATACCTCTGACAGTGGTTATTAGACGTTGGAATAACAAGAGAGGATCAACGGGAATAACTTCTTCATCTATCTTAATAGTTGATCTTGCTTTCATTGTTATGGCCACGTCTTTCTTCTTGAACGTATAATCTGCAACTGGTTTTCCGGACATTGAAGCAAGAATGTTGCTTCCAATAACCTTGGCATTGTCTACATTGACAGTTGAAATAGCAATTTCTCCTGTGTCAATGCTCATGAGTTCCTTTCGGTTGTCGAAGGGGTTTCTTGCCACAGCGTACGCCAAGATTTTCAATGAATCTTTGAAATCTCTTTCAAGTCGTGCCTGTCTTGTTTCTTTATGCTGCTCACTACCTTCATACGTTACATCTGTAACTTCCTGCATCGCACGGTTTATTTCTGCACAGGCTGGTGTCGACAGTAGCCAAACTGATCTTTGTACCTCAGTCATTCCTCGTCCGTGAGTTAGTCCACCTGTTGTTTTCAAACTCCTCATAAGAACTTGTTCTATAACCAGATCTGTTGAGAGTCCAGCCCAAAATCTATTACTTCTGCGAACAACATGATAGCCTTCTCTAAACTTTGCGTAAACATTTGGATGTGTCTCTTTTAGATTTAACATTTTTTGAAGATAGATGCGTGTTGACTTAGCATACGCAAAATGTCCAGACGCTGCGAAAAATGGTAGCATGCTATACTCTGCCAGTAAATGAAGAAGGAAGTTTCCTGTTCTTTCGGCTTTTATGAATGTGCATAGTATTTCGACCATTTCTATGTATTGGAACCACAGTTTTGCAATTCTCGAGGAATCTAAGCTATGTTTGTAGTTCTCCAGTTTCTCAATCATCTTTTTGAAGACCTCCTCCTTTTCTACATCTTCCGAACTTATTTCTCCTGAGATTGATTTATCAAGTAAATCTGAGATCTGTATTAAATCGAAGTTATCAGCAAAATTGAAAACATCTTCTGACTGAGTGTATTCTTCATCATTGTCTAACTTAATAGGGCACTCGTATATTTCTGACATCATTATTGCATGAAGGGCACCTACAACTAGTAGATGACCACGAACGGCTCGAGATATTGCTTTCCCACTTAGCATGTGGGGCACCGTGTTTTCAGCATAGACAGTTTCTAACATTGTCTGCAGTCCGGAAGAAGTCATGAGATGCCCAATAGATCCAAGGAAACTCATGGCAGTGTGGAGCCCACCAAGTCGCAACACTATTTCTTTCAAAGGGCTTGCATCATCCACACTTTCTTGGATTTCAGTTCCCTTCCAGTACAGTGGCTGATCAAATGTTAGTACCGGTGACATGTTGTAGCGCTTTGCTTGCTCAGACACAAAATGCATGGTTGACAAAATGCACGATTCGTCGCTGGATTGCATATCGATCATCGGCATGAATATAACGGAAGCCTGTCCAGGGTGCTCTCCTTTATGCACCATTTGCATAAAGCCATTCCACAGTGGTCGTTGAGGTTTCAGCATCCAGGCACAATTCCATAAAATGTTGAAGCAACTTGTTGGATCATCGGCATGAAATTGAAATTGATGCAAATCTTTGTATGTTAAGGCGCAAGAAGATTTTCTGCGCGAGCGAAATATGTGAGTTTCGATGCTGCAAATGTCCACGATCTCCTTTGATGTGACATCTATTCTTGGCACTAATTTCGTGGAAGCTACCTTGGGAGTAACTGTAACAATTATACCCATACCGTGGAATGTATTTAGACCATCGATTGTTCTAATATTGTGATCAACATTGTCACCAACATGTTGTATGAAAGATTCATTGTCAATTCCTTCAATTTCTGTCCCCTGATGATACGCCGCACTTCTTTCAAACTTCTGAACCTCTGAGTAGGAAGAGCAAAATCCGTGACTGTGTAAAGAGTCAATCAAAAACCTTGATCCAAATTGTCTATGCATTTGCACTCCCAAGCCAATCTGAAGTGGGGCAATTATTGCTTTTGGTCTGACTGCTTGCATTATTGCCTGCCCAATAGAGGCAATTCGTAGGTCACTGCTTTTGGCAACAAACATCTTTTCAAGCAGTAATCGTAAAGATTTGGGAAGAAATTCTTTGCAACGGGCACGAGATTCTATGTCTTGGGTGGATGGATACATTGTTGAAGAACTATCGCATTCTTTAATTTCACTTTTTAGCAGTTTTGCCGCAGTTTCAATAATGCGATTTTTTTCAGTTTCTACGTCATCTGATTTCTTGCTTTTATAGAAATCATAGAGAATATTCTTGGGTTTTGATCTGAATGTGACAACATTATGTTTCCCATTAATCTCCGTGACAACAATTTCATCTTTAAAATGCTCCATCAAACGACTTTTCAGCCATTTGGAAGTATATGCATGACTTGATGAATAATTCGCCACAAAAGCAAAGACAGACTCTTGAGATTCATCATAAGGCCGACCCCTTTTTAAACTTTGACTCGTTTGTGTGTTACTATCGTATAGTTTTGGAACACCTTTTCCAATACGAAAGTTAGTACTACATGCTTGATGATACACCGCATCTTCTGAATGTAAATCACTTACAAAAGCTATACGCCCTTTTACATCAACTGCCCAGCCATCCTTGCGCTGTTCGCAAACTTTTAGAATACTGATATCAAACTCACGATTCTTGCACATCACTTGAAAAGCTTTATTGTCCCGTTTATCTCTTTCGGTGACGCGATTTTTGCAGAACAAACAATCCAATTTGTAATTAAAGTCGTGATCAGATCTTAAACTAAGTTTAAATGCAGTGGCATCAGAAGATGTGGATGCTTTCTTTTTACTGTAAGATGCAATGTTCTTATTAATATATGGATCTCTACATGATCTGTGTAGTTTGTCTCCAGCTGTGACAAAGATGTCATCGTCTCTTTCTCTGCTAGCATTGCAAACACCCAAGGCACCTTTTTCTGTTAGTGTCACGAGAATCACGGTCATCTATGACTTCTTTACATATTGCACAGGTTTCGAAACGTTCAGAATCCATTTTGACCTAAAACAAAATAATAGAATTAATTAATTTTATTGCAAAATTACAGTGTTAATTTTGTTTTAGAAACTGATTGGACCTGGAAGTAATTGCATTTTTAAGCGCCAAGTTTAGGATTCAGGCGTATTAAGAAACTCGGATCATATATGATTTCGCATAGCGGCCATCCTGAAAATCCAAGATGGCCGCCATGGTGGGCCTACCGCCCACCTGACAATATCCTAAGCGCTATAATTATATTCCCTGACCCTGAAAATGTATGTTTAGACACAAAAATTGTGAACCTACATATTAGAAACGAAGATATAAGTAAATGCAGGTTTTTCACACGTCGGCCATCTTGAAAATTCATGATGGCCGCCATAATTGACAAATAAGCATCAGACACTATTCTAATCCATTTTAATGGTTTCGTTGACCATTAAAACCTATAGAATGATATATTACAATAAGAAATTGATTGAATAATAAAAATTTGGTGCCACTTTATTGTTACCGATGGTAGCGGCGGCCATCTTGGATTTACAGAAATGGCTTGGCCCGTTTCTGGTAAGTTTTTAATATATCATTTATGTTGAGGTAAGGGTGCGAAAACAGTTAAAACCATTTCTGTTACAATTACTTCCAGGTCCAATCACAGATTGACTGGACTATATTGAATACGTAATATTTATTTAATATACAGGGTGTCCCATAAGTCCAGTCTCATAGGAAAATTTATTTTAAATTGAATTTCCAAAAGTAATACATTAGAACTAAAACAAATGTTCAAATTGATGCGTGTATATATGTGTATATATATATATATATATATATATCGGGTGGTCCGAAAAAAATGACGCATTTTTTAAAAATTAATATCTCAGTAACCCCTTCCTTATCATGACAATTTTTATATGCAGATACTTTCAAACTTCTTTTTTTGAATGCAAGAAACGGAATTCTGATATCTTTTATAGTTTTCTCGCAATTAACAAAAGTAACAACATGGGTCAAAAAAACAAAAAATCGCAATATAATATCCGTTTTTTATACGATATCATTTTTATACGATATCATGCGATATTTTTGCAAGTTATTACAAAACTCTACAGGAATGAAGAAGTCAAATTGTGGATATTTTTATTTTTAACAATTCGTCAGTACCCTTAATGATGTTGTCAGAGGAAGATCGTATTCTCATTAAAAATTGTTACTGTGAAAAAGGATGGAAGACTGGAAGGTTATTGCAAGAGTTTCCCGGCAAAAAGTGGAAAAGACGTGCAGTGGAAAGACTCTTAAAGAAGATTCGCGAATCGGGAAGTACTGCCAGAAAACCAGGAAGCGGTAGACCTAAAACAGCTTCGGTTCCAGAAAATGTGGATTACATCAACGATAAAATCTGCTCTCAAGAAGATAAACCAGGAAGTCATTTGTCACAAAGAACAATTGCTAAACATTTGAATATTGGAAAGACTTCTGTACACCGAATAATTAAAGCACAAAAACTAAAAGCCTTCAAAAGAATAGTATCTTCTAGAAAAAGTGATACTGTTAAGGATAAAGAAAAACAAGGTGCAGAAAGTTACTTGATAATTTCTCTGTCGTTGATATTAAAAAGATAGTCTTCACGGATGAAAAAGATTTCACTCTAGAAATTCCGCGAAACCGTCAAAATGATGTTGTCTACGGGCGTGGTAAAAAGTGTGACATTCAATAAACAGATTGTATCATGAAACGTCAAGATTCTCCAAAAAGGTTATGATATCTGCAGGGGTCTCTTGGAATGGCAAGACAGATGTTCATTTTATTGAAACTGAAAAGACAAAGGTGAATTCTGCAAATTACATTGAACTTTTAAGAACAAAATTGTTGCCGGATTGTCGTCGCCTGTATCAAGAAAATGATTTCATATTTCAACAAGATGGAGCACCGTCGCATACAAGCTACGCCACACAGTCGTTTCTGATTAGCAATACACCAAAATTAATAACGAAAAATGAGTGGCCCCACAAAGCCCAGATTGTAATCCTTGGACTACTCAATTTGGGAGTTACTAAAAGAGAAGGTTTACCGAGGTCGACGAGAAAAATTCACCGAATCAGAATTAAAAAGTAAAATACTTGAATCTTGGCAAGAAATTGGCATTAATGAAGTAAGAAGTATTATTTTTGTGTGGAAGAAAAGACTTAGATTAGTGTGTCAACAGAGTGGTGGTCCAATCGATCATTTACTGTAAATTAATTAGTTAAATTTCTGATTAAATTTTTCCTTTCTCATGATATTCGTTTTTTTGACCCATGTTGTTACTTTTGTTAATTGCGAGAAAACTATAAAAGATATCAGAATTCCGTTTCTTGCATTCAAAAAAAGAAGTTTGAAAGTATCTTGCATATAAAAATTGTCATGATAAGGAAGGGGGTTACTGAGATATTAATTTTTAAAAAATGCGTCATTTTTTTCGGACCACCCGATATATATATATATATATATATATATATATATATATATATATATATATATATATATATATATATATATATAATATAATATATATAATATTATATATATATATATATATGAAAAATAAATATTCCTATGATTCTGGACTTGTTCAAGTCTGGAATCATAGGACTATTTATTTTTCAATTATATACACATATAGACATTAAAAATATTTCCTATGATTCCAGACTTTTCAAACACCCTGTATAATGTAGTTTAGTGAAAAATTAAAGTTTAAGAGATGAAAACCAAACTTGAAGGAGAGCTTACTCAAGCTTTTGCAAGCTTAATGATTTTCGTCTTTGCTCTGACATTCGGATTATCTATACACGAAGAATGCGAAAGGCGAAGAAGATAAACGATAAAGTGGGAGAGGGAGAAGGAAGAAGAAAATGGGAAGAAAAGAAACGATAACGGAGGAGACAAAATGTGTTCTGGTTTTACCAGACTTGCGCAGTTCGTTAAGGGGGTTTAACCAGGCGTATTCAGCTGTGTTCTCACGCGGGTTTAACTAGTTGCGTTCATCTGCGTTCTCGGTGCAACGGTATGATTCCATTCCACGTCATTCCCATTTCGTTCTACGTCCGAGAGTGGGAAAGTCGAGAATAAGAATTTCAAATTAGGCATTTTCAAATCGGTTTATCCTCAATTCATGCCATTGGGAAGAGACCAATTTGAATGCATTTTCATTTGCGAACCGACCGCGAATAGGAAAGAGAACGAGAATGACACGAATCGGGAATAGACCGATCGGAAAATGTCTCTTGATATTCCGCCGCTAGTTTTTCCCAACAGAAACTTTTTATTTGGATAAATTTAATTAAAAAACGTAAAATGAAACCGTTAGAAAAAAAATATTTTTAATAAAATGTAATTAGTGGTCCAAAGTAACGAGTGTGATGGGTTCATATTTTAGATCCATAATTAAATTTTATTAAATAAATATATTTTTATAACCTTTTCTTTTTTTAAATTTATTTAAATAAAAATTTTCTTTGTTTTATGTTATGTTATTTACTATTATTTAAAATTGTCACTGAAGGGACTTTGTGCGAAAAAGTAAGTGAACCCATCCATTGCAATCGATTTGTACGGCTGTGGCAGAAGAATATGTTTAGTACATACGTATGGCAAACCTACCGCATATCTAGCTAGCAACACTATTCTATCATTAGAAAATAGTTTACGTATGTATAATCACTTACAGAAATCTTGGTGTACTCAGTTCTGAAAAGGAGACCGCGCGAAAGTAAGTGAACCATTTGTGTATCGTCATAAATTTGTTGAACTCAAGTGCTTTGCTAACATGTTTCATTCCATGTAAGGCTGCTTCATAGTATGAACGTAGTGATATTATTTTAATGTGATTGATCACCCTTGTAATTAGTTTCCTTTACATTTCAGGCATCATATTTTGGTGCAGATAACGTAAAGAGGATCGAGTATCGGGCCTAGATTGAAGGAGCTCTCGAACGACCTCCGCAGAACCATTGTCAATGTTCATACATCTGGGGAGGGGTACAAGTCACATACCACACACACACACACACACATATATATATATATATATATATACACACACACACTCGTATATATGAGCTAAATATGAAATCCATATGTCAACTGTTCGTCAAATTATTTACAGATGGAGGGACATAAACGCAACAACAACCTTGCTCATCCAGGATGATTACGAGACTCGTTCATGAGGTTAGCAGAATCCAAGAGTAACATCTAAAGACCTTCAAGGTCTTTGACAAGCACCAACACACACGTTGGAACATTCATCGTTCCACAACACGAAAAATCCTGAACCGATCAGGACTTCGTGGGCAGGTCGCACGACGGAAGCCACTTTGTCTCATCTGTCCGAAGTACCTTTTCTCATGTGGAAGGGGTGTCGTCCAGGTGGGCCCTAGCGAAGCCTCGTCTGTTGATTTTGTTTGTTTCTTGTTTCGTGAGAGACGCTTATTTTTGAGATACAGGCGTTGCAAACAATGTTGACGACAGACATCGTTTTGTTTGTAAATGTTTAACTGTCCAGAAGACAAGGTTATATATATATATACAGGGCCGGCCTTAGGGCAAGGCGAGCTAGGCAGCCGCCTAGGGCCCCGCGCCTAAGAGGGCCCCGCGCTGCCAGCGGGGCTGGGCAAATAAATTTTTTATATATTTCGCTTCCACCAGATTCCCCGACTCACGCCGGCTGTCATAGGAAAGGGGAAAATTAAGGACAGTTTTAATGAAATATAAAACCATTGCTCTAAGAATATTTTTAACAATTCCTGTGACGGTAGCATCAGGAGAAAGAAGCTTCTCAAAATTAAAATTAATTAAAAACTGCTTAAGGTCTAATATGGGCCAAGATAGGCTAAATAACCTTGGAATATTGTCAATTGAACATGAAGAAGCAAGGGGTTTAAATTTTGAACCCCTTTTAATGGAATTTTCAGAAAGGAAGGTTAGAAAAATTAGTCTTTAAAATATATTATAAATTTATAAAGTATGGTATTTTTTTAGTATTCTTAATGAAAGCATTTTTTTTGTTATTCTTAATATTATTAGACAGATGTCTACAATAAATGAAAAGCACTTCAGATTACTTTTTTGCCTTTTTACAAATCTTTTCTGGAGTGGGACCCCGTATTATCAAAATGCCTAGGGCCCCGCACTTGTTAGGGCCGGCTCTGTATATATATATATATATATATATATATATATATATATATAGAGAGAGAGAGAGAGAGAGAGAGAGAGAGAGAGAGTGTGTGTGTGTGTGTGTGTGTGAGAACTCTAAGTGAAAGTGTTTCACCGTAGGCCAACAGCTAGCTCAGTACAGAACCTCAGAACCTTACAACGATGAAGTCAGCGCAACTTTGGCCAAACTTTGGATTAAATTGAAATTCACAAACCGAGGAAAAATCCAACCAATCAAATCTTCGATTTTCGATAGATTCTGTTATGAAAAAACTTTTATGAAATTTGTACACTTTCCATATACAGTATATACTCAGGTAGCACGGTTGAGTGACTGCTGATGCACGATTGATGTCGTTGAAATATGGTTGATATTTGGAACAGTTCACAAATTAATGTTTATATATTATTAATGCAACAACATGTCGATAAATTAAAGTGCACTCAGCATTATTAAAATATACTTTCCTAAAAGGTGAGGATATAATGTTTCTGTATTTATTGAATAATGAATTTAACACCAGTACTCAGTTTCAACCCCATTTTGATATCGATATCGAAATTTGGGTCTTTTATTTGCCATTTCGAAGTTTCAATAATAAAAGGTTGATTTATCGATATTTTTTCTTCATTGTATCGATATTAGTGTGATACCTAGGGATCACACTAATAATATCGATACAATGAAAAAATAGTTGTAATATGACATAACAAAATAGTGGTATTTAGGGATTTATTTAAAAAAATTACACGAACCAAAATAGTGTACGTACATGTACACATTGTAAAGGGGTTAAAACATGTAGAGAAGTTCTGCAAAAGAACTACATCTATATCGGTTCCATTCAAGGTATGGAATGTATGGAAAAAAGTTTACTGGTATGGACCTATTCCATTTTGGTCAACAGGACATTTTATCGAGAATAAAATATTAACAACCTAACTTAACCTATCCTAAACCAAACCTAACCTAGCCTAGCCTAGCCTAGCCTAGTCCAGCCTAGCCTAGTCCAGCCTAGCCTAGCCTGCCTAGCCTAGCCTAGCCTGCCTAGCCTAGCCTACCTAACCTAACCTAGACTAGCCTAACCTAACGCACGATAACTTGGCGATTTTATGTCAAGACTATGTTATTAGCCCGACTGATATACCCTCAATGTGAAGAGGGTTTTCCAGAAGTCAAACCATCCTCTGTGACTACCAATTGATGGGTAACCATATCGTTGCGTCACTTGGAAAAAGTGTTATTTGTTGTGAACCCCCGGATGTCACCTTGTCATCCGTGATGACATAATACGATTTTAATATACTGTATGTTCAAAAGAAGTTTAGTTCGAAATAACCTGAATCGTTTTCGCCCCTTTAAAATAAAATAGGGGCTGAAGGGGGAGCTGAAAGGGGAGGGAATGAAGGGGGGGGGGAAGAAGAAAGTCAAGCACGAAACACAGACAGACCCTGTATTTTTTTTCAAACACTTCAACCACTTTCAAGCAAGGAGTGTTCCACCCTATTATCATATCAAAGTTTAATCGTAGAAGGATTTTATCAAATTGCCAGTGAAAACTAATTTATATATATATATATATATATATATATATATATATATATATATATATATATAATATTATATAACTTTGGTTAACCTTGGTTTTGCTTCCGCCCGAATTGTTCATTCTGATGAAGGTCAAGCTTGTTGCTCCACCTTGGGGTTATAGTTAATAAATAAATTATGCAGTAAATTAATCTTCGTTATACAACGGCACTCCTCTTCATCCAACTATATTTTACTGATGAGGCAAAAAAGTTTCAACTTTTACTTGGTGAATACATAAGGTGACCAGAGTCCCGATTTTGGGCGGGACAGTCCCGAATTTATGACATGTGTCCCTCTTTTCAAAATGTCCCGAAAATGTCCCGCATTTGGAGCAAATTTTCATAAATGTCCCGCTTTATTAAAATTACTGTTACATTAGACATTAGATGTCCTTTATGAATTAATAGAATTATGCCACATTCTGAATTCCAAATCTAAATACTCACTTGCAAACTGAACTGGTACGATACATGTCGCCGTGCGGCAGTGCCGTGATTCCCGACTAGCGTTTCAGTGTTTCATTAGCGGCCTCTGTGTAAAGTTGTGTTGTAGTGTAACGCTTTTATGTTTTTATGTTTGCTTAATTAATAACCTTAATTAATTTTTATCCCTGCATCCTTTTTTTTTCTTTTGCAACTAGGTTAAACTTTTTCGTTTGAAGGATAAGGAAAGTTATTAATTGTATCGTACGTAAGGTCGTAGGCCTAGTTTGACAACACAAAATGTCTAAAACTAAAAGGAAGTTTACATTTAATGCACATCTGCAGTCTAAATATCCATTTAATACAAAAACAACAACAGAAAGTGATGTACGGTGTGAGAAATGTAGAAGTGACTTCAGCATTGGACATGGTGGGATTAATGATATTACTAAGCATCTTGACTCAAAAAGATACAAATCGGTTGATATCGGTGCTTCATCTAGTAAGATAGTGAGTGATTATTTTAAAAGTGTGACGCCTAGTAATAAGGATTTAGAAGTAGCTGCTGCTGAGGGTTTGTGGGCTTACCATACAGTCAGGGAAAATCAAAGCTTCAGATCTACTGACTGTGCAACAAAAATTTTGAAAACATGCTTTGAACCAAAATTTTCATGTGTCAGAACAAAGTGTGAAGCGATTGTTTCAAATGTATTTGCACCATATGCTGAAACAGAATTAAAAAAACAGTTAAAGGATGCTCATTGCATAACATTGCTAACTGATACAAGCAATCATAGAAACATCAAGCTGTTTCCTGTTTTAATTCGCTTCTTTCAGCCATATGAAGGTGCTCAAGTGAAGCTTAGTGACTTTAAATCTCAGCCTGGAGAAACCTCAGATATTGTGGTGAAATATTTAACTGATATTATTGAAGAGCATGACCTGGGCAGAAAATTAGTTGCTTTCTGTGGTGATAACACTAACTGTAATTTTGGTGGTGCTGCAAGAAAAGGAGTGAATAACATTTTCAGGAAGCTAAATGACTACATTAGTAGAGAACTAATTGGGATTGGTTGTTTTGCACATATTGTACATAATGCTGTTCAGTCTGCCAGTGACTGTCTGCCAATTGATGTGGAAACAGTGCTTGTAAAAATATATTCATATTTCTACATCTATACTATTCGAGTAGAAGAGCTGAAAGAGTTTTGTGATTTTGTGGACATTGAATATAAACAGTTACTGGGATATAGTAAAACAAGGTGGTTGGCATTAATGCCTGCAGTTGAAAGAATACTCAAGTTGTTTCCTGGTCTAAGATCATACTTTCTGAGCCAAAGCAAGTGTCCAGTGATACTGAAAAACTTTTTTGAAAACCCACAATCAGAGATCTGGCTCAACTTTGTGCACTGTCAAGCAGCCACCTTTCACCAAGTGGTTTTAAAGATTGAGGGTGAACATATATCAGTTGTGGAAGTGATGAGTGCAATTTCTGATCCGAAGGATAATTTGCAAGCAAAGAAAGTGTGTTTGTGTCACTCTCAGTCAGGAGTCTTGTAAACAAACTTGAACAAGATGGGTTGATTGATTCTAATGATTCCTTATCTGTAGGCTGACCATATTTCCTTGAGACAAAAACGGGACATTGGGATGGCAAAAAAGGGACGGGGGGTTATGTAATATTCTGTATTCATGAAAAAGTAAGTACATAAACATATTGAGCTTACAATTATTCTTCAGTGACAGAACCCATACAAAAACCCATACAAAACGGTACTGTCCCGTTCAAAACGGTACGTATGGTCAGCCTACTTATCTGTAAAGAAAATATTAGTCGAGTTTTATGACACATGTGTTAAGTACTTGGATCAGTGGTCGGGTCACTTGCCAAACGTTGAGTGTATGCAGTGGGCTTTATTAAAACAAGTTCCAAAGTGGTCATTTGTTGAGAAAACAATGGATTTTGCTGCTGAAAAACAACTATTTGACCCCAAATTTGACACTGAATAATTTGATGAGTTCACGTGTTTTGCAAAGTACATTAGTGATGAGAAAGTAGCAGAGTGGAATGCATCTAAATTATCAACAGACCAGCGCTGGGTGGAAGTATTCACTCATTTCAAGGCCAGAGATGTCAATCATCAACGAATGTCAGCATTAGTTCAGTTCATACTCTGTCTTCCAGGAACTAATGCTTCGACTGAACGTGCTTTCTCTCAAATGAATAAGACGTGGACATCTGAGAAAGCACACCTGAAAGTCTCAACTCTAAAAACTTTACTTTTAACTAAAATAAACTTCAATCAAACCTGTATGGAGTTCTACACTATGTTGAAATCAACTCCGGAGTTACTTCAGAAGATTTCATCTACTGAAAAGTACGGGAATTGAAAAGCAAGTACGATAATATTGTGTATTGGTATGTCATAGATATAAGCCATTCTCAGTTGAGTTAATTTTTTTCATAATTATATACTCAAGCGAAAAATACAAGCAGTGAAGTAATAATTATGTTCCATATATATATATGAGGTAGAGAGGTGTCCCGCTTTTGGCTCCTGAAAATATAGTCATTTTAGTTTATAACTGCAAAAATAGAAAAATGTCCCGTTTTTTGCTCCTAAAAATATGGTCACTTTATGTATACAGGGTGTGCATTGTTCATATACAAGAAGTTTAATATTTTTGAGGTAATTAATAAACACCGGTTAACTCGATCCACGGTTGAGTGAATCGCGGACAACCGTGTGAGTGCAGAACTCCTGGAGAGAATCCCATAGATTTAATTTTTCCAACTTCGTCCGGTTACAATAGAAACCACTTCACGCGTTTTGAAACAAATAACAAATAATTTCTTTGGAAGCTCTCTCTCTCTCTCTCTCTCTCTCTCTCTCTCTCTCTCTCTCTCTCTCTCTCTCTCTCTCTCTCGGGTTGGGCCTCAGACACTAGTGGGGTTCCTCAGGGTTCCGTTTTGGGGCAGCTGCTGTTTATCATTTACATAAATGATATCGACGGTGGCATCGTCAGTCGGATCGCCAAATTCGCTGATGACACCAAGCTTGGGGCCAATGTTGGGACGCCTAAAGCGATCGCGCAACTGCGTGCGGACCTAGGTAGGATAGGAGAGTGGTCCGAAAAATGGCAAATGCCGTTTAACTTGGGTAAATGCAAAGTGATGCACATTGGCTATGCCAATCCCAAGTCGGACTACTCAATGTTGGGGAGTAATATCGAGGCGACTGATTTGGAAAAGGACTTGGGTGCTAATTAGCAGCGACCTTAAGTTTACCAAACAGTGCGTAGAGGTGGAAAAGAAAGCCCAGAAGCTGTTGGGTTATATCAGTAGGCAATTTCAGTTTCGGAACAAGGAGATTGTGCTCTCTCTGTACAATTCCCTGGTTCGGCCGCACCTGGAATATGCTGTGCAGTTCTGGTCGCCCACCCTCAGGAAAGATATTGAGAGGCTGGAGCGAGTGCAGGCGAGGGCCACAAAGTTAATCCCTTCCGTTAGGCATATGGGCTACAATCGACGGTTACGCGCCCTGAACTTGTTTTCGCTGGAAACTCGGAGGCTGTGCGGTCAACTCATCGAGGTTTTCAAGTTCTTACACGGGTTCAACGATGTCGATTACAGTAGCATTAGGCCTGTTCAAAAATCAACTTTTTCTTATTTTCATAGGTTTCTGTACATTTTCCCATGCTTTTTGACCTGAAAAAGCCGAAAATCACAACTATTTTGACCTAGGATGTTGGGAAGCATTGCCGCATGGAGCTTTAAATTTTCTGCCTTGAAATCGGCCAAAGCGCCAATTCCGGGGTCCCTTGAATTATGTTTTGCACTTTAACTTTTGATCTAAACAAGATAGAGCAACAAATTAGGTATCAAATAAAAGAGCATAAAATTAATAATAATAATAATAATAATAATAATAAATAAATAATAATTAATAATAATAATAATAATAATAATTATCTATCATTTTTCAGGAAACAACAGAAACTCAATCAGAATCTAGAAAACCATCTACAAGTTACAACTTCACAATGGCATTAAGCAAGGAGCTGAGGGAGCTCCGTGGGCGCACAGTTGATATCTCAGAACCTCCACGTACTGTCCACAGGCAGGTGTCAACTGGGCCATCTACCAGATCTCTCACTGAAACTTTCCTGGTTGGATACCCTTAAGCTTTTATCAGTGGTTCCCAGCTTCCCACCAACAGACAGGCGTTCCAGTATTTCCTTAATCTTCAGAATTTACCGGAAAATGCAGGGAGGCCCATGGTTCAAGACCTTGCATATGAAACAGTTGAATCTATCATCCCATTCTGGCAGATGGCTAGGATCAAGACAATGACCAAGTACAACGCAATGAAGCTCTTCATGAAACTACATGAGAAACATCGTGCTCTGGTGAAAAGCAAAGGAAGAGCAAGTAACCCTGGAGGAAAAAGAGGAGCATTTGTGCTGGAATTAGACAGCCTGTTCGATATAGGAGCTCCAGATGCAATCCAGGAAATACAGAACAACAGACTGTTATCCAGAGAGAAGAAAGATGAGGATATCAGGTTCTACGAAGACCAAAAGACTGAGAGGAAAGGTCATATGTCTGGTCATGACAAGATTTTTGAGACAAGATCCCTGCAGCAAGCAGCGAGGAATGAAAGACTGCAGCATAGGCAAGAACAAGGTAAAACTAATTACTTTGAACGTCACAAAAAGTTTTAAGTGTTACTCCATTGCGATATTTAGCATGTACTTAACAATTACTGTCTTAACATGTTGTACTATTTTACAGCTGCAGCAGAACAAGAGGCAGTTGTTCATGTGGATGACATTACCTGGGGTGACTCAACTGACAACGACGCTAACACAGAGGACATGGATTACCATCAGCCTCGTCCTGGATGTTCTCACCATCAAGACACTGTGACTAGTGTGACTTTGACGTTTCCAAGGAAGGTCATGGAATGTGATGTCATCTGCAATACAGCTGATCGTCTTGGTTTATCAGACAATCAAGTTACTGCCATGGTTTCTGCCACCTTGAAAGCTGGAGGGGCTGATCTGGATAACTTCGTCATCTCAACCTCAACAACACGTCGCAACAGAATGCTGTCCAGGTATAATATCAGCCAGAGTCACATGTCCAAGTTTTGTGAAAAACCCCCACAGTACGCTGCCTTACACTGGGATGGAAAGTTGCTCAAAGATGTCTTGGGCAGTGAACCTGGAAGTACCTCAGAGACTTTAGCTGTGCTAGTGTCTGGTCCACCTTCATACACTGAAGGAAAGTTATTGGAGTACCTGTCATCGACAATTCTTCTGGCACAGCTCAGGCTGAGGCTTCAATGGATTTACTGGAGACATGGGAACTTACGGATAATGTTACTGCCCTTGTTTTTGACACTACATCCAGTAACAGTGGAGTTCACAGAGGAGCTGCCAAACTGCTAGAGAAAATGCTGACAAAAAGGTGTTTTATCTGGCCTGTCGACATCACATCCTGGAAATCCTAGTAGGAGCAGTTTGGGAGAAGCTGTTTGGGAAGGTGAAGGGGCCAGATAATCCCTGGTTTGAGCATCTGAAGGATGTTTGGACGGACTTGTCCAAGGAAAACCCAAAGATGCTGGCTATCAACAGCAAATGGCTGAAGGAAAAGAAGAACAGTGAAGAAATACTCCAAGACATTCTAACAGCAGAAAGGCTTCCAAGAGCCGACTACATGGAAATGGCTGAACTGACAGTCATTGTTCTTGGAGGAACGCCTCCTCGAGGTATTCACTGGAGTCGACCAGGCGCCATTCATCAGGCCAGATGGATGGCCAGAAACCTGTACTCCATGAAAATGCTGATGTTTGCAGAGCAACTTGAGTACGACGAAGACACTGTATCAAAGCTGGAAAGACTCAACACCTTCCTTGCGCTGTTCTACACTCCTGTATGGATGATGTCAATGTCTGCTGCAGATGCTCCCGTGAATGATCTAAGTCTAATCCAGGACATGTTGAAGTACAAGAAACTGACCCAGAGCTTGCTGATGCAGTACTTAATAAGATGGAAAACCACAAATGGTACCTGACGCAGGAAGTCGTGCCATTTGCCCTGTTCAGCAGTAGATTGAGTGACACATTGAAGCACGACATTGCTGCCCAGTTACATGCCACTGAGAAGCCAGACAGCTTCAGAACAGGAAAGCCTCTATTCCAGAGAGTCACAGCTAAGACCACCCTGGTTGATCTCATTGGCCCAGAATCACATTTCCTGCTGGACACACTGAACATTGGATCCGAGTGGCTTCTGGAACCTGTCACGTCTTGGCCACAGAATGAGGACTACAGAAAAGCGTTGGACTATGTTAAGAATCTGAAAGCGGTGAATGACATTACTGAAAGTGGTGTCAAGATGATGAGCGACTTTGCAAATGTCATAACAACAGATGCCAAGCAAAGGGACTATCTCCTTCAAGCTGTGGAGTTCAACAGACGCCGCTTTGACAGCTTCAAGAAACAAACTCTCAACAACTGACTGTGTAAATGTCATTATGAAATTAATCATCATGTAATGCTTTCACTTCTTGATCGATTAGACTTGTGACAAAATGTTAATCTCAAATTTGTGTCATGAATAAGGCGCCTTGTCTGCCTTGAGTGTGAGAAAACGAATTTTGTGATATTTCTGAAATCTTTGTATGTACCAATGTGCCATTTCTTGTTCCAAGACTATCATAATTGTATAAGTTAGAAAGAGGATTAAAAACACTTTAATTTGGTGCCTATTTTGTTGCTCTATCTTGTTTAGATAAAAAGTTATAGTGCAAAACATGATTCAAGGGACCCCGGAACTGGTGCTTTTGGCCGATTTCAAGGCAGAAAACTTAAAGCTCCATGCGGCAACGCTTCCCAACAACCTAGGTCAAAATGGTTGTGATTTTCGGCCTTTTCAGGTCAAAAAGCATGGGAAAAAGTACAGAAACCTATGAAAATAAGAAAAAGTTGATTTTTGAACAGGGCTATAGTAGCATGTTTAGTTTAAATGATAACCCAACTCGCAACAATGGTTGGAAGTTAGATTTGAAACGGTTTAGGACTAGTGTATGTGGGAATTACTTTACGTATAAGATCTGTGACACGTGAAACAGGTTACCCTCAGAAGTTGTGAACAGTTCCTCTGTGGATCACTTCAAGAAAAGGTTAGACCAAATCTTGCACACTATTTGAGGGTGTAGAAATTTTCCGTGGCACCCGTTGCCATTGGTACCTCCTCGGTATGGGCCGCAAGGCCTTTTGAGGTACTTCTTTTCCTTGTAATTCCTTGTAACTCTCTCTCCACACACACACATATATATATATATATATATATTAGACCAACTATTCAATCGCATCAGCTATTCACTCGTGGAATTTAATAAGAGAAAAATCTGTGTACGAGTATATTCATCCTGCATATAACATTCCTCAGTTCCTTTGGTACGATATAAAATTCTAGTCCTCCAAAAGCAAAAACAGAACATTCTCTGAATTCTCTGTATTTGTTGCGTATGAAGGGTTGCAAAATGTTTGTTTGATGCTTTAAATGCGTTTTAATTTCACTTTCGTGCATCAACTGTCATGCGCTGTTGACAGAGCTTTAAATATTTTGATTTTCATGAGCTGTTCTCCTGCACATGACACTTTTAATATTTCAATATTCTAAAAATCTGTTTGTCGACAGTTTCAGTTTTTTTACTCCTAAATCTAAATCTACAGTTTTGGTGTAAAAAAAATATACTGTATGTATATATGTTTTACACATATATACAGTAGGCCTATATGTTATATGCTGTATATAACATATAATATGCTGTATATATGTGTAAAGCAGTATACAGTATATTATATGTTATATATATACCGGGTTGCCGAGAAAAAAGTAAGCTCTTGCTTTTATCAACTATTATATTTACTATTGTCAAGATTTGCTTGCTTTTATATAACGATTTATATAAATAATTTGCTTTTATATGCAGCACTTCTATATGTCCTTATAATATTTGTTTTTAATGTACTCTATTTATCTTTGTTGCAAATTTTAAAAAAATATTTAATCACCCATCAAAAATGCCTTCATATAGTCAAGATGATCTCATATTGATGAAACAATTACATATTAAGAAACACTATGGTGCCAAAAAAATTATATCAATGTTTCCAAATAACCATGGACTCGTTCTGGTGTAGAAAAAAATATTCGTAAAATTGATAGAACTGGATGTGTTGCTAGAACAAAACGTAGTGGAAGAAAAAGAGAAGTTCGCACTGATGAAAATGTTGCAATGGTTCTTAGTCAGGAGAAAAAGCTTCGAACGCATATGATACCAAATGAAATTGCAGCAAAAACCGGAATTTCAAGAAGTTCTATACAACGAATTGTCAAAGAAGATCCGCAATTGACAGTTTATAAACGCTATTCAGTGCAGATCTTGAGTGAAGTCAATAAGATGAACAGAATGGAAGCGTGTCAAGCTTTTCTCCCTTTTCCATATCATTATCATTTCTTCGGCAAACTTTGGAAACAAGCTTATCTAAAGATAAATAACAATAAATAATAATAAAAAATAAAAAATTACTTTTATTTTAAGAAAATCTACTATGGCCTTCCAAGATGCCATTGGGACTCGCTCGTACTCGGCCTGCATGGCCGTAAAAGAGGCCAACGGGACTCAAAGGGTTAAAGATTTCCCAATGTCAATAGAATCTGGTTTAGTGATGAAAAATAATTTTCAATTCGATCACCTATCACCACTCAAAACAATCGAGTGTATTCTACAACAAGAACTGATAACTGATAACTGGCGCCATCGTTTGGAGCTTTGTGTCCAACAAGGTGGTAGATATTTTAATTATTTGATGTCATAATATAGACAGTAAACAGGAGTATTTATTAACACGTATTATTTATTTTGTATTTCTTTCTATAAAACTGAAATAAAATCTTAAAAACAATAGCTTACTTTTTTCTTGGCAACCCCATACCCGATATATATATATATACTGTATATATATTGTTGATTCTTCCGTGGCTGTTTTGTTGTAATTGTATATTTGTTGGCAGCTGTGAGAAGTTAGAAGAAATTATTATCAATGATTTTTTTCTTTTTTTTTTACTATTTTAATAATAAATATTGATATAATTTTATTTATGCCAATTTTTTCACAATTCTGTGTGTGAGATTGACCAATAACGACAGTAATAAATCTAAAATAGCAAGGGGTGGGATGGGAGTAATACTGTTCCTGGTGGTATAGTGACCAGTGAAACTTTGAATTTAACTTTATTTACCAATTTTTTTTTTTTTAAATTTCTGATTGAAGAACCTGAAAATCCAAATATTCACTTTTCCAGTAATACTTTTTGCCCTAATTTGTAGACAAATATTTCGTGTTTATGGTTATCAAAGGCTTTATCAAAACCCGCATACAGGTTTCATTTACATTTTTCTTTTGGCTCAAATTAAATAAATATATCTTTTTCGAGAGGGGAGAGGGAGGGAGTTGTTAAGTACCATACAATTTTCAATAGATTTCCATTTTTTCCCTTTTGCAAATGGGAGAAATGTTTATTTACTATATAGTTTTATATAGTTTACTATTTAATATATATACTGTATAAAGGAATGTCTCGAAATTCGTCGTTAATTCGTTCCGGAATAACACGACGAAATACGAAACGACGAAATTCGAAGTAGATTATAACGTTTCAATGAGAAAACATTTTACTGTATTATGTTATTAAACAGATTAATTAATCAAATTCTACTCGTTTTTCGGCAAAATATAATGTATATTGCGTTGGTAAACAGTTGAATTTCGTCAATTTCGATCGTTTTTTTTTTCACATTTAAAAAAAAACGACGAATCTGAGAATATGGACGACGGATTGCGAAACTATTGGTAGTAAAAGATTGATGACGAATCTGCGAAACGACGAAATTCGAAACGACGAATGTTGAGGTATTCCTGTATATACCTTTCAGCCTTTCAAATGTTCTGTGCGATGATTCCTCATTTCGCGAAGGTCAAGCTTGTCGCCCCTCCTCTCGAGTTGGCCTGGTGAAGTAGTGAGTTGGTTTCTTGTACTCTCCACCTCGTAGAGCCAGGTACGCCCGGCTCATCGGGGATTGTTCTGAGCCAGGCGTCTAATCTTCTTTTGAAGATGTCTACTGCAACACCACTTGTGTTCCTTAGTTCTTTGGGCGGCTGATTAAAAAGTTTTGGTCTTCTCACGACAAAACTATTTCCTTTTAGGGTTAAGGATGTTCCCTGTCTAGCCTTTAATTTGGGAACACGACACAGTCTTCCTTTTCTACTTTCCACTGTTGTTGGGGAGTTACGGGGTTTAGAGTAAGATTAGGGACTAGTTTCTCCATTATTTTCCAAGTGTAAATAATGGTGTATCTCTCTCTTCTCCTTTCCAGTGAATATAGGTTTAGTTCGCGTAACTTTTCCCAGTAATTTAGTTCTTTGCACCCGTTGATCTTGGCTGTGAAGCTTCTCTGAATCCCTTCCAGCTGTCTAATGTCTTCTTTTTTATATGGGGATGTTAGGACCGAGCAGTATTCCAATTTGGGTATGATCAGTGTTTTCAGTATAGGAATCATTATATTCCTATTCCTTCGTTTAAAGGTTCTCAGTATCTACCCAGTTATTGTCTTTGCTCTGTTTACTGCTATCTTATTTTGTGTTTCAAATTTCGCATCATCAGTCATTACAACCACTAAATCTTTTGCTTTAGAATTTCTCTGACTTTCCTGTCCATTTGGAGTATAATATTCCATGGATTTTAGGTCCTCTCTTTTTACCGTACCGTAACAGCTGAAATTTCTCAGTGTTAAACTTCATATTGTTGTCTTCCGTCCACTTGTAGATTCTGTTCATGTCGGTTTGTAGAAATCCTCTTTCTTCTGGGTTTCTTATTTTTCTAATGATCTGATATATATATATATATATATATATATATATATATATATATATATATATATATATATATATATATATATATATATATATATATATATAACTTGAACTTATCTATTCACATGCCTTGAACGTTGATTTTATATTTATAAAATGACCCTTAGGGTCAGGCTGTTCTGACAAAGTAAATATTATATGATACAAACATTTTACCTTTTTTTCCCCTCATAATTATATATTTATTTCGGATCACCTGAAGATCAGAGCCCCCAGCCTCAATTACCAAATGATATCTTCGTTAAAACTAACGAAAATATCACGACTTAACCTAACCAATCGTCAAGGGCGTACAGTTGACCTAACCAGGCATTCAACTTAATTTATTATTATATTTGGTACTGTAAACCAAAAACCAAAGAATACATGGGGGCCCTGATCTTCAGGTGATCTTTTATTTCAGTACTTTTCTTTCAAGTTTTTCTCTAAAAATTTTAAAATAATTTGAATGCCCTCATTTTATTTTTAATTTTTATGCATCCCAATAATTATACATTTTCTGCAAAGCAATCTTATAACAGTAAAGTAGCGAAGCGCTTCTGTACAAGGTTTGTCGAAAAATGGCGGACGGTAATTGAACAAATATTTCTAAAACTATATTTAACTTTACAAGAAGACCGAGTTATTATATCAATTTTAGTGTCATTTAATAATTACCTTTAATATTAATACCAGTTAATGGACATTTTTACTATTAAAAACTAATAAAATATATAGTTATTATCAGGCATAACTTAACTTGTCACCTGTAAGACGAGTTGACAATAAATCTTGTTTTTAATGAACGTTTTATTCGTTTAACGTAGAAACTGAGGGACTTTTCCCAAATTTGGAGTTTCCTATTTTCTTGAAAATAAGAGATTTAATGTAGATTTTTACACTAATTTAAAAAATGTAAGTCTTTTTTTTTTGGAGAAATTATTATTTTAAAAGTTACACGGTGTTCTAGTTTACGTATAGTTACTATTTTAAAAGTTACATGGTATACTAGTTTACCTATAGTTACTGTAGAAAAATCTTTTGCACATTGGCCACAACACAGTTGTAAACTTCAACAATTACTTAAGAGAGTTAAGTAACCTAACATAACATAACTTAACCTAACCGAACCTAACACAAGGCGTTGAATCTACAGTATGTGAAATAAGACCAAACGAAGGAATAAGAGACAGTCAGGGACTCACCGGCAAATGATTGATACCTACTTATGCGAATTCATGTGGCGACAGAAAAATAACGGTCGAAATCTATTCACACAAATACTTAGTGACATAAGCCAATATTACTAAAGAATACAATAACTCTTGTATTAGTTTTCAGTTGTATTGTTATAGTTTTTGACTGAATACAAAATTACAATAACAAACATAACTTTTGAACCGTTCATTTCTCCAAAAATGAACTTACATTTTTGAAATCAGCATAAAAATCTACATTAAATATCTTATTTTCAAAAAAATCGGAAACAGTCCAAATTTCAGAAAAGCTCCGAAACGGATACTGTATATATTACGTTACTTCAAAATTAAATTAAAACGTAATTTTCCTTTAAGAAAACTAATTTAAGATAAATAATTGCTTTATGAAAGAAATTTGACGGTATTTGATTCAATTTAGAAGACTTAGTCCGGCCGCACACAGGATCGTCTTACGACTCACGACTCTCGACCCGGGTCGTGAGTCGCGAGACGATACTGTGTACAGCCGGCCTTACTCATTCAAATAATTATGCCAAATCTTTTTTATTATTAGGGTATTGTTATTATTATAAAAGAACTTCGCGTTCTATTAAATAAATAATTAATTATTGAAATAAATAATTATATTAAATAAATTATGTTAAATTATGTTAAGTAAATATTCATTTAAAATAGGGTTACCATATTTGAACTTTCAAAAAAGAGGACACTCCAGAGTGGGGGGTGTATCTGTATTAGTATCTACCAACTCGCGTTGTATTAATGTTATATACACACTGTGTACTACATGTCGTCTATACTGAGTATCTTTAAATAAGAACAAGTGTTATGGCCTCAAAAATCAATGTTATAAATATTCAAAATTCCCGGACATGTCCGGAAAAAACCGGACGTATGGTAACCCTAATTTAAAATACATTTCTAATTTACTTTTTCTGAGTTACTCGTTTCAAGTAAATGCAGCCTTTCACGAAACTGTGCACTTAGTACAAACTTATGATGACCATTCCTGTAACTACTTTCGTATTTCATCTGAGCGAAGATTTTCAACACTTGACAGAGTAAAGACTTCATTACGAAACGCAATGAATCATTATATTCTTTCTAGTTTCGCTTCAATAGCGAGTGAAAGAGAAATCGTAACCAATTTGAAAACTAAACAAGGTATGCATAGAAGAGCGACTGAGGAATTTGCTTTGAAACCAAAAACAATGGAATTTACGTTCGAGTAATAATGATGACTTCTTCGCAACATCACGACTGAGGAATTTGCTTTGAAACCAAAAACAATGGAATTTACATTCGAGTAATAATGATGACTTCTTCGCAACATCTGATGTCATATGACGGAGGGGACCTACAGCTTTACGTGGGTCTCGGAGGACGGTCTCCCATCCAACTGCTCTCCAGACCCAATGTCGCTTAAATTCGCTGATCGACGGGAGGTAGTGTTACGACACCTGCCACGACGAAGCCCTCATGTGAAAATAACAATAGGTATGTTGTATGTGCAACTGTTGCTATTATAAATTTTTGGCAGGACATACCATTTGAGTGTGAAATTTCCCAAATAATATACGGGGTGGTGCGTAACATTTGTCCAGGGTCTGCGGAACAATTAGTGATGGATCTGTTATATTTGATAGTTTTACATTCAAATATGACCTACTTCATATTTTTGGAAGAAATTTGAACCATGCGGAACGTACTGAATGACAACGAGGACCAGAGATTTATTGATCGGATACGAGTCAACACATTCCATGAAGCAATAGAAGCAGGAGGAACACTTATCACTCGAAAGTGGATTGCTGAAATCGTTGAGAAGAAGTGAGCGGTGGGTTACCAGAAACTCAGAAACTGGAAAAAGGTTGCGATAACTGCTCTACTGAATTTGGGGAAGGACGACCGGAAAAACTGTTACAAAAGATCAAAGCAATCATTGATGTGAACAGTGGAAAACGGCGACGAAGCAATTCGAGCGTTGCCAGAGAGATAATGCAGAAGCGGGCAAAGCAAATTTGTCGTTAAACTGTTCACCACTATCGAGCACGGGCTGGCTTGAAACCGTTTCATGTTCAATCAAAACCAAAGAGAACAGTTTTTAACATCTAAGATCGAATGTCGTTTTGTGATTATCATCTTGAGGATTGGGAGGAGAAAGATTTCATGCCTCTTGAGCCAAGTGACGAGTTCTTCGTTTCGATTTTTTGGAGACCGAATTATCAAAATGATCGGGTATGGTCGTTCTCAGTCGACGACATCCATGACAACGAGATTACCAAGAAGTGTCGAAGAGGCCAGAGGGACCATACCCGATATATATATATGGGATGAATTTAAAAAACATGTAAAATAAATAAATAATGCAAACCCATTAATAAAAAACAACAAAAAACGTGGTTTCAAAGCCTTTTGTGTATTCATGTATTTCGTGTATTCCCTAACGAGGTGCAATATTGAATATGCAAAAGACCTTGGAATCGCTTTTCCTTTTTCCTTGTGCGTTTGCATCATATATCTATATATAGCTTGTATATTGTTGTAACTAAAGTAAAATGTCCAATATTTTCATATTTAATCCAATGGATAATGAACGAACCATTCATGCAATGAAATGTGTAGCATAAAAATTCCAATTTATATTTCCGTCCTTCATTTACAGCTTCGTAACAGTCACTAAACTGAAAAGTTTCTTTCGACTAAAAATTATTGTAAACGTGGCATATTTTTATATTTGTTAATGAAAATAAGTTATAAATGTATTTACAATTTAACAATAAAAAATGGAATTAAAAAGTGCGATACAGAATAGTGGCATCTGGCGAAATTTCGAAGTATCATGTATTATATCAAGTACAGTTCATGTACGGTATTATGGAATAATATTATAGAAAAAAGTGTATGTATATATATATATATATATATATATATATATATATATATATATATATATATACACACACACACACACACACACACTACCGGTCAAAAGTTTAAGTACACCTACTAATTTCCAATGTTTTGCTGCTTAGCTCATGACAAACTTCAAATGTAAACTTAACAGGTACTAGAGATGAATTTGTTTACCTGGCTTTCATATTGTATGCTTCAGTGCATCTGCCCTATGCAGTGTGTTGTAACACAGAAGTTTCTCCAAAATAGCCTTCAAAATGTGTTAATTGACGTCTAGCATGCAACCTAAAATTAATGCCATTAGCTCTGCACAAAGGTCCAAAAACAGTTTAAAAGTGTTTACTGGGGTCGTGTGTTTCTTCAGGAGTATGTTAATACATGTGTTCAGTTAACATGCGCTGCAGGTCTTTACATATAAAATCCTTGCAGAGGAGCTAACTGTGTAGTGTAAGGTATATTTGTGTGTTTCAAAAAGCAAAATGGGTGCCAAAGCTCAGTTAACAACAGAAAAAAGACAGTCGATTGTAACTTTGAGAAATGACGGCCAATCACTGCGGCAAATTGTAAAAAAATTAAAAGTTTCTGTGAATGCGGTTGCTTGTGCCATTAAACGGTATGAAGAAACTGGTCAAAATAAGGACAGAAAAAGGTCAGAGCGACCAAGAACCACAACAGACTCAGAGGACAAGTATATCCGAGTCACCACTCTGCGCAACAGACGCCTCACAGCACCTGAAATCAAAGCCCAGCTGAACAACTCCAGAAGTACAACAGTTTCAACATCAACTGTTCAGAGAAGACTAAGAGAGGCAGGATTAAAAGGACGAACTGCGGCAAAGAAACCAATGCTGAGACTCCAGAACAAAAAGAAAAGACTAGCCTGGGCTAAAAAACACCAAAAATGACTGTTGAGCAGTGGAAATTTGTCCTTTGGACTGACGAATCAAAGTTCGAAGTTTTTGGATACAAACGCACGGTATTTGTGCGGCGCAGAACTGGTGAAAGAATAACACAGCAGTGTGTTGTGCCAACAGTGAAGCACGGTGGAGAAAGTGTAATGGTTTGGGGATGTTTTGCAGGGGAGCAAGTTGGAGATGTCCACAAAGTCATTGGAATACTGAACCAACGTGGCTATCACAGCATTCTACAGCGCCATGCCATCCCATTTGGACTGTGATTAGTTGGCCAACAGTTCATAATGCAGCAAGACAACGATCCTAAACACTTCCAAGCTGTGTCAAAATTACCTGAAGCAGAAAGAACGGCAACGTAAGCTCACAGTTATGGAATGGCCAGCACAGTCCCCGGATCTGAATACCATCGAGCTAGTGTGGGATGAACTGGATCGACGAGTGAAAGCCAAGCAGCCATCCAGTGCTCAGAAGCTCTGGGAACTCTTACAAGAGTGCTGGCAGCAGCTTTCACCAGACTATCTTCTTTCTCTTGTTGAGCGCATGCCTCAAATTTGTTCTGCTGTAATTGCTGCTAGAGGAGGCTATTTTCATGAATCTAAAATTTAGACTTTGCTTTTGGTAAATTGTCCTGATTTATTGTTATTTAAGTTCCCATGTTTGTACTTATGAATTTATGTCATGATAACTTAGTTAATAAATAAAAACTTTGAACAAAATTTGAAATTTATGAATATTTCAGGGTGTACTTAAACTTTTGACCGGTAGTATATATATATATATATATATATATATATATATGAGAGAGAGAGAGAGAGAGAGAGCCTCAAAGACCTTTCGACCCCCTCGGCGAGGTACCTGTTATTAAACTGGTTCATTTTTTGACTATTCTAGCAGTAGTAGAGAAATGGATAGAAAAGCACAAGGCTCTTTCCTCACCCCTCCGCGAGGCGAGTACGGAAAAAGGTTGAAAAAATACCTTGACACTGGAAAAGTAGCCAAGGAAATTTGACAGGAAAGAGGAGAATATATAAGCTAGCTCTACAATTACGCTATGCATGCATAGAGATCGTACACTAGATGCACCGCTGTATAAACTAACCAGTAATATACTTATGCCGATCGCACATCAACTTGGTATCGTCACAAAAACCTTGAACATATGGTTTTGAGTTTATACAAAATATTTACAGCTCTATTTACCGAGATATTGGTCCAACAAAGACCCCAAGACCCACTTCAAGCTAGCCCGAAAAGGATTAAGAAAGGGGTAAAGGTTAAACTCTCCATGTCTACACCCATATACGCACAAAGCCGTCACGCCGGCAAAATGATGAAATACTTCTATAGGAAAGGGATGGAAACAGAAATTAAGAACAGAAATCAGATTTTCCACACCATGCCCCCACCCGTCACGTGCATCCAGCCACCCACGAGAGAGAAGAGAAAAAAGAAATTGTGACGGCAGAAACGCAACTCTATCTCACCTAATCCATGTCATGCATTATTTTCTATTTTTTTTTGGTTCGTTATGAAATTGTGTGTTTCTACAAAGCACTTTTCTACTCTATTCTTAGACATATTAACAAGGCAGGCAAGTGTGTGAGCGCGTTTTCTGTAATTAAATTCTGTCATGTGTATGTGCCTGCCAGCTCTTTGAATGTCGCTGAGTTTCAACTTGGTTCTCCCTCCGTGAAAGGTGCTTATGCGACAAGTGATATATTTAGTCGTTCATACTTCGCGGTGCTGCGCTACCACGAAAGTAGAGAAAATCTCTTTCCGGCGAGGAATATCAGTGGGAGGTCCCTGTATCTACCCTCGTATATTTGTCCCTCATGGAGCATGAAAGTGTTTCGTGGCTGATCAACCGTTATTGCTACAGCGAATTCAAGAGTCTCCCACTTAGTGGTGTTTATGAGGTAGGTGATAAAAAAGTAAGTTGTTCGATGGTTGATCATGCTATGTGGGGGACAGTCAACCAGAGACGTCTCTCTAAAGTGGGGGGAGAATTAAGTGTCGGAGGAAATGTTTAAACAAATTCCCGCAGGGTTACGTTATAATACTATTTTCTTAAATTATATTATATGAGACGTTGCGAATACTAGTGACGAACTTGACATGGGTCCGAAATTCCGTTTTCTTCCCTAGTACCCTTTCCAACTTTTCTATATTCTCCCTAAAGGATGGAGACCAAAGCTGCGCATAACACTCGAGTTGAGGTTTAACTATGAAATGTAAAGAGAGCTAACAATCTCCTCGTTTCTATATTGGAATTGTCCTTTAATATAACCTAGTATTTTTAAGGTCCTCTTTTCGACTTCTGCACAGTGTTTTGACGGGGCCCACTCCGAAGGAGAGAGAGAGAGAGAGAGAGAGAGAGAGAGAGAGAGAGAGAGAGAGAGAGAGAGAGAGAGAGAACCACTATATTATAATTCTTTATCATTTAATCCGCTCCCACATATTCTATGATAATGTTTAGCAAATGCTAACTTTCAAACTTTTATACATTGGTTTAAAGACGGGAAAGAGACAAATAAAGGTAGTGAGTAATAAGTTGAAGAAACCTCGCGGACTCACTCCATAAACTAATCATTTTATTAAAAACTCACAGAAAGAATAAAAGTCTTGATAAACGATTTTAATACAGTGGTTCCTCTCTCTCTCTCTCTCTCTCTCTCTCGCTACTGCTATCTCATGCGTGGGAAGAGAGGCTTGGAACCTCTATAAATAACACCATTTAACTTCAGTTGTAGGTAAATATTTAGAGGGGATAATAGCGAGTAAGATTGTTGACCATTTGGATTCCTACAAGCTACTTGGGGACTCCAACATGGGTTTAGACGGCATAGGTCGTGTCTCACCATCATGCTCGAGTTTTTCTACGTCATGTTGAGTCAGTATGATAAGAGTAGGGCGATTGATTAGAAGGCCTTTGATAAGGTACCTCACCGCCGGCTAATGGCCGAAGTGCGCGCGCTGGGTATTGGTGGGGAAGTAGGTAGGTGGATTGGAAACTGGCGAAAAATGCCACAAAGTTAATCCCTTTCGTTTGGCATATGGGCTACAATCGACGCTTACGTGACGCGGGTTCAAAGATGTCGATTTTAGAAGCATGTTTAGTTCAAATGATAACCCAACTCGCAACAATGGTTAGAAGTTGGATTTGAAACGATTTAGGACTAGTATATGTGGGAATTACTTTAACACGTTGATAGTTTAAGATTAAAACATAAGAAAACTCTGCAGGAGTTCGCTTGCACGGTGTCTCTGTGAGCAAGGTAAATATAGAGCTATTTATTATTCTCCACTTTCCTGTAAAATTTCCTTGGCTACTTTTCCAGGGTCAAGGTATTTTCTTCAACCTTTTTCCGTACCTGCCTCTGGCAGGGAGGGAGCGGAGGGTGGGGAGAGAGCCTTCTACTTTTCTATCCAGTTTTCTACTACTGCTAGGATAGTTGAAAGAAAAATAAACTTTTAATAACAGGAACAGTTCCTCGGTGGATCAGTTCAAGAAAAGGTTAGACCAAATCTTGCACTATTTGAGTGTGTAGAAAATTTTCCCTGGCACCCGTTGCCATTGGTACCTCCTCGGTATGGGCCGCAAGGCCTTTTGAGGTACTTCTTTTCCTTGTAACTCCTTGTAACTCTCTGGTACTGCATTCTGTCTTTAGCTTTTGCTCCCTGAGGAGGTGTTGAAATGTACACGAAAACACTTGGAGGGCTCACTTTAACTTTTTCTGTGTCTGTTTTTATATACCATATTTCCCGGTGTATAACGCACACTTTTTTTCCCCCAAAATACTCCAAAAATCATGTACATGTTAAAATTAACTCGTTAAAATTGTACATGTGAAGTGAGGTAGGAGGTATATTTTTTCCTAAATTTTTATTTTCCTAAATTTTCTCTTCAAAATAATTTTCTCTTCAAAATTAGGGTCCGCGTTATACGCCGGGAAATACGATAATTAATTATTAGTTCACGTCACTTTTGTGAATTTTGTTTTCATATACAAATTCCGCAGTTCGGAATTCTTCCTACTGTAATTCGAAACATTTTGGTAATTCCGAAATCTAGTATTGAAATATTCATAATATTCCGAATTGGAAGAAATATTCTGAAAAGTAACCGGCTAATTCTGTTCAGTTCGTAACCATTCCGAATATTTATGCTATAATTCGTAATCTATCACTAAAGTGATTTTTATTACAGTGTAGTTATCATATGTTAGAAATTACAGCAATCAACAATTCATTTTGTATTCATTAATTCAAACAAAAATGTGTACAAAATTTAGTAAATTTATCGCGAATTACATTTAGGAATCATTACGAATTGCGTTAACATTGCCATTTTTCACATTGGAATATCTGATTCGGAATATTTTTGAATATTACGAAATATTAGCAAAATTTCACCTAATTCGGAATCCTCCCGAACTCGGAAGCAGTTGAGCCCCTATTATTCCGAATTGCGGAGGGATTACTGTAATTTCTTTGACATCATAATATAAAAAAGACCAAAATTGCTTGAATACAAAATAAATAGCAAAAAATAGAGAAAAAGTCGGCTAATGTTGACAATAGTCGACAATTTTTTTTTTTTAATTTTTTTTAAATAAATTACTTATTAGACTTTTCATAGAGCACGCAACCACACGCAAGTGGTTAAGTGGTCTTTTTTTGTAAGTTAGGTTAGGTTAGAGTAATTACCTAAGAATTTTTGCTTTCTCATACTTATTAGATTTTTAAAAGGTTTTTAGCACAAAATACGACTTTTTTAATACACTCATCTTTAGTAATTCATTAATTAAATTATCTTTTTTCTCGCGTAATTTTATGACATCTGTAAAACTTGTCACATTTTCAACCGACATAGTAGCATTCCATAATGACAATTAACTAGCCTAGCCTTGCGACTTAGAATGCATATCCACCACGCGTAAGATGAAAACCTGATGATTCTATACGCTACACTAACAAGTCCCGTGTTTAACTATTATTTAACTATTAACACCACTTATTCATAACATAAAAGGCTATTTGAAATTTATTCATATTTTATTTTTAAAATAAAACAAAATTTTTTTTTCCACTAATCACTATTATTAACTTTTACTGAAAAAGTAATTCATTAATTATTTAGATATTTTCATTAATTTAATCTTTTTAGTGCCGTTCATTTTTACCTTCACATAAAAGAAATGAGCATTATTTTATTCAAAGGTATTGAATAAAATAATGATTAATTATTATTATTATTATTATCTATTCTATATATTATAATGGAGGTAAGTGCGATATATAACTTATATGTAACCAAAAAAAAACTATAGAAAAGAACGCAATCATGAAAATCTTAAGCTTCACATTTGAGCTCATTGTATGAAGATTTGTGAAGCTTTAGAGTTTCATGGCTGCGTTCTTTTCTATAGTTTTATTGACCAAATAATTGAACCGACAGTAATTGGGAAGGCAGCCATGGAAATCTTGAGCTTCACATTGTGTCAAGAAGATTTGTGAAGCTTAAGATTTTCATGACTATAGTTTTATTGACAAAATAATTGAACCCCCAGTAATTGGGGGGCCGCAGGCTCCCCAGTTACTGTCAGTTCAATTATTTGGTTAATAAAACTATAGAAAAGAACGCAATCATGAAAATCTTAAGCTTCACATTTGAGCTCATTGTATCAAGATTTGTGAAGCTTTAGATTTTCATGGCTGCGTTCTTTTCTATAGTTTTAATGACCAAATAATTGAACCGACAGTACAGTAATTGGGGCGCCGCAGGCACCCCAATTACTGAGGCCCAAGGTGAGAGGGATAGGAATGATGTTCAAAATAAAATACGCCGTAGGCCCACAATTCGATTCGGTTTGGGCCGAATGCCCAAGTACCGCAGATCTAGCGAAATCGGGGCGTAGCGCCGATCTTTTGCTGAAAGTCGTGACAGAAAGAAATGAAAAGGGAGTATTTGTTGACAATTATGTCTATAAGGAGATTCTTCAGTAATGAAATAAAGATAGGTTTATGATGAAGTGTTCTTTATATTTTATAACAGGAAATAATACCTTGAGGTAAGAAAATTCATTTCCCAGATGAAGTAATTGGCCGAGGACTCCAAGCCTTCCGCAGGAAATAGCAAAAACCGCCCGTAGGGCGGTATTTTTGCTTGTACTTATAATAAAAGGACGTGTGCGTGTGTGTGTGTGTGCGTCGGTCTGTCTGTCTGTTCCAGCCATAACCAAAATGGAAGCAGTTACAAATATGAAACTTCACACACATATTGATTAGGTTCCCAGGTTGTGCACCTGGGTGTTAATAAATTAAATAATTAAAATTACTGGGCCCGAAGGCCCCAGCACCGCGATTAAACTACAGAAAAGAACGCAGGCGTGAAAATTTTGAGCTTCACATTGTGTCAAGATTTCTGAATCTTAAGATTTTCGTAACTAATTATTTAGTCAATAAAACTATAGAAAAGAACACTCGTGAAAATCTTGAGCTTCACATATAATTAAAACTAGCAGAGCGACTCGGCGTTGCCAGGGTGGATGTTGAACGCTATATATATATACACACACATATATACAGTATATGCCCGGTTAGGTCAACTGAATGCCCGTGAATGCCCTGGTAGGTCAACTGAATGCCCGGTTGGGTTAATTGTACGCCCTTGACGATTGGTTAGGTTAAGTCGTGATATTTTCGTTAGCTTATAGCGTTCAACATCCACCCCGGCAACGCCGGGTCGCTCCGCTAGTATATAATAATAATAAATATAATAATAATTACTATTTTCATTTCTTGTGGATTAAAGAGAATTGTATAAAAGTGAAATTTTGTGAGAGCATATTCCGCACTTATTTCAAACTACGATTACAGTTGAAGAAATTACAGATGTTCGTTCTGCAAAATATCCACGCCACGCAACGCAGACACGTGACCAAACTATCCGACAATCTGCTTTATCGATCACGTTGGGATATAGAGGAACGGATAAAAGTGCGGTTATAAGAGCTAAAAATCTTGGATAGAAGAAAAATTTCGTCAGTTATTGCTCATTACCATGAATTATCTTAAAGAAAAACTAACCTCAGATACATTTTAATTCTAACATTTAGATAAAGTGTTAAAGTCTATATCAAAACGAGATATAAAACAATCGCAATATGCAATCCAGAATTTGGATTAATTCTCTGGCAGCTAACTTGAATATATTTTTACGCTTTCGTTTTCAGAGAAGGATAAGACAAATAAGAACTTTCAATAATAACTGAACGTCGCTTACGAGATTTGATCATCTATTTGTTGTCAATTTAATGCAACATTAGAATTCTTCCTCTTATCCGAAGTATAACAAACCCTTCAAAAATTTTCTTTCTATGGTTTAAAAATAAAAGTCTTTTGTAAATAATCTGAAATTTCAAAGAAAACATTAACAAATTGACCATTTTACAAAGTAACCAATTTTAAAGAAAAGTTCCTTTGACCGGAGCGCGTATTCAGCCTATTTTATTTTAGTTTTATCCGTAATAATTAACGGGCAATTCATGGTTTACTACTTATACTAACGAAAAGTGCTTCTGGTCCTTAAAAAATTCTTTGTACTGCATCACTTCAATCGACCAATCGACCGCGCTTCCGAAGTATCAGAACTGACGGGAATGAGCGATTTACGAGGAGATAGCCAATCTCGGAGAAAATGTTTATATCCAATATTGTAACTATATAGGCCCTACCTTTCCGTTTATTAGTGTATGTCGAGAATTTGAAAACATATTTGTAAATTATAGTACGATACATGATAATTATGATGTTATATTAAGTTAGTACATTAAATTATAAGCTTGTTACGTTTGTACACTGCATTTGCGTTTTATATTCTGCTAACTATTTTATTGGTACTTACATATTAACGGGGGGCCACGACATATTGATGATTGGTTAGGTTAAGTTGTAGCTTATAAGGCTAACTAACGAAAATATCACGACCTAACCTAACCAATCGTTAGGTTAACTGTACGCCCTTGACGATTGGTTAGGTTAGGTCATGATATTTTCGTTAGTTAGCCTTATAAAGCTAACTAAAGAAGGCTGGGGTCCCTATTCTTCAATAGCTCCAAAATTTCTAATAAATCATTGTAAATATTTTAAAACAATATTGCTATTTAAAATATATGATGTATTAGAAATTTTCAACTAACGAAAATATTACAACTTAACCTAACCAATCATCAATATGTGGTGGCCCCCCGTTAATACGTAAGTACCATTTTATTTTGTAAAGAACTCTGGGAGGAGGGAGAACTGCTATAAAAGAAAGAATCTTAGGTAAAACGTGGTGGAGTAAGACATGACGCGCACACAATTAATATTTCAGTGACACTGAAAGGAAAATTATATAGTGAAGTGACAGTCCTTTACTACTACTATTCAGACAATCAAAAGATATTTTTCATTGTATGCCCTTATAAAAAGGATTAGCATCATTAGCTTGTATAAAACTCATAAACAGTTTCTTTTATGAGGAAAGCTTTAGTTGAGAATACAAATTCGTAATATTTTCTCTAATAAACAGAAGTGTAAATGTCCATAAATATATAAAACAAAATTTCAGGCTAGTTTTAGTACGTTAACGCAGGGTTGTCAGGTTTGGCTAATTTTAGCCAGTTCGGCTAATTCCATTCATGGCTGGCTAAAGATATTTCGAAAGTACTAGCCAACAACTTTTAGGCTAATTTTGGCTAATTGGGCCTATAACCAGAAATCTGACTGAAATTTATATCTCGTTTTATATTTCTTTATCTTTTTATTTTATATATCTTATATTTTAATTTATATATCTCGTATATAATTTATATCTTCATAGACCCTCCAGGTTACGTATATTCTCTCTAATACCGCACTACTACAAACTCATTTTTTATTAAAAATCGATTAATTCTCTTAATTGTAACAATTTTTTTTGGCGTAATAGTATAAAATCCTATAGATTTCTAAATATTTTTTATTTCGCCAAAATTACTGTAGATCTATAAAATTTATGTAGAACTGGCAATACTGCATGATCCGAGCCTGGCTGTCTCACCATTCTCTTTTGGGCAAAAGTTAGAATCTATGAAAATGCTTTAGAAGTAAAATGTTTCAAAGAACTTGACGAAGTTGTACTTCATGTCATATATCTATTCCAATAAGCAATGCCTTTGTGGAACGCGTATTTTCCTTTGTGACAAATATTAAAAGTGAGAAGCGCAGTAAAGTAAATGTAAATACATTTGAATCTATTTTATTAATACGATCTCATTTAACTGTTAATGATCAATGCTGCAAGAATTTTAAAGTTACAAAAAAGATTCTAAGTCTAATCACGCAAGATATATATATATAAAATGAAAATGAAAAGGTTTATTGGCAGACTATAGTCCATATGACAAATATTATTAATACAATGACAGTTCATATACTAAGGATAGAAATATATACAAGTGATTAGAAATAATACTGTAATGTCGAAGTTAAGTGGAGCTACAGACAGACGTTTTCGTACCAAGAAGTCCATAGCTTAGAGGATAAATGGCAGGCTAGCTTGGATGATCGGGTTGGTTGATTTTTTAATTCTTTGCATTAGACTGTATTGAGCACGTCTTGTTACCTCCGGGAAGCTCGGGACATTGCGGATAGCAAACATTTGCGAAGCTGAGAATCTCGGGGGTAATTTATGTAAGAGTCTAAAAGACCTGTTGCACAGCAAATTTAGGGTTTCGACAGAACCTTTTTTTATAATTCACCCAGAGTTGCTGTCCGTATATATTACTGCAGAAAGTACGAAAGAGAGTGTCTTTAGCTTCACTTGTACAGAATCGAAAGTTCCTTATGGTCATATTCGCTTTAGCACACAGGCTTCGAGATTGTTTTCTTATATCCGAGTCATCACTCAAGGAGCTGGTAATAGTTTGACCCAAATACTTAAACGCTCTTGTACTTCCTCAATTACTTCACCATTCATTTTAAACCTTATATCAGCTGGCTGATTACAGCTTTTAGGATGAAATTGCATAACCTTAGTTTTTGTAACATTAAAAAGAATATCATGTTTCTGCGAATACACTTCGCAGACTTTTAGTAACCGATCCATACCTTTAACAGAGGGACTTATTACCACCATATCATCGGCATAAACTAAGTTATTTATCCTTGTGTTATTTATACAACATCCCACTGTGCCTCATTAAGTGAAGCAATTAATCCGTCAATATACACATTAAACAGCATAGGGGAGAGCAAGGAGCCTTGTCTCACCCCCGGAAGAGGAGCCAAAACACTCAGATAGTACATTGCCCCACCGAACGGTGAAAGATTAGTGGGAATACCAAAATTTCAATAAATTTAATATGTACATGGGAACCTTCCTGTCTTCTAGTTTTGTAAATAAAATATTGTGGTTCACCCTATCATATGCCTTACTTATATCTAGGAAACAGCTATAAATAGTTGAATCACTGTCAATGTATTTAGATAGTTTCTTTAAGTACATAGATACACAGGTCAGTTGAGTGGGACCTTTTAAAACCAAACTGATTAGGAGATGTCCATAGGAAATCATTTAATCGGAGTAACAAGTTTTTCTAGTAGTTTCGAGAAGCAGGAAGCGACAGCACTAGGCCTGTAATTATTGCTGGACAGAATGTCTCCGTACTTATTTTTGACCAGGGGCAAGATATAATGAACTCTGCAGGGATATAGCTATGAGTAAGCATGGCTGATAGGAGCAATGATATATGCAGACATACTACGTCATTTGCATATTTTAAATGCTCATTCGATAAGTCATCTACCCCTGACGCAGAACCAGTCTTTAACGCTTTAATTAACTTCTTTACTTCAGAAAATGATATCAAAGTATTTTCCCTTGTCCCTCCCACAATCGTTTCGCTGCAATCTATCTTAAGATTGTCCCTACTCACATTGTTAAGAATGTTAGAATAGTGGTTTTTCCACAGCTTTGCAATTTCATCTTCCCCCGACACCCCATCGATTGTCAGAGGGAGGACATTTTTGACACCCGTTTGATTCTCAACAAATTTCCAAAATTTGTTATTGTCGTTATTTATGCGAGCTTCACAGGCTTTTGATGCTCGAATAGACTCTTCTTCCTGTTTACATCGCCTTATGGCCGTCTTATACTGACCCCTACTTCTACACATACTCATGTATACTGGTCCTAATCTAGGTCTACCATGAAAGCACCACAAATCATAGGCGTCTTTCAATTCCCTCTTCAGGGGGGCAATAAAATCATTCCATCCAGGAATAATCTTAGTATGATAGTTGTAAGATTTAATCAGGGGGCTTCCTGCTTCTCTTAACAGGGATATTATCTTACTATAATACCTATCTATGAGTTTACAGTGAGAATCATTTGAGCAAGGATTATTACATGTAAGATACAAAATTTCTGAATTATTAAAGAGGTGACTTGTTCTGTCTTTGTATTCTATTCTCTGCTGCATATTAACAGTGGACCAATCGACGTGATTATTCTTACCTATTGAGTTCTTGTTAAGTCGTGTTGCGCATAAATTGGTAAAGTTAATTAATATTTCTAATGGTCTGTGATCAGAAAGAAGGAAATCATGCAGAATATGAACTCTAACAATTCGATCCTTTAGAGTTTAGATTATTACTAGTGAGACAATGATCAATCCACCTGGTGGTACCACTCATATCACTAACGTATGTAAAATTATCACTGGTTACCCCTAAGACATCTACATCACTTATACTTAAATTGGCCGACAGGCACATGTTACCCAATTCTACAAAGAATTCCGAGTTCACATGTGCGTTAAAGTCCCCCATTATTATACAGTGAGAATATTTGGGGTTATCTGATAATGACTTAATTTTGTACAGCAAATCAATGTATTCATCTAGATTACTGCCGTTGTTGTATGGTAAATAGCAGTTTACAATTAATATGCAATCATTGTTCACTTGTAATTCAATGCCTAACAACCTTACATTATCGCTTGTTAAAAATTTTATGTTTTGACAATGGGCGTGTGAATGGGCGTGTTGTTTTGCTCTCTCTATTTAACACCCAAATTAGAAGGGAATAATCTACTCGGCGGTTTATTCTGTTTGCACCCCAAAGTGTATAAAGTATCAGTGAATCCGTGCATATAAATTATAAAGTGAATCTCATTAAAATAAAGAAAGTGCAATATAGTTTACATAATTTATCACCAATTTTAACGTATATATTCAAAACGAAATACGGTTGGCATTCGAGAAAGTTTGAAACAAAGCAGGAAAAAGGCCATAAAACACAAAGGTCAGAAAACCCTCGACCATCGAAAGGAAAGAAACAGAAATAAAAAATAAAAATAAATAAAGAATTTGTGTGGGTATTTCTTCTTAAGCTAATTAAGGAATATCATGGATATGGGTCCAAATTCTCACTTAATCTGTAATTTGTGCAATTTAGTAACAACGGAAAGCCTAGCGATTAGGTGTGATTTCTGCCAACGATTAAACGACTTTAACTGCATGAATTGGAATGATCGGGAAATAACTCTTGTCTCGAACGCGAAACAAGTCGTGGGGATCAAATTTCTATGTGGCGCATGTACACAGACGTAAATTCTTTCGCGGTCTTTAAAGAAATGGAGATAGCAGACTCGAAAGTTACAAAAAAGAATGAAATAATGGGGACGCATGTGTCCGAAATGGTCCCAACGAAAAACAGGGTGGATGAGAGAGAAGACGAAATAACGATAACAGCATAATAACGAACAACAATTTAATAACAAATAACGATATAAACAATAATACGGAAGGAAGACATAGATGAAAGGAAAGAAATAAGTAAAAGTGGCGAAGTAGACAAACGGTCCAACGAGCGAAATGATAAAAAGATAACTAAAAACGTAGAAAATAAACAGCCAAAGAAAAATAATGATAATGCCAAAACTAAGAACTTGGAAAATAATAAGAAAGAAAGCAGAAGCGTAGAAAATATCGTATGCAAATACTACGCGAAAGGAAACTGCAGATATCGGGATGGGCAATGCATATATGCACATCCCACATTATGCAAAATGCATTACACAAGTGGATACTGCAAGTTTGATAAGAAATGCATGTTCCACCATCTTACGGTCTGCAACACTTATGAAAGATATGGGAGTTGCAAATACGAAAAAAAATGCCGATACCACCACCCTCAAAGGAACGCACCGAGGGAACAGAAAAAACGAACATCAAAGAAGAGTGGAAATTTTTTAGACGCAGCCAACACATTTCAGCTGCTAAATACTCTCCAGCAATTACAAAACCAGCTGACAAATATAAATATAGAAATCCGAGAGCCGGACAGAAGGTACGAACAAAGGCACTTCATGCGTTATCGGGACAACGACAAAGATAAAAAGAGGTAAATTCTCGGAGGACCACAAGGCAACGAAACCGGCACCCCCATCGGAAAACAAAGCGGAACCACCTGTATGCGAAAAAGAAAGAGAAAAAATAAAAATAATCCTAGCCAACATACAGGGCCTTAAATCAAACCAGTCCACGAACAAAGTTGCATACCTGAAAGGACTCATGCAAGAAGCCGGAGCAGACTTTGCATGCCTCACGGAAACTCATCTAAAGGACTGCCAGGCGAACTGTGAAAATTGTGAGTCCTGTATTGACAAAAAAGAAATACAAATTGACAACTATAACATCCTCCGAGCCGACAGAACAGTGAGACGTAAAGGAGGATGTGCTATTTACACACGCGAAAGGCACATAGCAGAAATGGCTATAAGTACCTCAAACAACTACGTAGAATGTGTAGCAGCAAAAATTGAAAAATTAAATATGGTACTAATTGTAATGTACAGACCCCCAAACACGCCAACCTCAAAATTTTCAGATTCCATTACAGAGGTAAGAAACTTAGTAAAAGATCTACACTCTCCAACCCCAAATATTTTTCTCTGTGGTGATTTTAATTTCCCATTCATGAAATATAAAAGGATAGGAAAAAATATATGTATACACCAGGACAAGGGGGGCACACGAGAAGACCAGGAGCAGGTAAAAATGCTACTAGCTTTAGCTGATGAATTTATGTTAACGCAAGAAATAACAGAAAACACAAGAAAAAACAACTGCCTAGATTTGGTATTCACAAACAACAGTAATCTAATTGATAATGTAGAAATATCCCCAACTATGATATCAGACCACAATATCATTGAAATAACAACTAATATAAAGGCAACAGGAAAGGAAAGAACACGCACAACAGAAAGAAGCAAATTCGAAATTTTTAATTTTCACTCCAAAGCTATAAACTGGGAAGATGTGACATCCAGCATGGAAGTAATAGATTGGAAAACCATTTTCGAGGCCAAGACAACGGAAGAGATGCTAATGACGTTAGAGGAGAAGACGTTAGAAATTGTGGAAAAACATGTCCCAAAGATACAACAAAGAGGAAAGAGAAGCAGGTTCGAAAGACAAAAGAGGGCATTGTTCCGAAAGAGAAAAAGAGTGACTGCAAAATTAAGTAATTGTAAAGATAACAACATCAGAAAAATATTAAATGATAAACTACAAAGTATCGATGTCGTCATACAGGAACAAATCGAGAAGCATACAGAAAAAGAAGATGACGCTATAGAAGCGATAAAGGCTAACTCAAAGTACTTCTATAATTTCGCAAAAAGAAAGTCGAAAAACCAAGCGACTATCGGACCTTTAAAAAATGAGAACAGTGATTTATCTGATGATCTAACAGAAGTATCTGAAATATTAAAAGCTCAGTATGAATCATCTTTCAGTATCCCAAAAACTGACAAATTGATATGCGATAGAAACGCGTTCTTTGAAGAAGAACCACAAGGGGAAAGTATAACGGATTTCGACTTTACGACGGATGATATTACACAAGCCATAGGGAAACTAAAAACACACTCAGCGGCAGGACCGGATAAATGGAATGCCACACTGATCAAAAACTGCAAGAATGCAATCGCTGAGCCCCTATACTGGATATGGAGACGATCATTAGACACGGGAGAAATACCGGGCATCCTGAAGAGCGCGAACATAGTCCCAATATATAAAGGAGGAGATCGATCCGAGGCCAAAAACTATAGGCCAGTGTCGCTTACATCTCATCTCACTAAAATATTTGAAAGAATAGTTAGACAGAAAATCTATGACTTTTTGGAAACTCAGAAAAAATTCAATGATAACCAACACGGGTTTCGATCAGGCAGATCATGCCTATCACAACTAATGGAACACTACAACAACATTATTGATTCACTTGAAAGTAATGAAAACTATGATGTACTATACACAGACTTTGCTAAAGCGTTCGACAAGTGTGACCACGGAATCATAATACATAAACTGAAATATATGGGAATAACAGGAAAAGTAGGGAAATGGATATATAATTTCCTTAGTGAGCGGAGGCAAGTCGTTACAGTACAAGGAGTATCTTCATCAGAATCAGAGGTCCTCAGCTCAGTACCACAAGGAACAGTATTAGCTCCACTACTCTTCATAATCATGCTAACTGACATAGATGAGGACGTTACCAGAGACAGCACAGTAACATCCTTTGCGGATGACACAAAGATCAGTAGAAAAATAAGAAACCCAGAAGACATAGGATCTCTACAAACCGACATAAACAAAATCTACAAGTGGACTGAAGACAACAATATGAAGTTTAACACCGAGAAATTTCAGCTATTACGGTACGGAAAAAGAGAAGACCTAAAGCATGGAATATTATACCCCAAATGGACAGGAAATTCAGAGAAATTCCAGAGCAAAAGATTTAGGGGTTGTAATGACAGATGATGCGAAATTTGAAACACAAAATAAGATAGCAGTAAACAGAGCAAAGAGAATAACGGGTCAGATATTGAGAACCTTTAAACGAAGGGATAGGAATGTAATGATTCCTCTACTGAAAACCCTGATAATACCCAAATTGGAATACTGCTCGGTCCTAACATCCCCATATAAAAAAGAAGACATTAGACAGCTGGAGGGGATCCAAAGAAGCTTCACAGCCAAGATCAATGGGTGCAAAGAACTAAATTACTGGGAAAGGTTACGAGAACTAGACCTATATTCACTGGAAAGGAGAAGAGAGAGATACACCATTATTTACACTTGGAAAATAATGGAGAAACTAGTCCCTAATCTTACTCTGAATCCCATAACTCCCCAAACAACGTGGAAAGTAGAAGCGGTAGACTGTGTCGTATTCCCAAATTGAAGGCGAGACAGGGAACATCCTTAACCCTGAAAGAAAATAGTTTTGTAGTGAGAACCAAAACTGTTTAATCAGTTGCCCAAAGACCTAAGAAACACGAAGGGAGTTGCAGTGGAAATCTTCAAAAGAAGACTAGACGCCTGGCTCAGAACAATCCCCGATGAGCCGGGCGTACCTGGCTATGTGAGGTGGAGAGCGCAAGAATCCAACTCACTACTTCACCAGGCCAACTCGAGAGGAGGGGCGACAAGCTTGACCTTCGCGAAATGAGAAATCATCGCGCGGAACCTTTGTAAGGTTGTAAGGTAAGGTATATATATATGAAAAATGGAAAATACCTTTCATTAAAACGTCCACGCTAAGCACCAGTGATAGTATTACATGGTAACTTTGTCCAGCACTAATGATGCTAATATCGGTGAGAAGGATGACCATATCTTGGAGAATATCATTTCTACTGATTTTTAATTATTAACGTAAGTTTTGTTTTCAGTTATTATTCTTTTTGTTTGTATGTTTGTAAATTTTAGTATACAATATATATACTTATTTAGTGTAGTAAACAAGTTATTTATATATATATATATATATATAAAATAGGCTATACTGTAATTGGCTAAATTTGGCTAATTTTATTTGAACCAACCTGGTAACCCTGCGTTAACGAGAGATGCGTTACTCGAAAGTGAGTGACTGAGTGAGTGCGTGACTGCGTGATGAGTGAAGCGAAACATCAGTATCAGAACAGGTGGCACGGGGGAAAGGTCGCTGCGTTTGGCTCCGCTCGCGATAAGGCAACGGCGAACACTAGGAAGCATGTTTTTTCTATAGAGAATTTTGTAAAATACTAACACTGTCTTTTCATAACTATTGTCACACGATATGAAATGAAGGTTTGGCAGTATATCCTATTGAATTATTAATTATTTAAACAGTTTGTAATGCATTCATTTATTATAAGGGAAGATAATCTTTAAAAAAAATATTTCACAGGTGTAAAATATAATACAGGAATTATGAAGCTCATTTCATTTAAAGACCCGGAAGATGTACAAAAAAAAAAAAAAAAAAAATAGAATGACTCAGAAAGGTAATTTAGTATGATTATAATTTCAATTGAAAACATAATAACTGTATAATCGCTTCAGTTTGAGACCTTTTAATATTAAATTCCTTTTACATACATTCACTATACACGAATATTTTTTATGTGTATATATATACAGTATCTATGTAAATATATAATAATAATAATATAGGTAGACAAAAATAAATTTGAAAACCATGGCAATAGTGGAGGAATATCGTTTAAACACTTACATGAATTTAAAAGAAAGTGAACAAAAGCTCGTTAATAACACGATTGAAATATGCCAGAATATGTCCGTCAATGAGTCTCTTATGAACAGTCTCTCTGCCATCGTATCGTTTGATATTATTTCATACAGTTGTGATTACTGCTTCATCGAAGAGATTTACGATTTGTGGAGGACGGGAGTGTGCGATATACCGGATAAAATCGGGTTTCATTTATGCGTTTACATTCTTTACACAATCATTCTGATAATAGCAGTCATAGGAAACATTCTCGTTGTTTATATCATTTGGTCCTCCACCAAGATGCAGACAGTAACCAATTATTTTATAGCCAATTTGGCGGTAGGCGATTTGTGCATGGCCATATTTTGCGTTCCCTTTTCATTTTTAAGTACTTTAATTCTACAATATTGGCCATTTGGCTTCCATCTCTGCGTTACTGTTAACTATTTGCAAGCAGTATCCGTATTCGTGTCGGCTTACACACTCGTAGCTATAAGCACAGACAGATATTTGGCTATAATTTATCCCCTAAGGCCTCGAATGACGAGATTTCAAGCCAAAATAATCATCACTGTGGTTTGGTTCTTGTCTTTAGCCACGACCATTCCGGTCGCGGTTTTCTCTGACATTGTGCAGCCTTCGATGAACTTTTACAGATTGCACGACCTTAAAGTGTGTCAAGAGAACTGGGGCGAGTACAGAAAAGATGCTGGAGCCGCTTACAGTGCCACTCTGATGCTTTTGCAGTACTTTTTGCCTATAATGGTTCTGATATTTACTTACGCGAGGATTGCTATTGCCATTTGGGGAAAGAAGAATCTGGGCGAAAATCCAATCAAGATGGACAGATTAGCGAGGAGTAAAAGAAAGGTAATAAAGTTTATTTTCACACTTGATTCACTTGTATATTCTACGCATGAAAAATCGTTAGACTGCGATGAATCGTATAAAGTAGATCGTCTACTATATAACTTTATATATAATTTGAGAACTTCGTAAAAATTTAAAGCCAAAATCTCCTAAAAACAGTCTGTCCAACGCCTCACTTAACCCTATTTTACGGACGTTTCATATAATTTATATAAAGCCTGAACATAAACATATTCGGTTATGTACAGGGTGTCCACAATGTCTTGTCACCCCAGTAAAATACGAACTGATTTTCGTTTTTTTTTTAACCCCCATTTTTGGAGGAACTGCAAGAATGAATCGGTCCTGGAAGTTTGCACGAATATTTCAATATTTTTGCCATTACGTGGTTGCTCATGGACCCAGGTACTAGCCAATATGCGTTGTTCAATCGTATAATTGCTGCTATCACACATTTCAAATGGGTTCTGAAAGAAAAAATTAGTCAGTATTTTACTGGGGTGACAAGACATTGTGGAGACTGTGTATACCTTCTTTGAACTTTGTATTTAAGGTAAGTTTTTCTATTTGCGAAACTTTATCTGAACTCGAGTGTTATGATTGATAATATTTAGCCTTCGCTGCATTAAAATAATTATTTTTATAAATAATCTTTGGAGCCGTTTAATTTCCTCCGTAACAACAAAGGGGATGGGACGTGGTTAGAGGAGCCCTACAGTTTTACGGGGAATCGACCCATCAAAAGGTCGCTACATCTTCTGGACGTAGAGGAGGACGGTCACCCATCCAACTACCGAACAAACCCAACGTCGCTTAACCTCGCTGATCTAACTGGAAACAGTTGCCGTGTGGCCACGACATAGCTCTTTTTGTTTGTTTGTTTAAAAATCTTTATATGAATTGCATTTGTTACTAAGAGAAATGGGTTAATAATAATCAGTGAAGTGGGTCAGAAACTGGCACAGCGCTCAAGCCAAGTAATAAAAAATATGTTATTGTTAGTAGTTTTGGTAAAACCATTTCAATTCCTCCCGACGAATGCACTTACTAATAGCATCTGGCCAACTGCAACCAAAGTAAATTACGTTGAATATATTCTAATAATAATAATAATAATAATAATAATAATAATAATGTTGTATGTATATTTTAATTTAAAAATATTTTACGTAATCAAGTGAATTTTTTTTTTAATAATTACGAAGTCATTTTGCATCAGACGGGGGTGAGGGGTGGGGAAACTAAGTCTTAAAATCTGAGCTAAAAAAAAACCCTTAAGATGCGAGGAAAAAATATGTCACTTTTGATTTTGAAAATAATCTTCATCATGCCTATGCACTACACAAATCTTGAGAAAATGCCAAAACTAAAGTGATAGACGAAATAAAACCTAACATATTTCGCTTCGACTTTAGATCGATTCACGGTAACCAATTTCTGCAATTTGGATTGAACGCAAAACCAAACCATCAAAAGAGAACCATTCCTTTCCACTAAACTAGGAAAACAAGACAAATAAATTTTAAAAATAAAATCAAAAACGAAAAAAAGTTTATATCAAATTTATTTTTATCTATTTAAAAATGTGTCGGGTGTTTTTCAAACGTGTGACGCTTCAAAAGGTTTACATATATATTTTTTTTATTAACTGAAATAAAAACATGAATTTTTACTGTACCTTCTCTACCCATGAGGAATTAGTTCTCAAGTGCGATGCTTTTATTTCAGTTAATAAAAAAAAAGAAAAGAAAAACCTTTAAAAGTGTCAGCTGTTTAGAAAAAATCACCCGCAATAAGGAAAAAAATAAAAGATGTAAGATGGAATGAGAAATATGTAAAAATGGATCAGAAGAAGATTTCGTCTACGTATAACAGCAACAGTGCCTAGAAAGTCGATCGTGACGGTGACGTCATTTCGGGTAAATCGCGAGTAAAAAATTAATTAGTAAAAACTCCAAATTTAGAATTTTACGCATTATCGTGTTAATATATTTTTATACAGGGTGATTCGCAAGTCCTGACGCACAAATAAATATATATATATAATAAATACCTTTGGTATGGGATTTATGACTCACCCTATATATTTTTACTTTACTTTAATCTTCTACCTACCTAATCCAAAACATGGCCCGACTCCCGAGAATCTTTAGCTACCTTTCCATACTTTGTACGTTAGTACGTACCGTAGTAGACTGGAACGAGTTGATATGGCGGGGTGAGTTGATACAAAATCGCAATATTTTCTACAGACAGAAAAATTGTTTTGTATGCTTTTTTGTTTGTTTTAAAGCCCCTCACAGCATCTCAACTAAGCTGTAGGAAACATTGCGATTTTGTATCAACTCACCCGAGTCTACGGTATGTTAACATTTCATTACTTTGCTATTTGACACGTGTCGTTCAACGTGTTCGGTCTTTCTGTTTTTCGTGTTTGTCTTGCCCCACAATTTTTTAGGGGGGTTCAATTTTCTGAGACAATTGGCACAAAAAAGACAAAAAAAAAAACCTATCATTTCCACGACGAATGGGGGAATGATTATTTTTTTTTTCAACAATGATAAGTGAGAAATGATATTGTTTGATTTGCATATATACGACTCTGTCATTTCCGAAAAAGGGAAATGTGGAAAGGCACTTTAAAACAATGCATATTGCATAAGGAATACGAAAACCTTTTACCGCGGAACAGCGAATTTCGCGAGAATAAACTTTAAGTGAACTTAAAGCAACCGTTTTTGCTCAACAATCTATTTTTATTAACACAACTCTCAAATCAAAGGTAGCAACAATCGCTTCTTTCCGAGTGAGTCATATACTTGGAAAAAAAATCGTTTGGGGATGGAAAAATGACGAAACAAGCATATTTGCACATGCGTTGTTTTGTGATTTTAAAAATAAGCCTGAGGTAATTTCTGCTATAAATGATATTCCGTTGTCACGGAACATTTTGATTCGTACTTAAAGCAGCTACATACCAGACTTCAAAAGACTACTTGCGGATGACACGCAATGCAAAGCATCCAAATTCAACGACTAAACGCTGCTGGAAAATTAAAAAGTGAATTGGAACCTGCTTTAATAGAAAATTAGGTATTATGTATGTACAAATTATGTAATTATGTTATTATTTGTGAATTATGTTAGCAATGTATTATTTTATTGTATCGTTTGTATTATACGCGCGTATTTTCGTTGCAAACCGTACATATTAAACATATTAATTTGTAAAGCGTGCTTTTATCTACTGTATGTCCCTTTGCGGAGTCAAAATGTTAATTGTAGATCGCGGTGCGGTGGCGATAAGAAACGTAGATCTAATGAACCAAAAGCGTGAGCACCCCTGGTATATAGCATAGAACTTATGAACCAAAAGTGTGGGTACCCTGGTATATAGCGTACAACTGCTACTTTATGAGTATGGCAGTATGGGGTTTGTGAGTATGGGGTGAGTATGGGGCGAGGATGGGGTTTATGACAAAGCCTTTTAAATAGTGCAGAACAATAGAGATTATTTACGGCAAGCTGAAGGAGAGGAAAAAAGTATAAAATTAATTAAAAAATGCGATGGTTGTAGGTAATGAATACGGTACCCTCTACGTTAACAGCTATTGTATTCCGTAATTAATTTTACACCTGACGAAGATATACGTCCTTAAAAATACTGTAAGTTTGTAATCCTTTTGTAAATTTAACTTTCACAAAATTTCTCATCGTCTTTTAGTAAAAAAATCAGTTTTCCTTTTAAAAATAGATGAAAATTACGGGTCATAAAAGCTTTCTTTCAGCGCTTATTTATAGTTTTATTTGATGCAATTTTTTTTTCAGTTTTCAAATGAATTATTTTTTAAATATACCACGAACGGGTCTGCTTTTGACTTAAAAATGCTTCGAGGGAAATTCGTGCGTACGACATAATACAAACGATACACACATAATTATTAAATCAATCATTTAATTAACCAATCCATCAGTCAGTCAATCAATATATATAACCTTTGGTTAGCTTCCGCCCGAATTGTTCATTCTGACGAAGGTCAAGCTTTTTTTTTTTCACTCCACCTTAGACCTACAGTTTAACATGAAATCCGAACCACGCCCCACCAGCACAGCGTCTTAACCACTAGGCCACCCAGGGTACCAACCTCTTTATTGTGTGGAAGGATGAACAGCTGGGTTTTGTTGCGCGCCGGCTGCCATCACTGGGTCTCGATCCCGGGGCCGATGGATTCGTAGTCAGCGACGCTAACCACTACACCACCGAGGCGCGCCGAGGGTCGATATATATATATATATATATATATATATATATAATAATAAATTACATGCTACAGTCAAAGTGTGTAACCAGCCATTTCGCGTAATAGCTGACACTTTTAGTCATTTCGCGAAATGGCTGTTTCACTTGGTCATTTCGTGAAATGACTAAAATCTTCAGCCATTACGCGAAATGGCTGAAATTCCACCTTGGTCATTTCGTACAAGATCATTTGCCCGGTTAGGTCAACTGTATGCCCTTGACAATTGGTTAGGTTAAGTTGTGTTATTTTCGTTAATTTTAATGAAAAAAACACGACTTAACCTAACCAATTGTCAAGGGCATACAGTTGACCTAACCGGACCTTCAATGGCGGACATCGGAATAACATTGAAGGCCCGGTTAGTGTTTGAAAACCTTTATATTGAAAATTCAAATGTGTATTTGAAGTGTTTCTCACTTATTTGAACAGACCTGTAGATGTATGTATGTTTTAGCAGATTTAGTTAGTTAAATAAAGGTTTCCAATTTTATTGTGATGTTTGTTATTTCTATGAATTCATGACAAAAGTCATTTTAGCCATTTCACGAAATGACCAAGGTGGAACTTCAGCCATTTCGCGTAATGGCTAAAGATTTTAGTCATTTCGCGAAATGACCAAGTGAAACAGCCATTTCGCGAAATGACTGGTTACACACTTTGACTGTAACATACATACATACATATATATATACACATACGTATATAAAACACCATTGTAGGGGGTAGAAATCAAAACCGTCGGAGATTAAACGTACATCACTTTGTGAGTGCCTTTTGGCGGAGGAACACCACTGTAAAATATTATCAACATTTTACAATACTAAGGACTGCCTCAAGCCACCCCCTACTGTTTACCCTTATAAATAGTATATACCTTTGCTCCCAAGACAGGAGTACAATGTGTAATTCCACTTCGCTCTCATATGTACTTTATTATGGTCGTCATTTGTGGTACCTGGCCTAGGAAATTGCGCCATTTTGGCCTCTTCTCGAATTTAGTATCCGTGAAGACCAAGCGCCAAATAGTGGCGCACCTTCGGGAAAACTCCAGACAGGAACGGGAGGGTCGACTGGTCAGATACACAAATTATCTTTACAACTTCTCTCTCAAATAAAAATATTAGGAAATGAGGTACACATACCTTTTTGCACCATCTGTGAGAGAAAGTAATAAAGTTTCACATAACTCAAACGCATTCAACATGGGCACCATTTGTCACACGTAAGACGTCCAAACGGTATTCTATCTCCATCCACGTACGCTGCAACATTTCAACGTCAACTCTTGCAACAGCAGCAGCAATTCTGGTCTTTAAATCGTCGATGTTGGCCACTGGAGTTGTGTACACTAGAGGTGGAAAAAGTACCAAAACGAGTACCAGTACGATTAAGAGTACCGTATTTTTGAGTGGTTGTGTACGGTTTTTTTAGTGTTCGAGTACGGATGTAAGAGTGTGGTTTCAAACTTTAACTGGTCCTTGGCTACAAGTTGTAGCCAAGCACTTTAACCAAGCACTTTAGCCAAACACTTTAACTGGTACTTGGCTACACGTTGTAACCAAACACCAGTTAAAGTTGGAAACCACACTCTTACACGCGTACTCGCACTCGAACACTAAAAAAAACCGTACTCGACCACTCCAAAAATACGGTACTCTTAATCGTACTGGTACTCTTTCCACCTCTAGTGTACACGCAGTGTTTTACATAACTCCATAGAAAAAAGTCACAGGGTGTTATGTCTGGTGATCTGGCCGGACAAGAGATGGAGCTCCCCACGGTCAATCCACCGATTTGGGAAATGTATGTTAAGGGAATTTCATACGAATTTCGTAATTTGTGCAGACCCTATACAATAATCTGACAACTACCACGTGAAACTTTATTACTTTTTCTCACAGATGGCGCAAAAATGGTACGTGTACCTTGTTTCCTAATATTTTTATTTGAGAGAGAAGTTGTAAAGATAATTTGTGTACACCCTGTATTATCGGCGCATATCAGAATTCTAAACCAGATAAGAAAAATGCCATTTCTCTTTTTAAGATATTGTACACTCGGTAAAAAAAAAACCTTTGTTTTGTTTCTGCCAGAACTGTTCATTCTGACGAAGGTCAAACTCTTTGCTCCACCTTAGACCTCCAGCTTAACGTGGAATCCGAATCCCGACCCACCGCAGGCGGTCAGAAATTACGAACCACTCGTCCGGACTAGATCTCATGACCTCCCAATCAGCAGCTCAGCGTCTTAACGACTAAGCACCCAGGGTATACCCATTTACCTACTAGCCAATTTTATATTGTATGGAAGGATGAACAACTGTGTGAGCTGCGCGCCGCCTGACTTCCCCCGAAATCGGTCGGACCCGGGGGTCGGTGAATTCGTAGTCAGCGGTGGTAACTACCAGGGATGGGGTCAAATACGTATTTGTATTTGTATTTACAAATACACAAAAATGGATATTTGCATTTGTATTTGTATTTGAGAATTTAAAAAGATGCATATTTGTATTTGAGCCTTTTATTTGCCGTATTTGCTTCAAATACAGTCAAATACACTAATGTAATATAACTGTGCATATAACTACAAATTGATATGAACAGTAAAAATCAAACATTGAGAAATATGAATTTATTTTCTTTAATTATGCAAAAGTGCAGAAATATCAAGAAGTGTGAAATAATTTTCTCTAATAAAAATAATAAACAAGAGGAATTTGTTACTTTTCTTGCCTTGGTGTGAAAATGAAGTCTACTTTGATAAGAGCCAAAGTATTGCAATGTTAAGTTTTATACAATAAGTACTATACCAGTATTGTCTTACTTGAGGGGTAGCCGAAGTCAAGTAAATATTATCCGTTTATATTTAGGATGAAATTGGTACGAAATTTGCAAATACAGTAAAAATTGTATTTGCATTTTATTTGTATTTGAAGCTTCATATTTGTATTTATATTTGTATTTGGGGATTTATAAATTCGAATATTTGTATCTGTATTTGAATTTGGCCGTAAAAAAAATAGTGTATTTGTATCTATATTTGTATTTGGGCAATTGTATTTGACCCCATCCCTGGTAACTACTACACTACCGAGGCGCATCTGTTAAGTAAATTGTATTATTTTACTGGAAAATGTTTCTGAATTTAGCTATTATGCAGCTAAGGGGCGTCGCGGCTTTATAAACATACACTACTCTTTTCGACTTTAGAAATATATGTACATCACACTACAATTAATTATATACTGGGGAAATATCATTTTATGGTGAAGTTTAAGGACATTATGTTAGAAAAAATTCAAATTTGCCGCTATCGCCGCCATGATCAACATGGAGGACGTCAACCAATCACCAAGCGACAAGCGCTCTCGTGACGTCATCCAGCCAATCAAATTTAAACCTGGCTCTATCTCAGGTTTAAAATCGTGCCATTTCTCAGTCGATTCTAACATGGTGTGCGAAACTTGCAATCTTAATTATATCGAAGTTCATCACTATTTTATTAATGACCATTTAGCCTTAGACCTTTTCAGAGACCACGGCGTTATTCCGGAATCCCGTAATTGTTCTCAGTGCGATAAAAAGTGTGCTATTCAAGGAGATAAGGCATTATTTCAGTGCAACACTAAAACAATGAATCCAAGAAATAAGCATGTAATTCGTTGTAATTTTAAAGCTTCAGTTTATAAAGGCACATGGTTAGAACACTCACGATTGCGTCCAGGACAAAATATTGCTTTCATTAACGTGTTTTTAAGAAAACATTTCAGTCAGGCATATTGCGAAAAGTACCTTGGCTAGGCTGCACATACCGTTGTGGATTGGAAAAGCTTCCGCAGCGAGGTCTGCATTAAGTGGATTGAAAATCAAGAACCAATTGGAGGAGTAGGCTGTGTCGTTGAAATCGACGAAGGGAAATTTGGAAAAAAAATATCACCTCGGACGTAGAGTGGATGGTGTCTGGGTGTTTAGGGGTATTGATAGAAACACTAAGAAACACTTCATTGTGCCCGTTGAGAAACGCAACGCCGAAACATTAATTCCGCTGTGTAAAAAATTCATTCTCCCTGGTTCCATAATCTATAGTGACTGCTGGAAGGCATACGATACATTAAGTGAACACGGATACACGCATCATACTGTAAATCATAGCTTAAATTTTGTGGATCCAGAGACATTCGTTTTTCATAATTCCACAACTATTGACAATATCTACTACACCAGTGGTACTCATTGGGCGGCTCGCGAGCGAAATATATATAGCGCATTTGGCTCGCGAGTCGCGCAATGAGTACCAGTATACCACTGTACTACACAAAGCATGAAAAACATGCAGAAAAAACAAAAATTATCACCGAACTCGGCGACGCCCCTTAGCTGCATAATTACCCTGAATTTTTAATTCAATCACATTCATACGCGTTTCTCATGGATCCACACGTACATTGTATACACCCGAAGGAATTCTATAAGCATTCCGTTAAATATGAAGTTATCCCAGATTTCTAGTGATTCCCATTATTAATTTCTAGATTTTTCTATAATTTTATTTTGCTGGAAATTGGAGTAGGCTTTTCACGAAGCATCTGGTTTTACAGACAGCTAAATGTTTTAACTGTTTAGCATTCTAAAGCCGCAGAAAGTTGATTTTGTAATCTTTCCTTTTACCAAAAATATTTTTCTTTTTCTCTATATTCAACCGCCAAATTTTATTGGAGCAACCTTAAATACAGTAATTAAAACATTTAGCCGGCTGTAAAACCAGATGATTGGCAAATCGTCTACATACCCCATTGCCTGAGCAAAATAATTAGCGAAAAACTTAGAAATTAATAATCTGAAATCCCAAGTAGAAAGTTGGGCCAAATTCATATTTGGCGAAATGTTTATATTTCATTTAGAGCGCAAGTTTCTTTCTCTTCATTCTATCAACAACGCAGTCAAGTTTGGAGTCTTCGGAATTCGAAGCGATAAGGAGACATTCCTGAGAAACTTCTGAAAAAAATTCCCGAGGGAATGTTTCTCGCAATTCGTTGGGAAAAACAAAACAGACGAAGATATTAATATTGTATTCCTCTTCCACTTCATGAAAAATACTGAACTGTAAAGTGAAATTATATATATATATATATATACACACACACACACACACAGGCCCGGATTTAGCTATAGGCGAACTAGGCGATTGCCTAGGGCCTCGCGCCAAAGGGGGCCTCGCTCAAGCCGTTTTGCGCATTGTGTTCAAGTGATATTAATGATTTAGAACTCTATGAAGAACTTAAAGTACTTTGCAGGTTTATACCTGAGAAAACAGATCTCGGAAATGCCCTTGTTTATATAGTGCAAAAACAACTAAGTGAGATTTATCCTAATGTTTATGTTGCACTTCGAATAGTATTAACCATCCCAGTTACTGTTGCTTCGGCTGAAAGAAGTTTCTCGCATCTCAAACTTATTAAAACATATTTGCGTTCCACCATGTCTCAAGCGAGATTGCAATCATTAGCTATGTTATCAATAGAAAACGATATAACAAATTCATTAGATTATTCTCAATTAATTAATTGAAGAGTTTAGCTCGAAGAAAAGTAGAAAAGCATTGCTGTAATATTCAAGGAGCATCTGAACCAAATATTAAAGCATTAATATTTAGCCTGATAAGTCGATCGCTCACTATTATAAAAAATGAAATGTCAACATCTCTTATACATCACATATGAAAAACGTTTGTATACTATGGAAAGTCATTACCTATAATATTATATAAATCTTAGAAATCATTGTCTTATATTTTCGATACAAATCTTGATTCATATTATAATTTATACTTATTTGTATGGTTTATTTATATTTCTTATACAATTTCCATGCGTGATTATTTTGGTTTGGTTTAACTTTTAAGTGCTGGCATAGTTCTGTATATGCGGGATTCTAATATTGCTGGTATAGTACCGATAATTAAGTTCATATTTTCATATATATAGGCCTAGGGCCTCGTAATTTCTAGATCTGCCTAGGGCCTCGCAACTTCTAGATCCGGCCCTGTATATATATATATATATATATATATATATATATAGTGCGCCCTCCCGGCCCTAGCACCCAAGGATGATGGGGCTCGACCCTGCAGTCTTTCTCATCCTTGGTCTTTTTCCACTTCGACTGTCCCCTTCACCCTTTCTTTTTCCTCTCTCTTTCCTCTCACTTTTTCTTTGTTTTTCCGCTGAGATATGCCCTTTTAAATAGAGGCGAATCGGTTCTTCCCGAACTTAAAAAAAAAAAAAAAAAAAATATATATATATGTTACACACACACCGTGCATGGAACAAGGAACTCTTCTGGGGAAAATTAAATCCACTATAGTTTGAATTAGTAATGGTAAATGACAAATACTGTAATTTTTCTTTTTCATGATGGAAGCCCAACGTGGCTAACGGGGTACTAGCAAAGAGGCCCCAAAATATAGCTTCCCTCTCCAGGTATCTTCTTAGCAGATTCGAACTATAGTAGATTTAATTTTCCCAGAAGAGTTCCTTGTTCCATGCACCGTTTGTATAACATAAAAGTTTCTCAGGGGACCATTCTGAGTTGTATCATTTATATATATATATATATATATATATATATATATATATATATATATATGGACCTTTTCCATTCTATGGGCACCATTCAAATGAGAGAAATTAACATTTTTTAAACATACTGTATATATACAGAGCGTAGTTTATCTTCTATGGATCCTGTTTCCTTAAACTTTGCAACAAGTCTGCTAACACAACTCTGTGTTATTGGCTCGCGGTCTGGATGCAGTCTGTTAAATTCAGCAGCGGCCTCCTCTCTTTGACTCCGATTTCCTATGAGTAGAATTATCTGGATTCGTTCTTCCTTGCTCACAGACATTATGGCCTGTAGAAAGAGAAAAATATGAATTATGGTTTGTAGAAATAGAAAAATATGAATTTCTCCTATGATGCCGGACTTATGGGACACCCTGTATAACGAAAATATCACGACTTAACCTAACCAATCGTCAAGGGCGTATAGTTGATCTAACCGGGCATTCAATTAACCTAACCGGGCTATATATATATATTATATATACACACACACACACACACACATTTATTATATATAGCCTATGTCTTTGGGCGAACTAAGAACAAGATGGCCTATAGTCTACGTCCAATTTTCAACGCAAATTATCGTCAAATTTTTGAAGAAACGACAAATATTTTTTGTTTTTATTTATGTTTATAGCTGTTAAGTAGTATGCCCGCAAAATGGGAGAATGCAGAAATGTTGCAAATGTTGCGTAATGTTGCAAGTGTCAACCCCCCTGTATATATATATATATATATATATATATATATATATATGTGTGTTCTTCAGTTTTTGGCTGTATATATATATAGCTGTGTATATATATATATATATATATATATATATATATATATATATATATATATATATAGCTCATTCAACTCCATTTGTTGTGTACCCCACAATGTGCGTGGGCTGGGTGGTGGGGGTTTATCGATGTTTAATGGATCTGTAAACATTAATTGATGAGAAGTTATGTTTTAGCTTTAATGTAAAAATGTATTTACTCTGCTTTCTATAAAAATTAACAGTCGTTCTCCGCCACACATGATCGCTTGGGGTAGGAGGGAAATGCTCTCTCGCGCTCTCCACCGCACATAGTCATGTACGCCCTGCTCATCTGTTCTAATATGCAGTCTAATTTCTTCATTCTACCATATCTCAAGCGTTGAAATTTCTTGGTGTTAAACATCCTACTGTTGTCTTCTGTTGTTCTCTCCTCACACCGGGGCCAAGCAGGTGGCCGTCCGTTATAAAGAGTTGCTTGAGCACGAGTCCTTTGAGATATTTACAGGTGATCCCTTGAAAAGAGGCAACAAACTAATACAGATGCAAATAAAAGGTGATGTACAGTTTAAAGACACTTTATTATTAACACCTTGTAAATTAGCAAAGCTACCCAAGGTAATGGGCGTATCCGCTGAAGTTTCAAAAGGATATTCCCCTTACACATTCCTCACTAGCGAAACTTTAAATTACGTAGGACTACCTCAACCCAAACATTACTTTAACTATGAATGTATGAGCACAGACGAGCGTGAAGATTTTGACCGATACTACAACAGTTTTAATGAATGTAATCCTTATAATATAGCTGTTGAATGTGAGCGTTATTGCGCGAATGATGTGCGCGTGCTTAGAGTATGTTTCCAAGCCTTTAGAAGGATGTACATATGCCGTTTCAAATGCGATCCGGTGCAAATCGCAACCGCCATCGCATCATTATGTTTTACGGTGTTCAAGAATAACTTCATGCCTAAAGACACCTTAGCCATTATCCACAGAAACAACCCCTCGCAGTTATGGACACAAAGCTATTTACTGTCTCATTCACCTACAGCAGCAGACAGGTGTATACATAAAGCATGCTCTCAACACGGGTGAAGTACCCATTAAGGTTAATGGTCGTGTTTTTTGGGTTGACGGTCTAAGTGAAAACCGTGCCACTAGTGAGAAGACTGTGTACTCCTTTAACGGTTGCTGGTGGCACGGGTGCCCCCTAGTGTTGAAAACCGGTTTGTAAAAACCTGTTTTCAACCGGTTTGTAAAATTCCCCTAAAAATCGAAAACCGAAAGAAAAAACCGGTTTTATCGATTGATTTTTAATTGGCTCAAACTTGCGCGAACGTGCAGCTACGCGCAGCGCACAAAAAATAACTTCGAATACATTACCTATTAAGTTAAATTGTGACAAACTGGCAACTGCTCTTCAGTATAATTTTTGCCTATCTGGCAACTCGATCTTCAGTTTGTCTCATCATGTAGGCTGTAGTGTAGAGTCAGTCGACTAAAGCCCTATTCGCACCAAAGATATCCACAGTTGGGACTATGGACATGGATAGTGGGATAAAGCTAGTTTAAACCTGTCCACAGTGGTGTGAACAAATTTGTGGACTTTTGAGCGTACGAAATTGTCGATTGGGACAGTGTCCCAGCCGCAATTTTCTAAACATTGCGAACTGTGGATAACTGGGATATATAACTATGGATAGCCTAACTAGGAGCAAAAACATGATTTCAGTCTCATAATTAGCTTACTTTATACAAGTTATCATCTTAAAATTGCTAATTAGTTTAAAAACTAAGTGTTTGAAGTAAATTGCTTATTTGACGCTTTCAACTAGCCTAGGCGTAGCCGCGTAGGCTGCGTAGGCTAGGATTCTAGGATTCAGGGCTGCCAGATAGTTTTACTAAAATTTGCAGATTCGATATTTAATACCTAGTTTTGTGTTTGCTTTATATTATGCATATTCCCTTTACCTAGGCCTACTCCTCTGTATGTAATTTCATATTTTTACAAACTTATTCTCAATATAGGCTATGCATACAATTGTTTTGTTTCGTTTTGTTTGTTTTTTATTTCGAAGTAATAACTTTTTCGATTATATTTATTTATTATAGTTACCCTAAATCCTAATAAAATAAACAGGCATTATATGACAAGCTACATAATTAATATATAGACCTATATTCATTATTTCTTAAATTTATATACCTGGTGATCTTTAATACACATATCTTAATTTATATTTTGTTTTATATGCAGTGGGTCCTAGACCTATTTTTTTTATAATTTTAACGATTAGCCTACTGAGATAAAAAGTAAAAATTTTCGTGCGAACGCAAATTGACGAACAGGAAGTGGGATATTTGGAGTGGGTGTGTCCAAGTCCATAGTCCCGTTTCCACTATCCATAGTCCCAACAGTGGATATCTTTGGTGCGAATATGGCCTAATGGAACTTATTTTTAAATTTTCAGATTTGATTGCAAATTTTAAAATGTGGATTTTATTAATTTAAAGTCGAACCCCCTTATAAATTTGTGGAGTATGTCGAATAGATCTAAAATATGGGATTATTTTGTGCGTAAAACAAAAGAAACTACTGAATGCAAGAAATGCAACAAGACTTTAAAGTGTTGTGGAGGGTCAACGTCAAGTTTGAGTTCGCACATTAAAAATGTTCATGGTATTAACATCAACGAAAGTGATTCTTCTGCATTCAAGAAGCAAAAGACTTTGGGAGAATATGTGCAAAGAAAATCTGTTGAAGAAGAAATTTCGAGACTTGCTAGTGCTGATGGAGTAAGTTTTCATTGCATTGCTAATAGTAAATTTATTCAAGAGAATTTACAGAAAACTAAATATGACAAACCTCACCCAATATCCCATACTGGTGTAAGAAATTTGCTGCTCAGTTTTTATGAAAAAAAGAAACAGGAGCTTATTGGCTTTTTCAAGGAACAAGTGAGTAAAGGTATCCGTTTCTCATTGACTTTAGATGAGTACACTTCTTCACAAAATGTACGATACATGAATATAAATGTTCATAATGAGAGTCAGCACTGGTCTCTTGGTATGATTGAAGCATCTAACTCTCTAAATTACACCAGAATTATAGAGATAGTTAGCAAAAGATTAGAAGAGTTTGGGTTAGATTTTAATGCCCATGTTGTCGGATGTACGACTGATGGAGCATCCGTAATGGTTAAATTTGGTAAGGAAATAGCTTCAGCTCACCAACAGTGTATTGCGCATTGCATTCATTTAGCAGTCTCAGATGTTTTGTATTCCAAAGCTACAGAGAGTGTCAATGAAGAAGTAACTGATTCTGACATGGAAGATGATGATGATGAAGACTTAAATGAAGATGAGTATGATGAAAATCAAGGCCGAGAAATGGATCCCATGTGCAAGATAAGTATTGCCACAAATGAGGCACCACAACTTAATGCAAATTATTTGAGAGTAATTAAGAAAGTCAGAAAAATCTGCCGAATATTTCGCAAATCTCCTGTGGCGAATGACAGGCTTCAAGATTTCGTAAAAGTGGAATTCAGTGGAAAAAAAAAGAAGCTTATCTTAGACTGCAAGACAAGGTGGAATAGTCTCCTTTCTATGATTGATCGTTTTCTAGAACTAAGGAACTGCATTCCTAAGGTTCTAAGAGTACTAGCTTCAACAGAAAATGTCTTTGAGGAGGAATGGAATTTGTTGGATAACCTCGCTGAAACTCTTCGTCCACTTGAATTTGTTTTGAAGGTTCTTTGCTCTGAAGAAGCAACTTTACTTAAAGCTGAAATGCTTATGAAAATTACTTTAAGAAGCTAGACAATAAGGAAAATCCTATTGCTGCCAATCTCAAAGAATGCCTTATCAAACGCTATTCATCAGACGACAGAAGGAAGTCATTTCATTGTTGAGATACTTAACCAATCCAGAGGATTTTAAAAATGAATCATCTGATTTATTCCCTTTATTATCCAAGCAAGCAGTAAAGAAAATCGCAGAACGTACATTTCTTAGGCTTTTTCCTAGTGAATGTCAAACCATTGAGGTAGATGATAACGCAGAGTCAGAAGTGCAAGGTACAGCTAGCATTGCTAAAACTAACGAAGAAGATGACTTAATGCACGAGTATTTGAGCGAAATGAATAAATTAGAAACGCTGCGTATGAAAGATTCCAGAGATTTTAATGTCAACAATGAATTTAAATATTTTGAAGCCACCTTTAAAAAGAGTGAAAATTTAGAGCTTTTACATAATGCGTTACTTACCGTTAAACCAACGAGGGTTGAATCAGCAAGAGGCTTTTCAGCTGCGGGCTTTTTTGTATCTAAGCTTCGTTCAAGAATGTCAGATAAGACCCTTAATGCCCTTTGTTTCTTAAGATGTCATTTCCAAAATAGGGATAAAATCTAAATTAATTTATATATTTTTTCTTACACGAAGAGTCAATTTTCTGTTTTCTAGGTAAAGTTTTTTTTATTAAAAATTTTTATTTCAATGTTATTTCCAAAATAGAGATAAATTTTATTTTTATTCTTTATAATTTTTTTACAAAAAGAAGTTTATTTCTTTCTAAGTATAGATGTTTTATTTTAAAAAATTATTTCAAATCTAAATTGTTTGAATAATGTATTATTTTGGCTAAAATAAAATATGTCAAAGTTGTCATTTTCTTATTCATATGCATACATATGATGCTGCATTTTTGCATTCTTTTGACCAAAAAATAGGCGATAAGCTATGCTTGTTAAGAGTTAAAGTCAGTACCTTTCAATTGTGGCTTTTAAAAATTACTATACTTTTCGGTCATAACCGGTTAAAACCGGTTTTCAAAAAACAGATCGATTAAAAACCGGTTTGTAAATTTTCGATTATTTTTCAACACTAGTTCGAACACGTTCCCACGACTCCGTAAGGGATTTTTTGACCAAGAATCTTATTAAAGGGTCTAACTTATAAGTACCTTCGCACAAATTAAAATTATCTACTTTTTCTATACACACAGATTCTATTATTTTTCTTTTGACATAATTATTACATTTATAAAGTACCTTACTTGATTCCCAATCTATAGCATGATTATTTTGGCTGGCGTGATAAAAAATGGCATTATTAGTATTACAACTTCTGAAGGCATATTTGTGTTCTTTAATACGGGTTTCAATATTTCTTCCAGTTTCTCCCACGTATACTAAATCACAACTTTTACAGGGAATGCTGCAGACACAGGATTGTTCCTCTTTTGCCACGTTATTCTAACCAATTTACTTTTCACGGTAGACGAATATTTGAACGCCAAAGCAAACTTAAAATCTTTCGTCAACGGTTTTACTCTTTCTAAGCCGGCAATGTAAGGCAAACTCACATATTGTTTTTGGTTAACTGAAGGTTCCCGAAGGGCATAAAAAGATTTTCTGGCTTTAAAATACGCCTTTCTGATAAACCACTCGGGATATTTTAAATCCTTAAAAATGTTCCAAATCTTTGAATTTTCCGGGTCCAGCAAATGTGGGCTACAAATCCTGAGTGCTCTTAGAAACATGGAAGAAATAATTGAGCTTTTAACCCCTTCATCATGATATGAAAAATAATGAATGTACGAATTACAATGAGTAGGTTTTCTATAAACCGTGAAATTGGGCTTTCCGCTTTCGTTAATGACCAAAACATCTAGAAAAGGTAATTGTTTGGCGTTCTCCCATTCATATTTAAATTTAATAGAGGGAACAAGATTATTTAATGACTGAAAGAAAGTGTCAAAGTTGTTCCAGTGGTCAGGCCAAAATGAGAAAATATCATCTACACAACGAAACCAAATTAGATTCCTGGGACATATTGTTTGCAACAATTCCGACTCATAGTATTCCATGTATAATGTACTCAGTATTGGGGATAAAGGAGACCCCATTCCCATACCAAAACGTTGCAAATAAAATTCTTCACCGAAGGAGAAGGCATTATTGGTGTCACAGAGTTTTATCAGTTCTAAAAATACAGATGTGGGCATGCCTAGTTCAAATATTCGTCTACCGTGAAAAGTAAATTGGTTAGGAATAACGTGGCAAAAGAGGAACAAGCCTGTGTCTACAGCATTCCCTGTAAAAGTTGTGATTTAGTATACGTGGGAGAAACTGGAAGAAATATTGAAACCCGTATTAAAGAACACAAATATGCCTTCAGAAGTTGTAATACTAATAATGCCATTTTTTTATCACGCCAGCCAAAATAATCATGCTATAGATTGGGAATCAAGTAAGGTACTTTATAAATGTAATAATTATGTCAAAAGAAAAATAATAGAATCTGTGTGTATAGAAAAAGTAGATAATTTTAATTTGTGCGAAGGTACTTATATAAGTTAGACCCTTTAATGAGATTCTTGGTCAAAAAATCCCTTACGGAGTCGTGGGAACGTGTTCGAACCTAAGTGTGAATTTCTTAAATGTCTCTGGATTGGAATGTTTCCTTACTCGCCTTTAGTAAATGTAATAATGGAAGTAATAAATTGTGGAAATAAATATAATAATAAAGGTAATATTATAAATTTAATAATTAGGGTAAAGGTAATAATAATAAATGTTAAAAAAATGTAAATGTAATAATAAATGCAGTAATTATGTCAAAATATTAGAATCTGTATGTATAGAACAAGAAGATAGTTTTAATTTGTGGGAATGTACTTATAAGCGGACCCTGTAATAAAATGCCCTTCCAGTGTCGGGAGAACGGTATCTAACCTAGGTGCGAATTTCTCTGGATTGTTTCCTAATCGGCTTTTTTCATTCGTTTTTCGGTTTATAAGTTCTGTATAATAAACAATAATGTAATAACCAATGTAATAATAAATTTATAATTTCTGTAATAAATAATTATGCAATATTAAATGTAATAAAATTAATAATAAATTCAATAATTATGTAAGAAAAATATAATAGAATCTGTATGTTTAGAACAGGAAGATAGTTTTAAATTTGCGCGAATGTACAGGGTGTCTCAATATACATGCAACCCATGTCACTGCTAATAATTCTGCCAATATTAATGTTCTCGTTCTATTTTTTCAGATTTGAAGAGAGGAGACGATAACAACTAATAATTATCAATCAAAATGCCTTGGACAAAGGAGGAAATTTTTTTTTGCGTCACTACTTATTTGGAGACGAAATCATTCAAAACTGTGCAAGCGAAATTTCGCAGGAAGTTCAACTTCAACAATTATCCCCAGAAAAGCCAAATTTATCGTTGGGCACACAATTTCAAGCCACAGGATCAGTAAACAATCTCAACAAGAAAGCAGAAACACCCAGATCTGGCAGGAAGGTGACTGCAAGATCTGACAATGTGAATGCGGTGAGAGATTCTGTCGGAAGGAGTCCGAAAAAGTCAATCCGAAGACGTTGCCAAGATCTGGGTCTTTCACGTGCGTCAGTGCAAAGAATCTTGATCAAGGATCTTCAGCTGTACCCATACAGGATCCAGATCAAGCATAAACTCACACCAGCTGACATGGCAAAACGTGTTGTGATGTGCCGGTGGTTCGAGAACAAGATCGAAGAGGATCCTAACTTTCTTGATGATGTTTGGTTCAGCGACGAAGCACACTTCTTGCTCAGTGGGTATGTCAATAGCAAGAACAATGTGTTCTGGGGCACACAAGCCCCAGACGAGGTGCTTCAGAGGCCCTTGCACTCTGTGCAGGGTGTCAGGGTGATTGACAACTTCGCTCGTCGGCTTCAAGTGTGTCTGCAGCGCAACGGCGGTCATTTGGAACATGTGCTCTAATAAATGTATCCTTCGATCTAAAGACCTCAAATCTTCAGTTTTTAATTGTTATCATATCTGCTTCCAGGAAATGTAATCTTTTTTGGAGTTTATTTTCTGAGTAATAAATTATTATCATGTCAATGGGTTCCATCTATTTTGAGACACCCGGTACTTAATGAAAATGCCCTTCCGGTGTCGGGAGAATGGGATCTAACCTAGGTGCGAATTTCTTAACGGTCGGTCCCTGGACTGTTTTTCCCTCTTGTTTTGGTTCATTCGTGTTTCTGTATCCACCCGAGGAGGATGCCAGTGGGCGTCGAAACTGTCGTGGAAATAAACTCTGTCTATTAGAGTGGGTTTTTATTTTCATAAATGCTGGGGTTTTTGATGGTCCTCAAATTCGAACTTTGATCAAGGATACTCAGTTCGAAAACGCAATGACTCCAACTGAGAAGAATGCCTGGCAGGCATTCAAATCAGTTGTCACTGATTTTCTTGGCAAGCGTAGAAGTCCAGAATACGAGTCCGTTGTCGAAAACTTGATGGAAGCTTTCAAAGCTCATGGGTCGCGCATGTCCATAAAAATGCACTTTTTGTGGTCCCACTTGGACTATTTTCCTGAAAATTGCGGGGTTTATAGTGAGGAACAGGGTGAACGATTTCACCAAGATATCAAAATAATGGAAGAGAGGTACCAGGGAAACTGGGATATCAATATGCTGGCGGACTATTGCTGGTGTTTGAAGCGAGACGTGCCCGAAGAAAAACACAGACGGAAAGCCAAAAAAACTTCATTCCTTCCTCAATAAACTTTTTTCCATATTCATTGTATGAATAAAAGTATTTATTCACACAATGTTTTCATTTTTCACGAGTGTTCTTATAATATTACTCGTATCTACAGTGTTTAAGCTAAAAAAATCAATAAATTTGGGGATAAAATTGGACTTATAATAAATGGCCAATAGAGAAAAAACCTGACCTGATTGAGGAAAACCAATGTCATTTTCGAATTCAGCATGGTCGAATTATATAATATGAGTTGAAAAAACCCTCACAGCAGACAAAACAAATTTCATATGCATACCAGTGTTATATGGGAATTATTGATTGTTCATATATATATATATATATATATATATATATATATATATATATATATATATATATTTTTTTTTTAAGTTGGGGAAGAACCGATTCGCCTCTATTTAAAAGGGCATATCTCGGCGGAAAAACAGAAAAAGTGAGAGGAAAGACAGAGGAAAAAGTAAGGGTGGAAGGGACAGTCGAAGTGGAAAAAGACCAAGGATGACAAGGACTGCAGGGTCGAGCCTCATCATCCTTGGGTGCTAGGGCCGGGAGGGCGCACGTGAAACCTCCAGGAACAAGCATGTACAAATGAGCACAAAGAGCACTCAAGAGCACGAGCTTAGAACCCCCTTGCGGGGATATATATATATATATATAAATATATATATATATATATATATATATATATATATATACTAATAGTTTATTATAATTATCATAAAGACTTTTCTGGCCGGCTCTTGAAAGTAATTTGGTGACAGAAATTCCAATTTTCGAAAGTGCAGATCGTATTCCATTTTTCAGCAAAATATGAACAATGCATTTTTATGCTCTATTTTTAAATTGATACCGACTTCAAATCGCCAAATCAATCAGTCAGTAACAAACACCGATATCGAATACTCAAATATCGAAAAGATAAACGGTATCTAAAACGAGAAGAATTTAGAAGTTGTCGCGTATGTACTTCACCCAATTTAAGTGAAGGGTTTATAAAGGGGCTGATGGTTACATTATTTTCAAGAAAGAAAACTAAATACGTCTTTTTCTATCAAAGTGCGAACATTCAACGAGGGAACGAATCGTCTTGGATAAAAAATGTGGAATAGTTATCCATCAGATGTTTCGTGTAGAAGTTTATACAAAACCATTATGGCACTAAATTAAAATTCATCTTAAAAATTTTATCTTTATTTTAAGGATTCGTCCATTTTACACACAAGCTTTGTCATTTTGTTAAACAAATACTGAAGGTAATAATCCGAATTTAAAATTACTGAAACAGACTATAATATTACTTATATAGCCTAATGGGTTAAGACGCTCGGCTGCTGGATCGGGAGGTTGTGAGAACGTGTCTGGAAGAAGACTTTGTAATTTCAGACTCGCATGGAGATTATGGTTCGGATTCCAAATAAAGCTGTAGGTATAAGGTGGGGTTAAAAAAGTTTGACCTTCGTCAAAACGATAAATTCGGACGGAAGCAAACTAAGAATATATACAGTACTGTGCAAAAGTCAGAGACCACTATCGATCTAATAACCTTTAGATAATCTGTCGTATGAAAATTGGTTTTGATACTAAAATACATATTAACTACAGGGTGATCAAAAAGTAACGCAACCCATGGGAAAACGATTTATTTCAGAGCAAGTGCTGGAAGTGGGCATCGTTCTGTGCTTCACACAAGTGGATACGGCGATTCATGTTCTTAAAGACCCTTTGCAACGTTTCCTGTGAAATTCCATCAACACACTTCTGAATCATCGCCTGCAACAGAAGGAAAAAAAGGAAAAAATCAATTATGTGCGTTTCTCCATGGGTTGCGTTACTGTTTGATCACCCTGTAGAACCTCTGGTTCATATTAACGTATAACTAATATTACTTAAGTGTATAAAGTTGTATAAGCTGGATGACCCTCTAGTCTGTATAAATTGGACTTGAGGGTTGATTCATTATATTACTTATAACGCATGTGTTTAAAGATCTAGCGAACTATTACTGATGGATCTGCAGTAAATGCTCCTAAGCTATTGTTATATCAATATTTACAATTAAAAGTATTGACATATTCACTTAAATTCTGCAAAACAAATTTATCCAAAACGTTTCTCATTATAATCCTAATTCATGTTGTTGTTTTTCTTTCACAGGCTAAAGAAATGACAAAAAGTACAATTTCTGATGAGATTAGATATAAAATAATACATTTGCATGGTGAGGGACTGAGTCAAAGAAAAATAAGTGAATCTACAGGCGTTTCCAAAACTGGTGTACAAAAAATCTTGGCTCGTCACAGCTCAAATGGAACCCCAACTGATCGCCCTAGATCAGGGAGGCCCTCTAAGCTTTCTCCATCTGATCTACGTACAATATCTAAAGATTACTTCCCTTCGAGACAGACGCAAATCCAGCACTTCACTCGCGGCAGATCTCGAAAAAACAATAGGTGTCTCAGTTGATTCCTTTACTGTATGAAGGAAACTTAACTCAGTAGGTCTTAAAAGACGTGTTGCAGCAAAAAAGCCACTTTTAAGGAATGGAAATAAAGAGAAGAGAAGAAAATGTGCTTTGGAACACAAGTATTGGACATCTGAGACCTACTGAATTAAGCTTCCTTCGTACAGTAGAAGGATCAACTGAGACACCTGTTGTTTTTTCGAGATCCGCTGCAAGTGAAGTGCTGGATTTGTGTCTGTCTCGAAGGGAAGTAATCTTTAGCTATTGTAGATCAGATGGAGAAAGCTTAGAGGGCCTCCCTGATCTAGGACGATCAGCTGGGGTCCCAGTTGATCTGTGACGACAAGATTTTTTGTACAGCAGTTTTGGAAACGCCTGTAGATTCACTTATTTTTCTTTGACTCAGTCCCTCACCATGCAAATGTATTATTTTATATCTAATCTCATCAGAAATTGTACTTTTTGTCATTTCTTAAGCCTGTGAAAGAAAAAAAAAGCATGAATTAGGATAATAATAATGAGAAACGTTTTGGATAAATTTGTTTTGCAGAATTTAAGTGAATATGTCAATACTTTTAATTGTAAATACTGATATAACAATAGCTTAGGCGCATTTATTGCAGATCTATCAGTAATAGTTCGCTAAATCTTTAAACACATGCGTTATAAGTAATATAATGAATCAACCCTCAAGTCCAATTTATGCAGACTAGAGGGTCATCCAGCTTATACAACTTTATACACTTAAGTAATAACTTAGTTATACGTTAATATGAACCAGTTTCTAGTTAATATGTATTTTAGTATCAAAACCAATTTTCATGCAACAGATTACACTGCCCAACAAAAAAAAATTTTTTGCTGCTGATTTAATTCTAAGACCTGTTTCTGGATAATATTGATGTGCTGATTTAAAAAATCACCTTAGATTTTGTCCATCATATCAGGTTTTCGTGCAATGCAATATGCCTATTTTGGGTGATCCATGAAGGGCGCTTATCAAAATTGATGATTTTTGAGACCTGTTAACAGCTGTTTTGCTGTTAAAATTTTATCTGTGGAATACGCAAATCTGTGCATTAAATCTAAAGGTCATGTACAACATATTAAAATCTTGGGTATCTGTGATTTCCCCAGGTGTGAGCGTGACGTCATGATCTGAGAGAGATTCCCATTGGCGGAGTGAGAGCAGCCGGTTCCGCTAGTGACGTTACTTGTAAACTTTCAGCAGTTGGGTTGCAACATGAGCATTAAAGTTCACTATCTCAACAGTCATCTGGATAAATTTCCAGAAAATCTTGATGTTAGTGAAGAGCAGTGGTGGGCACCGTTAACCAAAAAGTTAACTTCGATAACGATAATCCGTTAACCCCAATTTTTAACTCCGATAACGATAATCCGATAATTTTACTACAAAGTTAACGGAAGTTAACGATAATCCGTTAAAGATAACTATTTCTTTACTAACATTTAAAAAAATCAAGGAAAAAAGCTTTAAAACCCATAGAAAATGTTTATTTATGCAAAATCCAACAATAAATAGGTATTTAACTGTATTTTTATCAAGTTTTGCAACTTTTTTGCTTAATAACTTTTTTTTTTATTTTTAATAAAAAATGTACTGATTACATGTTTTGAAACCCGTTACCCTTGTAACCATTAACTAAATTTTAATTTACCAGAGAATTATTATGGCGGGAACTGAAAGGTAAAATTAAATTTTAGGCACATTTATTAAAGACTATGACACAATGTGCTGGTTGCTCGCAGTTAACGTGTTAACGGACTTTAACAGACTAAATATCGAGTTATCGGAAGTTAACTGGTCCGATAACGATAAATGGAAATTAACTTCCGTTAATAGTCCGTTAAAAAAAGTTAACTTCGTTAATTAACTGTTATCGGATTAACGCTTTAGTGCCCAACACTGGTGAAGAGCAAGGTGAAAGGTTCCACCAAGATATCAAAGTGATGGAAGAACGATACCAAGGGAGATGGGATACCCATATGATGGCTGACTACTGCTGGAGCCTGCAAAGAGATTGTCTTGACATCTCTCATTCTAGGAAGTCCTATAAGAGAAAATTTATCAGCACTGAAAAGTAAGAAAACAAGAAAAAGACAATGTTAAGAAAACTGGTCCCGTGCTTGCTTTAATATGGATTCATTTTTTGCTTATTTAAACACTTTTAATCACTTTATGTGTCAATATTACCATTGTATATTAAAGTTCACTCCCTGCACAATTGTTTACTTTTCCATGCTGATTCTGAGTATGTAAAAACTTATTTTTTGAAAAGAAAAAAAATTGGGCATAATCAAGCCAAAATGCGAGATCTCCAAAATATCCGTATTTGATTGCTCGAAAACCTGACGTGATAGGCAAAAACTAAGGTGATTTTTTAAATCAGCACACCAAAGTTACCTAAAAACAGGTGTTAGAATTAAATCAGCAAAATTGGTGTTGGGCAGTGTTATCTAATAGTTATCAGATCAACAGTGGTCTCTGACTTTTGCACAGTACTGTGTATATATACATATATACAGGGTGTCCCATAAGTCCGGCATCATAGGAGACATTCATATTTTTCTATTTCTACAAACCATAATTCATATTTTTCTCTTTCTACAGGCCATAATGTCTGTGAGCAAGGAAGAACGAATCCAGATAATTCTACTCATAGGAAATCGGAGTCAAAGAGAGGCCGCTGCTGAATTTAACAGACTGCATCCAGACCGCGAGCCAATAACACAGAGTTGTGTTAGCAGACTTGTTGCAAAGTCTCTTTGACTCCGATTTCCTATGAGTAGAATTATCTGGATTCGTTCTTCCTTGCTCACAGACATTATGGCCTGTAGAAAGAGAAAAATATGAATTATGGTTTGTAGAAATAGAAAAATATGAATTTCTCCTATGATGCCGGACTTATGGGACACCCTGTATATATATATATATATATATATATATATATATATATATATATATATATATATTATATATATATAATATATCAGTGGATGTAAATAACTAAATTACTGGGAAAGATTACGTGAATTAAATTTATATTCGCAGGAAAGAAGCACCCTACCCTACTATCTTACTTTGAATTCTGTAACCACCCAAACAACAGTAGAAAGCAGAAAAAGAAGAATGTGTCGTGTTCCCAAATTAAAGGGTAGACAGGAAACATCCTCAATCTTGAGGGAACATAGTTTTGTTGTGAGAGCATCAAGACTGTTCAACCCAAGGAACCAAGGAACACTAGCGGTGTAACGGTGGATATCTTCAAAAGAAGACTAGACGCCTGGCTCAGAACAATTCCAGATGAGCCCGAAGTGGAGAGTAGAGGAAAACAACTCTCTACTTCACAAGGTCAGCTCAAGAGGAGGGGCAACAAGCCTGACCCCCGAGAAATGAGGAATCATCGCACGGAACATTTGAAAAGCTGAAAGTAATATATATTACAGTATAAGAGATAAATTTTACAATTAAACAGTGAAATTAATAAACGATACATACCCAGACACACATACACACCACACACACACATTAAAAACTTAGAAACGAGAGAGCAATTTATCTACGTGATGAAAGGATTTTTAAACAGCGATTTGTTGCTCGTGTTTCGAAAAAGAAATATAATTAAATTTGCTTCCTTCTCGGAACAAAACAATTAAGCCATTTTTACATCGTATATGAGTATCTGCAAAATTTAAAAGACTCATCTCTCTCACACACACACACACACACACACACACACACACACAACCTCTGCATAAGCGAAGCACCAACTTTTTAAAATTCATTTACTTTAAAAATTAATGAGCGAAACTTAATTTAACCTAAACTAACCTTAGTACCATCGACCCAAGAAAGGCGTAAAGAGTTTCGAACGCAAATACGGGTTCAAAGTGTGTTCTCGTGTAAATACCTAAACAGCGAGGTACTAGCTAACATAACTTAAGCTAAACTAACGTTAACTAGCCTAACCTATAGTCATATAGGTTAGGGCAGTTAACGTTAGTTCTTCAGGTGATCCAAAATTTTTTTTGACAGTAAAAATGTTTTCAGATTTTTTGTGTATAATTTTTAATGTTCGAAGTATCGAAAGTGTTACCCCACAAAAATAGGACCTAGTGTCCTAGTATGTTTCATGGACTGCTCTCGATTTTCCTACAAAATTGCAAACAAGGGCAGTCGATGACCCTGATTTTGTTTCTGCAATCGGTTTTCTTGAGAAACCTAACCTAACCTAACCTATATCGACCCATCTACCGGAGCTCACACTCAGCAGGTGGAAAGCTTGTGGAATTCATTGAAACAATCGAACAAACTGCGATGCGGAACAGATCGCGACCAACTTGACTCGTACCTTTGTGAATTTGTATGGCGTAAGCGCCACACCAGCTCGGACTTATTCAAAAAGATGTTGGAGTGTGTTGCGTCGTTTCAGTAAATAAATTTATTCAATATCCAATAACATTTTTCTTTATCATTTCTCAAGAAAACCGATTGCAGAAACAAAATCAGGGTCATCGACTGCCCTTGTTTGCAATTTTGTAGGAAAATCGAGAGCAGTCCATGAAACATACTAGTCCCCAAAAATATTACCTTACTTCATCTGTGAATTATCGCACGCTCGACCTCATTTATGCCCGGTTGCCTACGCACACAGAGACACGTACAAGGAGGCCACAAAGTCCCTTTGCATGAAAAACAAGGCAACATACAGATACTGTATGCTGTAATATAAAGGTATACAAAGGGCACCAAACAGCAACAGACCTGCTGGTCCCTACGAGGCTGTCTGTTTAAGAAGGAGGGTTTCAAGCATCAACGCATAAACATCTTTGCTTATACTAGCTCTCACGCCCTACAGCTCTACATACTTAAACTTAGTGTCTACAGCCCTTTGCATAGTTCTGACTCACTTAGCCGACAGTGTTTTACAGCGTTGTATTAGGCTATACACGTATGAATGTAGGTTGTTAATTTAGGGTTGCCAACCGTCCTTTTTTTGTAGATTTTTGTCCTTGTCCTTTCTTGAGTTCGGAAAGGACGCCATTTGTCCTTTTCTGATAACAATCTTGTTCCAAACAACAGTTTTATAACAAAACTTTTGTTTAAAAGGAAATAATTATAAAGTCTTAAGTCGAGTAACATTTTATAAATTCATTTCTTCACTTAAATGTTAACGTTCCGTGTAGCGGAAAAGTATAAATTTAAAAATAAATATTGTTACCATGCAGTATAAATTGTAATAAATTATAAATAAAATTTTACTTCTTTCCCTAACCTTGTAGACAGTATATTGGAATTGATGTTCTTGTCCTTTTTTTCAGACTTCATGGAGTTGGCAACCCTAGTTGTTATACAACCTAAACATTCATACAAACTCTTAGCCTAACCGAATAGGCTCTCTAAAATATTTTCAATACCCCGCATCGGACTCATATTTTTAAGTAACGTCAACATAAAAACTCAAATAGGCTTATTTTTGTTTAATATCATATATCGTATTTGTGTCTTTTCAGTTTTATGAACTGTAAAAATTTTAAATAAAAATACATTTTTCGAGTGTAGTTTTGTTATTGAAGATAAAATCGCTAAAGTTTCCATAATAATATTATACCGTGTGTATATATATATATATAATGCGATTAATTTATTTTTATTTCTAATTATTTTCAGATTAAATGTAACTTTTCATTTGTAAGTTTTATTTTGTAATAACAGATTAATTAAATGCAGCTTTTATTTTCCAATATTTCTACTTATTTTAGTTTATATTATACAAATTGAAATGAGCTCTCGTGCTTTCCAATGGTATATTCATAAGAATAATTATTGATTTTGTTTAACCTCCTTCGCAACGTCTAAGGTTATATGACGGAGGGAACCTACATCTTTACGTGAGATCCGAACCACTAGTCGGTACATAGTCTGGACGCAGCGGACGGTCTCCCATCCAACTACTACCCAGACCCATGTCGCTTAACTTCGCTGATCAACGGGAAACGGCGTTACGACATTGACTACGTTACGTTGTAGACCAATGGTACAATCGGATAAAGATGCTATAATAGACTACTTGCCATTAAAATCTAAACTATCAACATTCTTTAAGCTGATATGGATGTGTCGTATATTTTAACGTAATATATTTTTTTCCAAATAAAGTTCGTTTGATTACCAATTAAATTCTCACTCAGTAAACCTTCATTTACAGTGTTTATATTTAAATGTACAACAATTTATTAGCAGATAATTCCGACTGAACGCACATATAATACTGTATATCAATTTTCGGTCTTACCTGGGTAGGGTGGGATCCGAACTTCCGTCTCCAGAGCTGTCATTTTAACGACCATGAATTTACACACTCGTCCATGCTGACGACTCAGCTGAGGAAGAACAAAAGTTTTTATGAGCTTTCTTATTCTTTTTGGATTTACATTGATTAGGGAAACTGCAGAAATATAAAGGAATGTTCAATATATTAATAAAAAATAATCGGTAAATAGAAGTGAATTGTACATTTCATTCAGGAATTACATATTTCATGAATATAGAAAATATATCAGACTATCTTCATGAAATATTTAACACACACACACACACACATATGTCAGCGGCAATAAACGAAATCCGGCATCAAGCTAAAATCCTAGGCAATAAGCTGAAAGCTAAGAATACATATAATCATCATAAGTATAATGCCTATATATATATATATATATATATACGCTTTACTTTACTTTAAAATACTGTAATATATAATATACAGGGTGTCCGAGAATTATCCGTACAATATTTGGCTGTTATTAAAAGTCAACCATGAAGTGTAGAAATTCCAGTGTTGTCCCATTTTACAGAGAATCTCATTAAGTTTTTTCTGATACCAAGTTTTGACAAGTTTTTTAGAAATTCCAGTGTGTCCGAACATTATCTGTACAATTTCATCTTTTAATAAAATTCTTGATAACACACGTAAAATTCTTAAACAAGATTATTTAGAATCTGTATTTTCAAAAGTTTCTTTATTAAAGTAAAGTTGTACAAACATTCGATATGTGCACCATTAGTGATTCGCAAAACATCCAATCGATACTCCAAATGTTGCCATGTACGCTGCAGCATATCCACATCAATTCGCTCAATAGCAGCTGTGATTCTTGCTTTTAAATCATCAATGTCTGTCACCCGCGTACATTTCTAAAAAACTTGTCAAAACGTGGTATCAGAAAAAACTTAATGAGATTCTCTGTAAAATGGGACAACACTGGAATTTCTACACTTCATGGTTGACTTTTAATAACAGCCAAAAATTGTACAGATAATTGTCGGACACCCGGTATATATATATATGTATATATATATATATATATATATATATATATATATATATATATATTATATATATTATATATATATATATATATAAAATAACTATAACCTAACATAACCTAAACAGTGAAAACCATTGTAACTAATGCTATATGCATTCTTAGCTAGGCATTATCTTAATGCCTGATTTCACTTATTGCTGCTAACTCATATATATGTATATTGTACAAAGAAGATCCATTTAAAAATGGATAGGTAACATTTAAAAATTACAGTATTTGTTAGTAAAACATATGTTCTGTTTTCTTTGTGTTCATTACAGTAAAATGTGAATAACATAATTTGCATCACCCGAGTTATTTAAAATACGCTGTAAACGGTACAGTGTATTTTACAGTATTATTTTAGAGTATATTTTACTCAAATGAACAAATACTGTAATTTAATATTGGTTATACTCGTATATATGAAACATCTAAACATCTGATTATGAACTTAACATGTCGAAGTGAATAATAGCTATTTTGAAATGTTTACAACATATTTCAAATGTCTGAAAATGGTGCTTAAGTGTTTCATATATATAAAGGCGTAGAAATTTAACCTTTAATTTCATTTGTATAACAAGTTAGTTTTATAGTCTTTGCGCCTCCTAGACGCATGCGCAATGTGGTTAAATATTTGGAAATTGTAACTCAGTTTATTTAGTGTTCGTATATACAGGGTATCTCAAAAAGAGGAGAAAACAATTTTTATATTTAAGCATTTATTCATTTATTCCATGTAGGCTAAGTATGTACAAATCTGGCCACTGAGATCACCAGACCTCATCCCACTAGATTTTTATCTGTGGGCCAAATGAAGGCGATAGTGTATAAGCAAAAAATGAATAGAAGAGATGAACTTCCGCATTATGGATACTGCAGAACGCATACGCGTACGTTGTTGGTAGGGTGACTCATTCAATGTTACGACGAATTAGAATGTGCATTCAAGCTGAAGGCGGCCATTTTGAACATTTATTGTAGACTGAGCTGTACATACTTAGCACTTGTTCAGTAAAACAGATAATTATGCGCAAACCACTCTAACTTCAAATACCCATAGCTCCGTAACCGTTGAGAACAGGACCCACATTCATAGAACATTTTTGACTGGGAATGACCTAAAAAAAAATCTCCTGAAATATTGACAAAGTCCTGGGACACCCTGTATATAGATATTATACGATTTGGTGCTACTGTAGTATGCGGTCTACCGTTAAGTTTCTACTGTAGTATGCGGTCTACCGTTAAGTTTCTACTGTAGTGTGCGGTCTCCCGTTAAGTTTCTACTGTAGTATGCGGTCTACCGTTCAAAAAATTTAAAAGGAATTGAAAATGAATTGAAAGGAATTATAATTTAATTTACACAATTAAGGAATTATTAAAGAAGTTAAACATACTACTACCGCATACTTAACGGTAGACCGCATACTACAGTACGCCCTTGATGATTGGTTAGGTTAAGTCGTGATATTTTCGTTAGTTTTAACGAAAATATCACGACTTAACCTAACCAATCGTCAAGGGCGTACAATTAACCTAATAATAAAATAATAAGAAGATAAGAAGCTATAATTAAAAGGTAGACCGCCGAATCGTAGGTAGACCGCATACTACAGTAGCACCATACGATTTTATATTAATTCTTAAGTATAACTTAAAAGTAATGACTAGGCTTCGGATTTGCATGCATTTAAAAATTGCTAAATATGCATGCAAATATGGAACCAAAATGCTCGAAATATACACTTAAATATGCTTTTCTTTTGAATAATCAACAAGCAGAGCCTTCGACTCCCTGCCCTACGGGCGGGGCTTATGCTTCGCAAACTTGTCTACGGCGAGGGCACCTTCGCAGAGTACCGAGATGAAGACAAAAATATTATTTTAAATTTTAAATATAGCTTCACAAATTTTTAACCCACTGCCTCAGAATGCGAAGCTCAAAAGGTTAGGGTTACCCCTTTGGGAGGAGGTCATTCTCCCTCTCCACCCCAAAACCCCCTCACCCCCTTTATGTAACTTGGGGCTAACCCCCACCCCTTGTTGCATACCCCCCTCCCCCATTAAAGTGAATCCCACCTTAAAGGCAGTCTTTTCTACTTCAGCTCATCCAAACTTCCGCATAGCTTAATTTGTGGGAATTTGAGTAATTTTTGTGGTGAAACACGGTCCTCCATAAATAATTCTTTTTGTGCGTAATTGTTCATTATGTGTAGATATGTTGGTTTGAATGAATTGATCAAAGTTTTCTTCAACTTCGTGCGCTTTTCGTAAGTCTCGTTTTGAATGTCAGATGCTCGAGTGAAAATCTTTAATTTTGGTATCTGTAACGAATTAATTACTCGAAGTAAATTTTATGCAATCTTTGCTGTTGAAATTATTTTGAAATATCGTTGAATTCTATCGATGCGTTTGATTTGTTATAATTCGTGGTTTGATTTGACACTTAAACATTATTCTTCACTACAATAAATAAAATGTTAAAGATACGGACCCAACTCGTCGACATTTTCTTCAAATATTTATTTTGGGGCATTTTTTTATACTTTGAATTATTATTACCGAGTGAATAAAGGCATCGATGGACTGGTCAAAGTTTCGCAATTAGACGGAACAAATTAATGCTGAAAGGTTGAGATTTACGTAAAGAACAATAAAATGGTTTTTTTCGTATAGGGATAAAATAAGTAATCTTCGAAGAAAATAGAAACTGAAAATGAGAAAAATAGAAAAAGACTCGGTGAGACAAATACTGGAAAACGGCGTCTATGAAAGAGAAAAATTGAGTGTTGCCTCACTACATTTCCACCTTGGAAAAGAAACGCATTAGTGGATTACAAAATAATTAACTGTTGCGCATCACGACAAACATTATAGTGCCTAGGGTACCTGAATTCACATAGCGACGACACACACACCTACACACAGTTGTCGTTGCTTCAGTAAATGGTAATTTCTTCTCTTCATTTCCTTTACGGCTAAAAGTCGATTTTACTGCAACGTACTCTTTTAACCCATTTTAGGGGCGGGGGGAGGTAAAACTTTTGGTACCTCGGAACATTAAAAATTGTATATAGAAAATCTAAAAACATTTTTACTGTTGGAAAAAAGATGATGGTCCTGGTTAGGTTAGGTTGGTCCTGATTACCCTAACCACAGACTAGGTTAGGGTAGTTTAGGTTTGGTTAAATTAGGTTAGGCTAGATTAACGAGTACCTCACTCTCGCTAATTAACGACTTAACAGAAACCACCCTTCGAGACCTCCGTTGCATCTGAATCACTATCACTTCCTTCTCGATTCGATGACACCAAGGTTAGGTTAAGTTAAATTGAGTTTGGTTAATTAATTTTTTACATATACGGATTTAAGAGAGTCAGCATACCTCGATAATATGGAGATGCACACATGTGTGTGTGTGTGTGTGTGTGTTTTACATGAAGAAAAAATCTTTATATAGGAGACTTTTATACTCCGATTTCCTAAAATATTTTTAAAACTGCAATTTCCCTCCAATAAGAGTGTAAGGTGTCGGAAGCTTAGTTTACTGCAAATGAATAGGAACTTAAGTGAACTTAATTTTTCAACTTTAATAGAGATCTGTCGACCAGATTTTCAAATTAGAATTTTGGCTTTGGCGTAAAATCTTCGCTCTGACAATAACAATATATTTAAATTTTTGACTGAATTTTCACTTTGAATATTTATTTTCGATTCTGGGAGCTATCCACTGCGTGTGTTATTTAGTCATTCGATTCGATCGGAACATAAAAATATCTCCTATTTTTCTTCAAGGCCTCCCCCCGCCACACACGTGCGCATCTCCACATAATCGAGGTATACTGATTCTTTTAAATCCGTATGTCTAAAAAACTAACAAAGCTATTATAAAGGTTGCCATATTTTTTTTAACATTCTTGAAAAGATTGTGTAGTATGTAAGATGCAGACATGTGTAATGACTAGAGTTAGGATTGATAGGCACTAAAAAGTCAATAATAGGTAGGCAAAAAGGCACGAAAGAAGCCCTAAAAAAGTCGCTTAAATAGGCGCTAAAAGCTAAAAAAGGCACTTAATAGGCATTTCTATTTTCCCACTTTTCTCTTATTATTGTTGACTTACAGTAAACCCATTTGCAGTTCTGATGAATATCAGGATTTTTATTGTAAAAAATAAACTAAACATCTCAAAAACCATCAAACATTTTATTTGCATCAAAGTAAAATCCAAACATTTAAACTATCTTCTTACAAAAACTCAACTAAACTATAAATTGAAATGGCAATTGATGATTAAAAATGTTTCAAGGTTCTGTGGCGTAAATTGACATCGCCTGTCACTCAATACATTTTTATATCGAGAAAACGACCTTTCGACATCGCAAGACGTAATTGGTGCGAACTTCAAAGATGCTAATTCGCTTGGCTCAAAGTCCAGAACCTCCTGACACTCTCCTTTGAACACTGTTGAAACGTTCACTATGGTTTGCCAACCAGGATTGCGTCTGAGAACATTTTCAAATTTTGCTACCACTTCTTTCCCTACGTTACCAGGAACCTGGTTTAGCTCCTTCCTTAAATTTTGAACTATTTCCACTGCTTCAACAAACGGCAGGCCTCTCTCCTCCAGCTTGGTTATGGTCCCTGGCACCCATCCGAAATTGGCCATGATGTAGGCCAGGTCTCCTCGAAGGGTTAGACACGATAAGGCCTCCTTCGCTTCTTCTATCACGACTGCCTCATGCTCGTCTAAGTTCTCAACGACCTGCAACAAAAAACAGAATTAAGATGAAATTTGCTTTGCTGCTTTTGAAATGGCTGTAGAAAAATGTACTAATTAAACTGAATATGTTTCGTACCTTGGCAATTTCGCTGATATTTTCAGCATAATACATGGCAGCTTGAAGCCAGGAACCCCATCGAGTCAAAACTGGCTGAGGTGACAAGGGTGTTTCTGGAAGAGCTGCCTTGAAAGCAGCAATTCGTGAAGGTGCCTTGAGAAAGACCTTCTTCACCGACGATACAAGTGCATTTACGTTCCGAAAATGTCCCCGGATGTTTTCTGCCACCCGATGGAGAGCATGAGCCAGGCAAGTCACATGCACCATTTTCGGATAGAAAACCTTCAGATTTTGTACTGCTTTCAACATATATGCCGCTGCATCCGTGACAAGAAGTAAAAACTTATCATCATTGTTCTCACTTGGCCACAGAACTCCTGCATTTAAAAAAATGAATAAATAAGTTTATATGCGCACAAAATTAACAACTTCAAATGTAATTGTCTCTCATTTTAAATGCATATGAATAACATTCATCGACACTTACGGAGAGCATCCTGCACAACTCGAGCTACTGTGGCATTATTAGTTGCCTCGAGTGGTCTCGAGAGGATCAGGTGTGGTTTTCCTGGGCCGGAGCAGTCGAGCTTACCCACCACCACATTGGCAACTTGACGTCCACAGGTGTCTGTCGTCTCGTCAACTGACACCCAGAAGTTGGCATAATTGACGTCTTGTCTGATCTCTTCAATAACCTAGAAATTTCATGTAGTATTTAAGTTAATAAATACACACAATGTGCCTAACTTGATAAAGAGTAATATCAACAGAACGCTCGTTTAGCCATTCTTTTACATTTGACATAATCAAAATTTAATACAGTAAAATGACAAAAATTAAAGAAATGAAGTGAAATAAAACTCAAAATTTAAACAAAATAAATTAAAATATTAAATTATTTTAAATCAATGTGAAATGAATTTAAACCTGTAAAATGAAAATTAAAATGAAGTAAATTAAATCAACATATTTAAACTTACAGATTCATATTTTGGATGGAGGTAGTTTCTCCTCAAAGTAGATTCATCGGGAATTTTCATTTTCGTGTACTTTACTAAAAATTCTTTGTATGCCGCATTTTGCAGCTTGTTAAAAGGTATGTTTGCCGCCACCATTGAAGCACACAAATCAGCATAGAACTGCTGCTGCAACTTATCCGACTCTGTGGGACTTGGAAAGAAGGGCTGGCATATTGCAGTTTTCTTCTTAGAGTTCATCAAATGCATAGCAGTATTTTTGTGTTGGTCCAAATGGCATTTTTTCTCGCATTTTACCTGCAAAGATGACAAGTATTACTGAAAAACAAACTTAATTACTGCGCCATGCATTAAAATAAATCAAATTAACAACAAACAAAAAGCTATTATTCTCTATTCATTATAAGAACCCAACTTAACTTAATAATTTCATAGATACCAATCTTTTTTTTTTTAGAAACTACAGAAAACTACAATTTTTAGGGTAACTAAATTATAAAATGCATTAGTCGAACGTCGAAGTTGGTTGTTCGGCTAATTAAATTAATATTAAAATAATTTCAAACAATTTGTTTTTCACCACTCTTTACCAATTTATCTTTAAGATGCTATTAAATTCGGAAAAGCTCACATTATCACTCATTGTTGGAGGGTCAAATTCCCTCGCATGCATTTGTTTACATCGAGTGGGTTTGTTATTTTGGATAGAGAATAAAAAATGTTGCAACGTACCTCTTTGGAACAAGGTTGGCAGAAAATAACTCTACCATCCGTAGTGAAGTTTGGGTCCTTCTTGATCCACTGCCTGAACAGAACACTTTTGGCTGTCTTGTCCTTAGGCATTTTTTCTCACTTATAAAAAAAGCCGTAAGCACAAACATGAGATTTTATTTAGCAAAAGCATTTGAACAAAGACACCACGTTGCACGCACCAAACAAAATGATCGAGACCGAACGCGTCACAAATGACGTATTGTGATCTGATTGGCTGTATTTGGCTGACGTATTGTGATCTGATTGGCTGTGCTGGTTGTCTCAGGACTAGCCTCAGTTTTTCCATCCCCTGCCCTATTTAGGCCTACAAGTTTAAAAAAAATGCTAGTTATTTTGCTTTACTTAGTACAATAATATTAAAAAAGGCATATATAGGCACGTATTTTAAAATTAGGCACTAACCATCAAAATAGGCGTTTATAGGCACTATAACATTTAATTATATACATCCCACAGTCCCGAGATGGATTTCTCTAAAAGAAGCCTATGAATCTATAAACGGGAATAAAAAAGGCAAAAAGGGCGAAATCCGGTCTCTAGTAATGACTAATGAGGAATAGCGAAAAAACTGCGTATTTGAGAGCATGGTGGACTGCTTATAGGGTAGACGAGTAGTATAGCCGAAAAAGGGGAGAGTGCAAGAACGTTGCAAGTTATTATGTAATGTTGCAAAGGGGGTGGGGTTGTTGCAAATGGGGTGGGGGTTGTTGCACGGGGTGAGGGGTGTTGCAAAAAAAATAAAAAATCCCCCAAAGGGGGGGGGGGGGGCTGCAGGTGCAACAAGGAAAACTTGGAGGCGGAGTTCTCCCACAAGCTATTCCCCCCAAAGGGCCAGAAAGGAGAGAAAGGAGGAGAGGTGTTCACCTGGCAGGAGCCAAGTGCATATTAAGACTTCAGCCGAGTAGGCGTTGTTTTATAGGCTCCTAATCAGCCAGTTGGCTTAGAAGGCGTAAATGGCTTGAGTTGCTAGATAGCGCCATGTATTCATTTAATTCTAATCGAAGACTGAGTTGCCAGATACCACTTTTTAGCGATACCATTGTATACACTATTATAGACTCCTAATCAGCCAGTTGGCTTAGAAGGCGTAAATGTTGCGAGATACCACTTTTTAGCGATACCATTGTATACATTATTATATTTCTTAAAAGTTGGTTTAGAATACCGGTAGTAGGTTTAGAAGGCGTAACATGATATAATTAAGTAAAACAACATTGCATCATTCTGTTTATTATAAATATATAGAAAACAAATATACATTTCAATTGAGGAATATGCATATAATCATAACAGTACAGGAAATATATACACACAATTATGGATATATATAAAATAAATATACATTTTAAATAGAAATAAATATACATTTCAATAATAATAGAAATATGCATATAATCATAACAGTACAGGGGAAATATCACGCAAAATATATATAAATATATTTCAGTAATAATAGAAAATATGCATATAATCATAACAGTACAGGGGAAATATCACGCAAAATATATAAATACAATTCAATAATAATAGAAATATGCATATAATCATAACAGTACAGGAGAAATATCAAGCAAAATATATAAATACATTTCACTTTTTTTTCAAAATACTAAACTCGGTCTTAATCGAGTTTACAATTACATCATTATTGCTCTGCATTACGCAGTATATGCGGCTTAATAATATTTCACCGCTTAAAGTATAGGGAAACCTGTATTCGATATGAAGGGCTTTCATATCGTTCAGTACTATTTTTGTTCCCACTTTACAACCGGTTGGTAAGTCATCTTTAAATACGTCTAGAATACAATCAAAAGCACGCACAAAGAGTTCATCGTTAGCTACATTATTAAACACAAGTTTATAAGCACGCTTTTCCAATCGAGGGTTTATTTCTACCGACTCGAGCTTTTCAATCGTGAACTCACTCAACATAGCGGCAATTGAAATAATCTTCTAAATCGTTACGACAACTGCGCGTTATATAAAGAAATAGTTCTTCAGGGTGAACGGTGTAGGTGAGCTCAGCCTTGTACCGATCAATTGCTTTGTACCAAAGTTCATGGTATTTCAAAGAGTCTAAACTTTTTAAATAAATATCCAGCACTAGACCATTCTCACCAGCCCTACACTCGGTAAACCCATCGAGCAGAGCGGTGTAGGCGTATTCAAGTACTGTATCAAAATAAAGCATGTCCGTAACACGCGCGTCTAATATAGGTTTCAGCTTGCGGAATCCGACGATTTCAAACATTCTGTCGAGGATGAAACGGTTTCGCGTAGGAACAAGAGCGTTATTATCAGAAGCATTCTTCCACATCAGCCGTATATCAATGCACGGCCGATCGTTATTTATACACAACGTACCTACAACGGCGTATGAGGGTGCGTCACTAATCTGCTCTCTTCTTGTACCTACGTTAGCAGGTATTTTATAACGATCTTCACTCCACTTCTCAACTATCACGAAGATTCTATTCATCTCCTCAACACTTAAATAAACCCGTTTGTTTGTTTGTCTACATTCTGTTTCCAGTACATAGCTAATGGTACTGGAATTACGCCTGAACACGCGCAACGATTTCGTCACGGACACATCGTACGAGGCGTTGAGAATGCTGCTCAAAGGAAGTTCCATCGTATTCGAGGAGTGCACGTCCACTCGGTTCAAGCTCTGAGATAACTATGAGCCTTGTGAGGCACGCAGGTAGGCAGGAACGGTTCGACGGGCGGCTGACTCGATGATACGTGAATGGGCTTGTTCGTATGATCCGCGAGTCGTACCGAATTGTTGTACATATTTGTTTTTCCGGTACAAGAATTAATTTCATCACTACCAGCCTACGCACCAGACATTTTACCTCAGGATAAGAACTAGGAACATTTTATGCTTTACTAAACATCTTCACACTCCGGCGCACTATTTGAGAGGAACATATGCTCATATTTTTCCTTTCTGCCCATCAAACGATACTCGTCTCTAAAGTCTGTTAAAAATTCACGCAGGGCACTAGCCACAACCTCACTACGAACCTCATCATGATATACATTAATATAGTGATAAAAATACTTAAGATTGTCCATGATCACGAGATTCACATTTTCAGTCGTAGGGTATGAGTAATCGACATGGTGTAGCATGACGTAATACCGCTTGTCACACCACCCATCCGCAAGACTCATTATCCATACCTGCTGCTTCTCTTCTGCACGCGTTGTTTCTTTTACTTCACGGTGTATGTGAGACTTTATAAAGTTTAGCTCTGCAGTATACTTCAGCACATCGTCTGTGCAACGAAAGCCTTCAACGGTCTCACCAGAACATCCGTAGAGTATTTGTACATCTTGGAACTTCGCACAATCCAATGTGTTTTTAAAAGAGGTATAGGAGGGAGGAATAGGAAGTTTTTCGGTATCCACCACATCCTGACACTTTGCTGAATACCATTTCATAAACGTTGTACAAGCAATATTAACGGTAGCCATTTGAATACACGTCTGATCTGAATACACGTCTGATCTCTCGGGCTTACTGCAGTCGACTGACCACGCAGGGACTCCCAGATAGTAGCATGACCCACGGTCTTACAGTGGGCGGAGCTTAGAACTTTCACCTGCGTACACACGCGCACACACACACACACACAAAGGAGAAAGTGAAACGCTAATTGAAACATGATTTATTTAATAAACGAGATATTCAAGTTATATATATTTACAAATACGATTTAATATACGAGATATTCAAGTTATATATATATATTTACAAATACGTGTAATAAATCAATAGATACTTTACAAATACGATTTAATAAATGAGATATTCAAGTTATATATATATTTACAAATACGTGTAATAAATCAATAGATACGATTATATACAAGACAAATACGTGTGAGTTAACAATAGAAGCATCATACGTTTTGGTATCCAAAGGGTACGGTATCATAGGTACCAGGTAACTGGTAACGTTTCCTATAGGTGTTACGGCACACCTTCGTACCCCTAAGTTCCTTCACGCCCCCCAGCTTCTGCGCCCGAAAATTGTGGGTGCCTACAATTAGTTGGGGAGGTTGTTCGCCCTCATCATCGTCCAAACATACTAGATCCTTCAACGATTCAAAGTTAACAACCCGCCGATTCGCATGGTTGAGCGTAATACCCTTTGCCTTCACGATATATTTCATTTCCTCCCCCACCCTGACCCGTACCCCATAAGTCTTAGGTCCTGTTGAGACAAAAGAGTCGGCGTAAGCGTTGTCCCCATACTCGTCCTTGATCTCCATACCGTGCCATACCGTACACTCTTAACTTCAATTCTCCGACTATTTACCGAAAGCATATAAACGTCGATCGTGGTTGCGGCTTTATAGCAGTACTCTTAGCACGTATGTTTACTGTACAAAATACCCGGACTCAAAAAATTTGGCTGCCTACGGTCGTGGAGCGTGCCCGTAAACTAGCTGTAGACTGTGAACTTGAATTTGACTGTAATATGGGTCCTGAAGAGCTGAGAAGGGTAGAACAGGAAATGAATGTCCGCATAGTTGTATTTGGGTTGGATGATCGTCGTAGGACTGTGTATGTTTTTAAAAGCTGTGTGAGAGATCGTACAAGACCCCTACTTATTTTAGGATTGTCAGGGACAACGTATCTCCCCATCCGTAATATAAGGTGGCTTTACGCGAGTTATGACAAAAGTCGAAAATATGGGAGACATCATGATTTGTGTAAGGGGTGCCTCGAGTTTGCGGATGATATAGTGAGACATTGTAAAGAATGTCACATGGTATGTGAGCAGTGTAAAAGCACCAAATGTGAAAGCCGTGTAGTTGAAGCTAAGAGAGACTGTGATGTGTGTAAACGCACATTTTTCAATAATAGCTGTTTCGATTTCCATAAATCAATTGGCACGTGCAGGAAAATGAGAATCTGTGAATGTGGTATGTTTCACACAATGGATAATTGGGGGAAATTTAAGCACAAGTGTGACGTAATTCACTGTCCTACATGCCAGGAGGAATATAAGGCGGATGGAGTAAAGCATGTGTGTTATATGAAAGATGCTAAGCCTAAAAATAACCCTTGTATAACTGTATACTACGATATAGAAACATATACGAACGCTGAAACCAAAGAGGTAATTCCACATTTACTTGTGAGCCAGACCATCTGTGATGAGTGTATGGGTATCGAATGTGACGAGTGCCCCAAATGGGTAAACGGACAAACGTTTTTAAAACGAATGTCCGCGATAGTCCTGTGAAACTATTTGTGTCCTATATTGTCAAGTTAGCCGACAAGTTCAAAAAAATGACTGTGTATATTCTCGCCCATAACGGGGCAAAGTTTGACACGCAGTTCCTTTATAAGGAGTTGCTTGAACACGAATCCTCTGAGATATTTACAGGTGATCCATTGAAAAGAGGCAACAAATTAATACAGATGCAGATAAGAGGCAATGTACAATTTAAAGATACTTTATTATTCACACCTTGTAAATTAGCAAAGCTACCCAAGGTGATGGGAGTAGCAGCTGAAGTTTCCAAAGGATACTTCCCTTACACTTTCCTCACCAGCGAGACTTTAAACTACGTAGGCCCACCACCCCCCAAACATTATTTTGACTGTATGGATGAACGTGAAGACTTTGATCGATACTACGACAGTTTTAATGAAAGTAACCCTTATAATATAGCTGATGAATGTGAGCGTTATTGCGTGAATGATGTGCGTGTGCTTAGAGTATGTTTCCAGGCCTTTAGAAGGATGTACATAGCCCGTTTCAAATGCGATCCACTGCAAGTCGCAACCACCATCGCATCATTATGTTTTACGGTGTTCAAGAATAACTTCATGCCTAAAGACACCTTAGCCATTATTCACCGAAACAACCCCGCAGTTACGGACACAAGGCTATTTACTGGCTCATACACCTACAGCAACAGACACGGGTGAAGTACCCATTAAGATTAATGGACGTGTTTTTTGGGTTGATGGGTTAAGTGAAAACCGTGTCACTGGTGTGAAGACTGTGTACTCCTTTAACGGTTGCTGGTGGCATGGATGCCCCCGTCCTGAGTGCGGAATCGCCGGAGATATCCACGGTAGGTCTCCTGCCGACTGTCTTGCATCGACCCGCACCCGCGATCAACTTATAGGATCACAGTTCACTCACAAAGTCTTGTGGGAGCATGAATATGATGCACGGATGGAGACAGACGAGGTGTACCGTGAGGAAATAAACACGATCAAGCGTTCAATGGTGCTGGATCCTCTCAAATGTGGTGATAGCTTGTTTGGAGGACGTACAAATCCTTTCAGACTATACTTTCCACCTACGGAGGGCGTGAAGCTCCATTACTACGATTTCTGTTCTTTATACCCATACGTGATGAAGAGCAATCCGTACCCCGTGGGCGCTCCTGAGAAACTGGTGGGACCTAGCCTACCCTCCATCAATGAATTTTCAAAAAATTTGAATGATCGTTACTTTGGGCTCTCTTTCGTAGACGTACTCCCCCCACGCAATTTATGGATGCCGATCTTACCTGTCGTTATCGACGACAAGCTCATGTTTCCCCTGTGCGTGAAGTGCGCGGAAGAGGATAACGGCGAATGTAACCATATACCCCACCAGCGTAAGATCAGAGGCGTATATACAAGTCCTGAGCTGGCCCTAGCCGTACGCCATGGTTATAGAATACTGAAGATACATGAGGTGTGGAGGTTTCAGAAGCTACCCAACCTTTTCACACCATATATAAACGCCTTTTTGAAGGATAAGGTTGAGGCATCAGGGTATCCGCGAGGAGTTGATACCGAAGATGAAAAGTCTGCCTATATTCAACGTTACCGCGACCGCGAAGGTATACAACTTGATCGTGTCCAAATTGTAAAGAATCCTGGCAAGCGCTTTAGTGCAAAGTTGTCTAAACAGTCTATGGGGAAAATTTGCGCAGAATACCGGCAGAGGGAGCATTCATTTGGCACAAAGTTATAGCGATGTCTGGGATTATGCCAATGCTCCCGATAAAGAGGTATGGAGATCGTGAATGTAGGTAATACTTACATAATAAATACAACACTGAATTTGCCACAGATACCTCAAGGGTTACAAACATACCTGTGGCCAGCTTCACAACAGCCTACGCCCGTATAAAACTTTGGGGTCTATTGCATTCTCTTGGGCGGAGAGTATTTATGCCGATACAGATAGCGTGATATTCACAGAGAGGGAGGGTGAATACATGCCCGCTATTGGGGAGTTCCTCGGCGAGCTCACTGATGAGATCAAGGAGAGTATGGGGACAACGCTTACGCCGACTCTTTTGTCTCAACAGGACCTAAGACTTATGGGGTACGGGTCAGGGTGGGGAGGAAATGAAATATATCGTGAAGGCAAAGGTATTACGCTCAACCATGCGAATCGGCGGGTTGTTAACTTTGAATCGTTGAAGGATCTAGTATGTTTGGACGATGATGAGGGCGAACAACCTCCCCAACTAATTGTAGGCACCCACAATTTTCGGGCGCAGAAGCTGGGGGCGTGAAGGAACTTAGGGGTACGAAGGTGTGCCGTAACACCTATAGGAAACGTTACCAGTTACCTGGTACCTATGATACCGTACCCTTTGGATACCAAAACGTATGATGCTTCTATTGTTAACTCACACGTATTTGTCTTGTATATAATCGTATCTATTGATTTATTACACGTATTTGTAAATATATATATAACTTGAATATCTCATTTATTAAATCGTATTTGTAAAGTATCTATTGATTTATTACACGTATTTGTAAATATATATATAACTTGAATATCTCGTTATTAAATCGTATTTGTAAATATATATAACTTGAATATCTCGTTTATTAAATAAATCATGTTTCAATTAGCGTTTCACTTTCTCCTTTGTGTGTGTGTGTGTGTGTGTGTGTGTGTGTGTGCGCAGGTGAAAGTTCTAAGCTCCGCCCACTGTAAGACCGTGAGTCATGCTACTATCTGGGAGTCCCTGCGTGGTCAGTCGACTGCAGTAAGCCCGAGAGATCAGACGTGTATTCAATGGCTACCTTTAATATTGCTTGTACAACGTTTATGAAATGGTATTCAGCAAAGTGTCAGGATGTGGTGGATACCGAAAAACTTCCTATTCCTCCCTCCTATACCTCTTTTAAAAACACATTGGATTGTGCGAAGTTCCAAGATGTACAAATACTCTACGGATGTTCTGGTGAGACCGTTGAAGGCTTTCGTTGCACAGACGATGTGCTGAAGTATACTGCAGAGCTAAACTTTATAAAGTCTCACATACACCGTGAAGTAAAAGAAACAACGCGTGCAGAAGAGAAGCAGCAGGTATGGATAATGAGTCTTGCGGATGGGTGGTGTGACAAGCGGTATTACGTCATGCTACACCATGTCGATTACTCATACCCTACGACTGAAAATGTGAATCTCGTGATCATGGACAATCTTAAGTATTTTTATCACTATATTAACGTATATCATGATGAGGTTCGTAGTGAGGTTGTGGCTAGTGCCCTGCGTGATTTTTAACAGACTTTAGAGACGAGTATCGTTTGATGGGCAGAAAGGAAAAATATGAGCATATGTTCCTCTCAAATAGTGCGCCGGAGTGTGAAGATGTTTAGTAAAACATAAAATGTTCCTAGTTCTTATCCTGAGGTAAAATGTCTGGTGCGTAGGCTGGTAGTGATGAAATTAATTCTTGTACCGGAAAAACAAATATGTACAACAATTCGGTACGACTCGCGGATCATACGAACAAGCCCATTCACGTATCATCGAGTCAGCCGCCCGTCGAACCGTTCCTGCCTACCTGCGTGCCTCACACGGCTCATAGTTATCTCAGAGCTTGAACCGAGTGGACGTGCGCTCCTCGAATACGATGGAACTTCCTTTGAGCAGCATTCTCAACGCCTCGTACGATGTGTCCGTGACGAAATCGTTGCGCGTGTTCAGGCGTAATTCCGGTACCATTAGCTATGTACTGGAAACGGAATGTAGACAAACAAACAAACGGGTTTATTTAAGTGTCGAGGAGATGAATAGAATCTTCGTGATAGTTGAGAAGTGGAGTGAAGATCGTTATAAAATACCTGCTAACGTAGGTACAAGAAGAGAGCAGATTAGTGACGCACCCTCATACGCCGTTGTATGTACGTTGTGTATAAATAACGATCGGCCGTGCATTGATATACGGCTGATGTGGAAGAATGCTTCTGATAATAACGCTCTTGTTCCTACGCGAAACCGTTTCATCCTCGACAGAATGTTTGAAATCGTCGGATTCCGCAAGCTGAAACCTATATTAGACGCGCGTGTTACGGACATGCTTTATTTTGATACAGTACTTGAATACGCCTACACCGCTCTGCTCGATGGGTTTACCGAGTGTAGGGCTGGTGAGAATGGTCTAGTGCTGGACGTTTATTTAAAAAGTTTAGACTCTTTGAAATACCATGAACTTTGGTACAAAGCAATTGATCGGTACAAGGCTGAGCTCACCTACACCGTTCACCCTGAAGAACTATTTCTTTATATAACGCGCAGTTGTCGTAACGATTTAGAAGATTATTTCAATTGCCGCTATGTTGAGTGAGTTCACGATTGAAAAGCTCGAGTCGGTAGAAATAAACCCTCGATTGGAAAAGCGTGCTTATAAACTTGTGTTTAATAATGTAGCTAACGATGAACTCTTTGTGCGTGCTTTTGATTGTATTCTAGACGTATTTAAAGATGACTTACCAACCGGTTGTAAAGTGGGAACAAAAATAGTACTGAACGATATGAAAGCCCTTCATATCGAATACAGGTTTCCCTATACTTTAAGCGGTGAAATATTATTAAGCCGCATATACTGCGTAATGCAGAGCAATAATGATGTAATTGTAAACTCGATTAAGACCGAGTTTAGTATTTTGAAAAAAAAGTGAAATGTATTTATATATTTTGCTTGATATTTCTCCTGTACTGTTATGATTATATGCATATTTCTATTATTATTGAATGTATTTATATATTTTGCGTGATATTTCCCTGTACTGTTATGATTATATGCATATTTCTATTATTATTGAAATGTATTATATATATTTTGCGTGATATTTCCCCTGTACTGTTATGATTATATGCATATTTCTATTATTATTGAAATGTATATTTATTTCTATTTGAAATGTATATTTATTTTATATATATCCATAATTGTGTGTATATATTTCCTGTACTGTTATGATTATATGCATATTCCTCAATTGAAATGTATATTTATTTTCTATATATTTATAATAAACAGAATGATGCAATGTTGTTTTACTTAATTATATCATGTTACGCCTTCTAAACCTACTACTGGTATTCTAAACCAACTTTTAAGAAATATAATAATGTATACAATGGTATCGCTAAAAAGTGGTATCTCGCAACATTTACGCCTTCTAAGCCAACTGGCTGATTAGGAGTATATAATAGTGTATACAATGGTATCGCTAAAAAGTGGTATCTGGCAACTCAGTCTTCGATTAGAATTAAATGAATACATGGCGCTATCTGGCAACTCAAGCCATTTACGCCTTCTAAGCCAACTGGCTGATTAGGAGTCTATAATAATGTATACAATGGTATCGCTAAAAAGTGGTATCTGGCAACTCAGTCTTCGATTAGAATTAAATGAATACATGGCGCTATCTGGCAACTCAAGCCATTTACGCCTTCTAAGCCAACTGGCTGATTAGGAGCCTATAAAACAACGCCTACTCGGCTAAAGTCTTAATATGCACTTGGCTCCTGCCAGGTGAACACCTCTCCTCCTTTCTGGCCCTTTGGGGGGAATAGCTTGTGGGAGAACTCCGCCTCCAAGTTTTCCTTGTTGCACCTGCAGCACCCCCCTTTGGGGGATTTTTTCTTTTTTGCAACACCCCACCCCCCTTTGCAACAACCCCACCCCCCTTTGCAACAACCCCACCCCCCTTTGCAACATTACATAATAACTTGCAACATTCTTGTACTCTCCCCTTTTTCGGCTATACTACTTAGACGAAACACGGTAAAGATCAGCTAAGCAGGACAATGACAGGAGAAACGGGAGTTTCAGCACCATAAAATAAAGTCTCTCCATCCTATATGAACTACTTCCACCGCGATCCAATCGTATGACCAATTTCCTTACTCGGTCGGGAATGACGATTTCTATAGTCTGCCACGATCATATACAAAAATTTGGGATTCTTTTTATTTTTTTGTATATGAGCATTTTACGTCTTTCGAAAATTAGAGATAACTCAGAAAAAATATTACATTTCTAATTTTGTCCGCCATTGAGTTTTCAACAGGAAAAATAAAAAAATATGTTTTCACCGGAACTTATTACAAGTAAAAATGAAGATAACTTTTGTTTTTTTCAAGTAAAAATTAAGATAAACTTTTGTTTTTTTCTGAGAAGATATTTTTTAAATTTTGTCTGCTTTCATATTCCCTTTCAGTGGAAAAAATTAACAAGATATGTAAGGTTTCTTCCGAACGATAATGAGAGATTGATAGGAATATAATTTCATATAAACAACGCTTGCTTCTAAATTGTGAACTGCGATTTACCTTACAATAATGGCAGTAATTTATAGGGCGGCCACAAAATCCCCTTGCATGAAAAATAAGGGCAACACACAGATATGCTGTAATTTCACTGCAAAGGGTCTTTGTGGCCACTAGAAGAAGACATCGATGTTTTGTGTAAAATTAAGCCGCTATCAGATAAACCAGAATATTCGTAGTGTATATAGGGGATTAATGCCGATGGGAAATCAGATTTTTTGTAGAACTGGGTAACATGTGCGAGTCTGCTAAATTAAATATAAATGATATAGAATTACTAGGTATAAGTGCCAATAATTTTACGTAAGTCAGCGATATAAATGATGGCACTACATGAGTTGATCGCTGTTTCAATAGTAATAATTTAAAGGAACTTATTGTCAATATTCATATTTTGTAAGATTTCCTTCTTTCAGATCATAAACCACTAAAGCTATCACTTAACTGACCCAACTTAAATAATGCATGACTTATAATAGCTCATTAAGCAGAATTACAGTGTCGACTGGACTAAGGTTAATATATAAGTTACAGTAAGATTATGAAACCCAGTTATTTCATGAAATCCCTGAAATTTTCAGTAATTTCGCGTAATTACTGTTTCACTCAGGGACTTCAGAAAGTTACTGAAATACCTAAGAATTTCACGAAATCCCTGTAATAAGCTAGGTTAGGTGAGGTCATTATCCATTAGCCACTTTTTGTCAATTTTGTATTATGGTATAAATGGTTTGTTTTGATGAATAAAATAGATTCCTGTGATGTGTTAGCTATACAGGGTGTACATAAAGTCAGGATCTATTTTTGTGAAGCACTTGGAAATTATATGGAATTCAATCATAAAATGATAAAGTGGTAACATTTATTAAATAATTAAGAGTAGGATTCGACGTGACGCCCATCAGTATCCCTGCACAGCTCAAATCGTTCCGCAGCATTTCTAAACACATTCTGGAGCATTTGCGGGGTTATGTTATCTGCAGCAGTTCGTATACATGTACGTAAGTTTTCAAGACTCGTAATCTTCGTCTGATAGACGTGCGATTTGATAAAGCCCCATGCAAAGAAATCTAAAGGGGTTAAATCTGGTGATCTCGCTGGCCAAGGTCTGTTGCTTCCGCGTCCGATCCAGCGATTTGGAAAACGTCCATTTAGATAATCCTGAACAATTTTGGCATAGTGACAAGGAGCACCATCATGTTGATAGGCGACGGTACTAACAATCCTATCCCCGTCGTCTATCAACATGATGGTGCTCTTTGTCACTATGCCAAAATTGTTCAGGATTATCTAAATGGACGTTTTCCAAATCGCTGGATCGGACGCGGAAGCAACAGACCTTGGCCGCGAGATGACCAGATTTAACCCCTTTAGATTTCTTTGCATGGGGCTTTATCGATCGCACGTCTATCAGACGAAGATTACGAGTCTTGAAAACTTACGTACACGTATACGAACTGCTGCAGATAACATAACCCCGCAAATGCTCCAGAATGTGTTTAGAAATGCTGCGGAACGATTTGAGCTGTGCAGGAATACTGATGGGCGTCACGTCGAATCCTACTCTTAATTATTTAATAAATGTTACCACTTTATCATTTTATGATTGAATTCCATATAATTTCCAAGTGCTTCACAAAAATAGATCCTGACTTTATGTACACCCTGTATTACCTCAGTAATTTTATGAAATTCCCGGTAGCTTATTTCAGGGATTTCATAAAATCACTGTTTCACAGTCTTCCTGTATCATATATATATGATAAAACTTTGACCTCTTGAGGATGAACCATCATATATATATATATGATGGTTCATCCTCAAGAGGGTCAAAGTTTTATTTTTGAAATTTTCATGGACTCACTCGCCATTAGGTTCCCGTTTGAGGGGGGGGGGGAAACACCCATGCCAAGTTTCAGCCCAACATTACACATTTAGAGGTCGCTAATTGGCTCGGAAATTTTCCCACTTAGGCCATATCAGTATCCTGACCTGATAAATGTTGTACATTGCCACGTTAGTAATAAAAATATAAAATCAGATTTCGCACCCCCAACCAGCCTAAACTCAATCATTATATGGGGAGGGGGGAGACTAAAATTAGTTTTCCATACGCTGTGAAAAGCCAGATGCATAACGATTGTTTACGACTGAACAAGTACCATGGAATCAGGTTTGCCAGATTGGGCGAAAAATCGCGAATTGAGCTATTTAACACGCTGGCACAACTAAATTTTCCAGTTGAGCTACGTGCTACATTTTGGGCTACTCAAAATCTTCCTTGTGCGACGTTTGATATTAAATCGCGAATTTTCAAAACTACTTCTAATAAAAAAAAAAATTATGAAGTAAATAAGATTTTCTTTAGAAACGTTTCTTCGGAAATATGTGAATTTTATATTTAAATAAATTTACTGATTACGAAATAAACAAAAAGGGCCAAGAATTGCATCCAAAGAATTACCTTCTAACATTGATTCCATGCTTACAAAAACTTATAATTGCGTTCATAGATCCGCTCTTAAAAGAAAATCTTATATATATATATATATATATATATATATATATATATATATATATATATATATATAAAAGCTGATTATTGAAGGAAAAGAACCGTTACAGATGATTTCCCTTTCGGCTGCACAATGACTAGCAAGAAGCAATTGCGTTAAAGGAATCCTCAATCAGTGGAATTCTTTGAAGATTCATTTCCACAACTTGCGACAAATATGTCTCCAGAGAACTTCATGCAGTGTATTCTGATGTTGAAAATAAATTATATCTTATACTTATGAAGCCCATACTAAGAGAATTTAAAAGACTGAACTCACTCTTTCAGAAAGTAGATGATTTGCAGTCTATTAAGTGAACTAGAAAGTTTTACACTTTCCATGCTTCGAAGAATCTTGTATTCTCAGAGTGTAAATCTTGAAGTAGATTTGCAGTAGACTTCCATTTTCCTCCCAGCTGAACGAGTAGATTCTGGCTACGAGTTCTCAATATTGTTGATGGGTAAGCTAAAACAAGGAAATTTCAGAAGAAACTGCCAATACCATTCACAAAAGATGTAAAATATTTTTCAAACGAGCTTGCAGAGAACTTCTTACTCACATCCCTGGAAATATCGAGACTATCAAGAAGATAAAAACTTTGTCACCTGACGTATGCTTGAACCACAGTCACCCTCCCTTCTCTGATCTTCCTTTGGGGCTGGCTGATCAATCTATAATTGGAGATATAGAAAACCAGTGGAGACAACCATTAAATGTGGATTAGAAGAACTTTTTTTCGGGTGACGTTCTTCTGACAGATCATTATTTGAAGAATGGCAATTGCGATTAAAATGCGGCGGGAGACCTTTCTAAAAGGGCTTTCAGACCTGTGAAAGAAGATCGAATCCCATTGATTCCTAACGCAACAACATCAGGATATTTGAGGTACTACTCAAGCGATATGAAAATCCAAAAAAAAAAGCAAAAAGCTACAGAAGGTTCCAAGCAGGACCTTCTTCGATGTGGCTAATCGTGATGCACTCAATCTCATCATGAGTAGTGAAGACTGGGGATTTCTTCTGGATCAGAGAGGAAAGAGGAAAAGATATATGGCTGGTGTGGACAAGGAACTGGTCAAGAAGGAAGAGAGATTGTGATGATGAGGGAAGGACTCATTTACGAAACGGGAAGAGAAAGAAGAGCCGAGGAAGACAGAGCAGAAGGTCGAGCTGTCATCATTGAGTTTCACCAATAATGATTCTCAAAAACATTAAGCACATTCAAATGACTCGGAGGCCGCCCACCACCGCCAGACCTTCCAAGAAAAGCTGATTCCCCCTCCTGATCTGCAAGTAACCTATACGTAATTGCCGCAACATCACAAAGTTGCATGTAATCATGAAATTTAAAATTTCTATACTTCACCACTCTTCACCACAAATAGTGCACAAAAAAGGGAGACTCTAGGCTAAACATTCTTCAATTTCCGCAGTGATTTTGGATTGAATAATCCTTCCGAAAATGCAAAAACTAGAGTGACAGACGAGATATTTAATACACTTTATATATAAAAATTTTACGACAATAACGATGAGAATGACGGCAACGACGACGACGACGTGAAACCTTAGACATAAGTCGCCTCGATCTTAGGTCGGTTAAACAAAAGAGAAAAATTGAAGAATTTGTCCATATGGCACAAACTTAAATAATGTGGAAAAGGTTTTCCACAGGACAATAAATTTTCGTTGAAATTTAAAAATATAATTCTGTTTGTATAAATTAAGATATTAATCCTTTAAAAGATATTATTCTGCTCGTATAAATTAAAATACGAATCCGGTAAATTTTTAATTTTGTATAAAGTGCCTCGATGCCTAGTGGATCATCTGGCATCCTTTCTTAACCCTAAACGAAAACAGTGTGCCAAATCTATAATCTTAAACAGAGATTCCTAAATTCTAAATGTTCTGTTCGGCTAAAATAAATCATATAAAGTTAAGTGTAAAACTACGATTATACATGTTCTTCTGCTAATATCCAATTATATAAATTCTTTTGCTAATATCACAATTTGAGTAGGATTTTGGAAGTTTAATAATCTTTTGTAAAACGTGGCACCATGAGAATTTCTTCAGGGCAGAATGGAAACACTTAGAGATCAGTGCGTGTCTCAACCTCGGGGCAGCCGGTTTCGGCTCAGGCCTTCTCTTTCGTTTTACAATTCTCTAAAAAAGTGTTGTGTTAAGGATTTGATTCTCTAATTACTCTGTAGTGTAAAAGAAATCTAGTATTTTAAAAGTGATTCCAGTCTTGTGTAATAAAGACTGACAAAGGTGAGGCGCCATTTTATATCCTTCAACGAGAGAAAAGCATTCTCTTCTCTGGACGGACTGAGAGAGAGAGAGAGAGAGAGAGAGAGAGAGAGAGAGAGAGAGAGAGAGTTACAAGGAGTTACAAGGAAAAGTAGTACCTCAAAAGGCCTTGCGGCTCATACCAAGGAGGTACCAATGCCAACGGGTGCCAGGGAAAAATTCTGTCACCCTCAAATAGTGTGCAAGATTCCGTCTAACCTTTTCTTGAACAGATCCACAGAAGAATTGTTCACAACTTCTGAAGGTAGCCTGTTCCACGTGTCACAGATCTTATAGGTAAAGTAATTCCCACACACACTAGTCCTAAACCGTTTCAAATCCAACTTCCAACCATTGTTGCGAGTTGGGTTATCATTTAAACTAAACGCTTCTAAAATCGACATTGTTGAAACCGCCTAAGAACTTGAAAATCTCGATGAGTTGACAGCGCAGCCACCGAGTTTCCAGCGAAAACAAATTCAGGGCGCGTAAGCTTCGATTGTAGCGCATATGCCTAATGGAAGGGATTAACTTTGTGTCCTCTGTACAATTCACTGATTCGGCCGCACCTTGTATGCTGTGCAGTTCTGGTCGCCCACCCTCAGGAAAGATATCGAGAGGCTGGAGCGAGTGCAGGCGAGGGACACAAAGTTAATCCCTTCCGTTAGGCATATGGGCTCCATTCTAAGCTTAGGCGCCCTGAATTTGTTTTCGCTGGAAACTCAGAGGCTGCGCGGTCAACTCATCGAGGTTTTCAAGCTATTACGCGGGTTCAACGATGTCGATTTTAGAAGCATGTTTAGTTTAAATGATAACCCAAGTCGCAACAATGGTTGGAAGTTGGATTTGAAACGGTTTAGCACTTGTGTGTGTGGGAATTACTTTACCTATAAGATCTGTGACACATGGAACAGCCTACCTTCAGAAGTTGTGAACAGTTGTTGATCAGTTCAAGAAAAGGTTAGACCGTGTCTTGCACACTATTTGAGGGTGTATGAATTTTTCCCTGGCACCCGTTGCCACTGGTACCTCCTCGGTATGGGTCGCAAGGCCTTTTGAGGTACTTCTTTTCCTTGTAACTCTCTCTCTCTCTCTCTCTCTCTCTCTCTCTCTCTATATATATATATATATATATATATATATATATATATATATATACATTTTAACTGCAAACATGCAGTATAATCAACGTAAAGAACGACGCTTGTATAGGAGAATATAACCGCGCAAGATGAGAAGAGAGAACGAAACAAATGAAAAAATGAGGTAACCACCCGGGAATCGAACCCGGGATCTTCCGATTGCCGGTCAGATATGATAACCAGATATGATAACGAGTGAGGCCCGTTGTGTAATGGTTATCATATCTGACCGGCAATCGGAAGATCCCGGGTTCGATTCCCGGGTGGTTACCTCATTTTTTCATTTGTTTCGTTCTCTCTTCTCATCTTGCGCGGAATATTCTCCTATACAAGCGTCGTTCTTTACGTTGATATATATATATATATATATATATATATATATATATACACACACACGAAGGTTGTTCAAAAAGTAAGTTTACAAGGTTAATTATCGGTGCATTATGCATAGTACAATAATGTTGTTGGTAGTACAGTATTTTGTTAGGCATGTGTGGCAACACTGTAAAGTGGGACAACAATAAATGTCACTTCTTACTGTGAAACTTTACAGCGACTCCGCATGGCTATCAGAAGAAAACGTCCCGTGTTGCTTACTGCAGGTGTGGTGTTCTTGTATGCAATGCATGCACTCACACTGCAAATCAAATACGCCAACTTTTGGAATCGTTAAACTGGGAAGTTATGGGTCACCCTCTCCCCCCTAATATTTCTGACCTTGCACCAAACGACTTCCATTTGTTTCCAGCCCCAAAGGAACACCTCGGAAGTAAACGATTTAAAAACGATCCTGATGCAGAAGCGGCCGTACGAAACTGGTTGAAAACTAAGAACTACATTTTACTCGACCGACATCGGAAAGCTTGTCCCACGCTACGACAAATGTTTGAATCGATTTAATGATTATGTAGAATAGTAGTAATAAGTTGTTGAAATACTTATAATAATTACTTGTTTTGTAATCAAACAGTTTCTTCAAAACACCTTGTAATTTTACTTTTTAAACGATCCTCATATATACACCATATACACGTGATCTTATTAATAAGAAAACAACCACAGGGAAAAGGAAAAAAAAACACGAAATCCGAGCGCTTTCGTGATATATTCACATCTTCAGGGAAAAGAGAGAAATAGACAAAATTTACCAAATAAATGAGTTAAATACACAAGCGAAAATTTCCCAATCGACAACTCAATTTAAAAACAATAAAACAATCTAAAGGTTTTTTCCATAGGTAATTTAATCTAAAGGCTACTAAATTATTGAATACATAAGAATTATATAAATTAAATTAGACAATTAACATGTACAGAAAACAAAAAAACAAAAATTATTATTAGTTATTAGAAATAGTATTTAATTAAAGCAGGCAATTAAGTGGCAAGAATTTAAGGAAACAGCAGACATGGTGCCATCGTCTTATGGAATATTCCGAATATCTACAAACAATCTGGATAACCTGTTCAAAAGTCTAATAAACTATCAAGTACATAAAGATTATATGAAAGAAAAAATACAATTAAAATGTACACATAAGAATATTAACAATTCTTAAAATATTATTTATTTAATTAAGGCAAACAGTTAAGGGGCAAGAATGCGGTCAAAAATAATAGGCCCTACGCCAACTTTATAACAATGTACGAGTCTAATTTATAAAGCCCAGGGCTAATATTAAGAACCAAATCCGTATTATTCTTGATCACACTCGATTCAAGTATATTTCTACTAACAATAGATTTACTAAAACTTAATTTGGAGGCATTTTTCCAGTCAATGGGATGATTAGTATTTCTTACGTGAATGAAAATGGCGTTAGATTCCTGGCCGATTCTTATACTATATTTATGCTGCTTAATACGTAGTAACTCAAGCGTCTTACCAGTTTGACCAATGTAAAATTTATTACATATTGTGCATGAATTTTATATACACAACCCTGTTCACTTAAAGGGGAGTTTTTAATCAATGAATTCTTAATTACGTCTAAATTTCTGAACGCAATATTTACGTTAAAAATCCTCAGCAGTTTCGGCAGATCAAGGAAATTTTCTCTAAATGGTAAAGCTAAAACACTTTTGTGTTATAAGGAATCTTGTCCTTTACCTCGTAGAAGGTTTTCTTTGCCATTTTTAAGGATTTATCTATGCAGTTCTTTGGATATTTTAAATCAAACGCAATTTTATATATTTTACTAATTTCATCATCAATGAACTCTGGGCTACAAATTCGTAAGCATCTTAGGAACAAAGTAGAAAGAACGGTTCGTTTTACGTTAATGTGGTGAGCCGAATAATAATTTATATAGGAACAATTATCACTGGTCAACAAAGATTTTTCATCAGAGTAAAATTTGTGGTGGCTGGATAGCATTTTTCACGCTGATTCCAAAACTGCATTCAGATTTTTTCTAGCACGTATAGTTTTCAAGATGAAGGCATATACAGGGTGTCCCAGAATTAACTATCTATTTCAATGAAATCGGACAAATTTTTTAAAAACACACTTTTATTTATGTTTATCATGTTTAATATGTGTTAAAAATGTATAAATTTCTAAATTTTTTTCATAATTTTATTTTCATAGTTTTTTCATAGTTTTTCAGTTTTATTTTTAGAATGGCAAAGAGACTCTCCAAAAGTTAACGTGTGGCTTGGAATGACCAAATCCAAAATTTATGGCCCATTCTTCTTTGCGGAAGCAACTGTAACAGGTACCGTCTACCTTGATATGCTTCAGCAGTTTCTCGAACCACAGCTTCTTGATGATGGCATTCTTGATAATGTTGTGTTTCAACAAGATGGAGCACCATGTCATTATGCTCTAATTGTTCGAGAATACCTCAACAGACGCCTTCCGAATCGGTGGATTGGACGTGGAGGACCTCGACCTTGGCCTCCGCGTTCTCCGGATTTGACACCCCTGGATTTCTTTGCATGGGGTTTCATAAAAACAAAGGTTTATCGCCAAAAGATCAATAGTTTAGCTGAACTTAAAGAACGCATCCAGTTGGCAGTGCGGGAGATAACACCTGAAATGCTTCAAAATGTGTTTCGCAGCGCTGAGGATAGATTTGAAATTTGCAGAGATACAGACGGTGCACATGTTGAAACTTCTCAATAAAGTTTTGACTTATGATTTATAAATCTATTTGTTTTTGTATCATAATTTAGTAATAAACACAAAATTATGCCAGTTTTTATTAAATTTGTCCGATTTCATTGAAATAGATAGTTAATTCTGGGACACCCTGTATATAACTACACAGATTTAACCATTTTAAATAGGCAAAATACTAATATTTCAACATTTGATTGTGTTTATTTTATTGTGTTTTTTTAGTTTATTCATCTTATTTATTTCAATTATCTTAATTATACATCTTATGTATTTCAGGTGTGAGCTTTTACGTCTAGCAGCATTGTGATTCAGGCAACAACGCCGTGCTTTGTGTGTCAAAAGATCAGTCCAGTCCAAGAACTTGTTGTGTCAAGTTGGTGTACATTTTTTTTGAATTTATAGTTTGCTCAGGTCAGTCAACATGCCTCGACAATGTAAGAATGACCCCGACAAGTTCTGTTTCGTATGCGGCCAGTTCACAACTAAAACACAGCGACGAAGTATTACAACCGACATTAAGAAAATATACAAGCTATACTTTGGTTGCCATCTAGGTGACCAAGATAAACCATGGGCGCCACATCAAATCTGTTCTGGCTGTTCAAATGGATTACGTGATTGGCTTAACAAAAAGAAAGCTTCAATGCCATTTGCCATACCCATGATATGGAGGGAGCCGAGAGATCATCATGAAGACTGTTATTTTTGTAGTGTGAACTTAATGGGGTTTTCTGCCAAGAACAAACACCAAGATTGTATATCCAAACTTGGATTCAGCACGTAGACCAGTAAAACATGATGAAACATTGCCCATTCCAATTCCCCCAAGTGATAGGCTAGATTCTATCATAGATGACATGGAAAGTGATGAAGGTGCAACTGGCGTTTCCGGACCATCTACAGAACCAGAGTACACTTTTGAAGGTAGACATTTAGAGCCTAAAAAGTTAACCCAAGGACAGTTGAATGATCTTGTTAGAGACTTATCGCTGTCCAAAGAGAAATCAGAGCTTCTCGCCTCAAGACTAAAGGAGAACAATTTACTTGAGAACAATGTTCGTATTAGTTACTACCGAAAGCGGAATTTTGAATTAACAGCATTCTTTTCAGTAGAGCGGTCCTCTCTGTTATTGCCATGACATCAATGGACTATTTACAGCCATATCTCAGACGTATGTGGCATCTGAGTGGCGCCTCTTTATTGATTCGTCGCAGAGAAGCCTGAAAGCAGTTCTTTTGCATAATGGTAATATAATGCCATCCATCCCCATTGCCCATTCCGTCCATCTAAAAGAGACATATGACAATATGGATATACTACTTAAGGCAATCAAATACGACAGTCATCAATGGAATGTTTGTGGAGATCTAAAAGTTATAGGAATGCTTATGGGTATGCAGTCAGGATTCACAAAATTTTGTTTCCTTTGCCTGTGGGACAGTCGCGCCACTATAGAACATTACACCAAAAGTGACTGGCCACTTAGGTATACATATGTCCCAGGGATAAGCAATGTCCAGTCTGTCCCTTTAGTGGATCCCCAAAAGATCTATCTGCCACCTCTTCACATTAAACTTGGTTTAATGAAGAATTTTGTTAAAGCAATGGGTAAAGTCAATTCTGAAGGGTTCCAATACCTTTCAAGGAAATTTCCGAAGGTTACTGCAGCAAAATTGAAGGAAGGAATTTTTGTTGGGCCACAAATAAGGGAGGTTTTGAATGACACTGAATTTGAAAAAGTTCTAAGTCCGCTGGAATTGAAGGCTTGGCTGGCGTTCAAATGGATATGTGAAAACTTTCTTGGAAGCAACAAGTCACCTGCGTATAAGGATGGAGTCAAGAACCTCCTTGATGCCTTCAAAGAAATGGAGTGTCGAATGTCGTTAAAAATTCACTTCCTGCATTCCCACTTAGATTTCTTTCCTGAAAACCTTGGTGCAGTGAGTGACGAGCAAGGAGAGCGCTTCCATCAAGATATTCAGATGATGGAGAAGCGCTACCAAGGATATTGGAATGAAAGCATGATGGCGGACCATTGTTGGATGCTGTATCGTGACAATCCAGGCCAAATTTACAAAAGGAAATCACACTCACAGCGCTTTTAATAAAATAATATTAGCAATATCAAAAACTTAAAAATATCAAAACCAGTGTATCTATATAACTATACGTGCTAGAAACAAAATAAAACCAGATTCGGAATCAGCGCGAAAAATGCATTAAGAAAAGTGTGATCATGTTTGTGATGAGAAAAAAAGTTTCATTTTGTTGGCCAGTGTTATTAGTGGGTTTTCTGTAAATATTGTACTTAAACTTTTTTCCAGACCTATATATTAAAACATCTAAAAAAGGGATCGATGAGTCTTTTTCTATTTCAACTGTAAAATTGATAGAGGGAGTTAAATTATTAAGCTTGGGTAAGAATTCATTGAGATTTAAAGTTTCTGGCCAAAGACAAAGAACATCATCTACATATCTAAACCACGGAACGTAATTTGGCAGAATCTTCCTTAATAATTTACTTTCAAAAAACTCCATATATAAGTTACTTAAAATAGGGGAGAAGGGATTTCCCATAGCCATACCAAATTTCTGCCTAAAATATTCATTATTAAACACAAATTTCGAGTCTACTATGCACAGCTTAATTAATTCTATAATTGTAGCCACAGGTAATGCCAAATTAAGCTTAACCAATTCTTCCGAAAGAAAAACTAATAGATCCTCCACCGGGACTCTTGTAAATAAAGCGGTAACATCAAAGCTTACCATTACCAATCTAAAATTGTAATTGACACTGATACTATTTAATTTTTCTACAAGGTCTACAATCTCTACATTATTATTTATGTGTGATTGTGAAATTGTGTCCAGGAAAGGATTAAGGATGGAAACAAGCCATTTGGATAGCTTATATGAGATAGATCCTATAGAGCTAACAATAGGCCTTGCAGGATTATTTGGCTTATGAGTTTTAATCAGGCCATACATATAGGGTAATGACGGTGAATGTTATTTATTTGGTAATGTTATTTATTTGGTTATTTATTTGGTAAATTTTTGTCTATTTCTCTCTTTTCCCTGAAGATGTGAATATATCACGAAAGCGCTCGGATTTCGTGTTTCTTTTTCTTTTTCCCTGTGGTTCTTTGCTTATATATATGTACACACACACACACACATATATATATATATATATATACACACACACACACAAGGTGTCTCAGAAGTCGCGCACCATAGGCTTTTTTTCAGACTTACAAGGTTTACGAGTCAAAATGGTTTGTAAGTGATGTTTAATTACAATGTATGTTCGATAATATGCGAATAATAAAATTAATAGTATGTACAATTAATCAAAAAGCTATCTTAATTAAAATAATTAAACTGAATGAAGCTATATTAGCCAATGGTGCGCGAATTTTGAGACACTATTGGCTACTCTACGTGTTCTTACAGTTAGAAAATTAAATATTCAATTTCGCAGCTTTCCAGTAATTCTTGTATTCTTAAGTTTGTGTGTTATAATTCCATGGTTGCATTTATCGAGGGCTTTAGCAAAGTCAGTATATATTACATCTATGTTTTGTCCTCGACACAGTGGTTCCAATATTTCCCCCTGGTGCTCTGATAGCTATGATAAGCATGATCTTCCAGCCATGAAGCCATGCTGGTTTGGATTTTATAAATTCATTTCTTGTAGGTCGTAAATAGTTTTGCCCCTAATTATACATTCAAAGCACTTTATAAGGTGGGAAGTGAGAGCTACTGGCCGATAATTCTTAGGCATAGTTCTGTTATCTCGTTTAAATAAGAGGGCAATGTTCGCGTTCTTCAATGGAAGTGGAATTTGTCCTATGTCGAGTAATTTTCTCCAGAGTAAGTATGGCGGTTTGGCAATACTCTTTCAAAGCTGGGCACTTGCGGTATTTTTTGCGGTACTGCGGTACTACCGCACTACCAAACCGGTACCGCATAACGCAGTACCGCAAAGGATCGCTGAAAGTACAGCAGTACCGCTACCGCATTCAAATTTCCCGCGGTACTTTCCGCGGTACCGACAAACACGACTTTTCAAAAAATTAACACTTTTTTTGAAGTAAACCTTATTACAGGAGTACAGTAAGACGAATGCTGCGTGTGTTGCATCAGCCTAACTCTAGACACGTTAAGTTTTCGTTCAGAACATGTTACGTTGCCATCCTATCACAACGCCTCAGTGCAGTGCTTGCTTTTGAGCCGGTTGCACGTGTGTTACATTTCTGTGACAAAGATCGATTTTTAGCCATTATGGCAGAAAGTTCAGGTGCGAAATCGCCGATATGCAATTTCTGAAAATATGTGCTATTACTTGTGTTGTTCTTGTGTGCAGTACCGCAGTACCGCGGAACGCACCAGGGGGACCTGAAAAAGTACCGCAGTACCGCGTAACGCACTGGGCATGCTGAGGTACCGCAGTACCGCACCCCCAAATTTTGGTACCGCGCCCACCACTGCTCTCTTTACATTTCTTCAGAAACGTGGCACTCCGTGTGTGTAACCCTGATGCCGAATTTTCTTGCATTTGTGATAGAGCCTTAATTATCATACATCTCCTTCCGAGAACTATAGGCTTATTAATTGGTTCGTGCCCAAACTTGTTCTTGGCTGATTTGTATCAATGTCAAAAAATTCATCTGGAATTTTTACTTTCTTCTTGGACTTAAGGGTACTGAACACAGAGTTAACTTGTTTCTTAAGCAGTTCGCTTATTTTTTCTGGGTCATTTGTGTATTCGGTCGTTCCATCAATCAACAGACCAATACTCTCTTTACACTGTATTTTTCTTTTTGCAAACGTGTAGAAGTATTTTGGCTTATTTTTTGTTTTCTACTACCTTGTTCTTTAAGGGTTTGTTTCCGTTGTCTAAATAGTGTTCTGAATTTTCTCTCGAGCTTGCTACGTTTTCATTTTGGTTTCTTCGGAACTGTTTCAACAATATAGGTTTAGTTTCATTTTTTATTATATATTGTATTTCTTAAGGCGTCTTCTCGTGAAGTAGCAATTCCAATTTGCTTTCTTTAAATCTTCATTTACACTTTCCCAATCTACTTTATTTACTTTCTTTGAATTTATATTTAAACCTTCAGATATTCCCTCTCTGGAATGCGTTTTTGGCTCTCTTGTTGCTAACTTTAATTGCATATTGATTGGGTTATGGTCTGAGAAATTTGTGCGCGTTACCTTTTTATTTATTTTTATCTCATTGTTATTTGTCAGAATTAAATTCAAAACGTTCTCTTTTTTAGTGGCTTCACAGATTGTCTGGGTAAGGGCATAATGTTCCATAATATCTAACAGCATTATTGCCTGACTTCTGTCATCTTTTGTAATGTTACTATGAAACTTCTTATATAAGAATATATGGGAATATATAACTTATTATATATTCTTATAAATATATAAGTTCGTTATTTTTTTTCCATGTTATGAATGAAAAATTAAAATCCCCACAAATTAAAATATTTGGTGCTGGAGTTCCAAGTAATTTTAACGTGTTTTCTATTTCATTTGTAGCAAATTGGAATTCACTCTTTGTGGTGTTTGTTGGTCTGTAGACGTTCATAATGGTTTGGTTCAGTTCTTTTACTCCGAAAGTAATAATTTCAACTGTGCTGTTTGATTTGCTTATCTTCACCTCACATGTGTGTGTGTGTTTTTCAAGTAGATGCAACACCCTCCTCTTCATCTAGCAACTCTATCTGCTCTGTATATGTTGTAGTCCAATATTACTATTTCAGTATCTTCAGTGCAGTTTTCACAGCCTTTTTTGCATTTTTGTGTTTCCGTTAGGGCATATGGTATCTATGCTGGTTCCCAAAACTAAATTTCGCAAGTACTGTAGTTTGCAGTCTGCATGGTCAGTATAGAGGTTTTGTGTATTTGTATATAATAAATTTATAAGATTTCTAATCTTCATGATCGGTTTTCCTAGATAACGGTCGTTTCCTGGTCGATATTGTCAGTTTTTGTTTGGCGTTATTCGGTGGATCGTTGCATCGGGAGTACTGTGGCTGCGGCCCTTGATACCATTATAGATATTGTATTAACGGTGGGTGGTGTTGAATTGGAGGGTGAAGTTCTGTCTTTTCTCATTAGAAGAGAATGTGCTTTTATCATTCTCATTTCCTCTAAAAATTATACTTCATTGCCACTGTTATTACTTCTATTTAGATGCGAGCTGTTCTTTCTCGTTCTCTTCTTTGAGTACGATTAATGTGAAAATATGGGCACTCTACATTTATACATTTTTTCTCTAATTGACTGTCTGCACAGAGAAGGGTGGAAATAGTAGCAGTTTGTTGTATACTTGCAACTTCCATTCCTCATCATGTAGAAAAGTTTTAGGGGTGACAATACATGCCGTTTGCACGAACCTGTGTTGTAATATTCGCATATGGTCCGTCGTTCAGATTCCTTAAGAGTCGTATGGGATTCAACTTCTTCCCTACTCAGTTTTTTTTTAATCTTTAGTGTGTTTTCATTCGTATTCATCGTGTGTCTGCTGCAATTCTTTGCAACTCTGACGCAGCGACAAAGTCGCTCGTGTAGCCTTGGCCTGAGGCCAACAACACCTTGGCCTTGGCCTTGGCCTGAGGCCAACACCACCTTGGCCTTGACCTGAGGCCAACACCACCTTGGCCTGAGGCCAACAACACCTTGGCTTGAGGCCAACAACACCGTGGCCTAAGGCTACTTCTCCACCTGTAGTGCGTTTACCTCGGTGTCCTGAATTCCATTTTCGTTTGTGACGGTGTTTTCTGGCGTTTCCTGATTTTCTGTCGGTGAACCTGTTGCAAATGATTCTTCTATTTCAATATTCCCCATTCCCGTTTGTACTACTTTCCTATTGTTTTCCATACCTTTGACGCACACGAAACCATAAAAGCTTATGATTTTGTTGTTTATTCTATTCATCATCTTCCTGTCCTTTTTATCTACGTTTATGCGAGGGGAGAAGAGGAGGCGAGGGTGGCGTCCCACCCCCCTTCACAGAGCAGCGAGTTCCGCCAACGTACACTGTATTTTTAGTTGTTCGGAATGACCATCCCTGACAATATAAGGAAAATGGTCTCTGGCTATTACCTGCTTCCTAAAAGGATATTATTTATGTATGTATACCTTAGTAGAGTAAGCATGAATAACCTGGTAACATTTATTTATTATTTCAACAAATTTACTCTTTGTGTTATGAAAACATGATGCTTATTAATTAATATAATAGTGAATAATACCTCATAAATATCAAAGATAGGAATGGTTTCCTTTTCTTTCCTAGATATACTCTCCTATACGAGTTCCGGTGAATGAGACTCATCCCCCCCAAGTGGAAAATCCTGGATACAGGCCTGAGTGTACTTCATTTTTGCAATCGAAGAAATAGTACGCGACGCATTCCATTAAGTATAATCCAACTCTATTCACCTTTCTGTATTTACAGCAACTCGCGCATTTCTTCGTATTTTTTGCAATTTTTTTCTTTCGTCCATTTCCTTTCTGTTTCTATTTCGTTTGCGAAATCTCAACCTTCTCGTTTATGGTCCTCTTCCTCTCCTATTAAAGATCTCTTGGAAAAATTTCACGAAAGCTGTTATTGCCCGCAGCCTTCACTTAATAAATTACTTTCACGTATTCACTGATATTTAATACACACACTGGCATAGGGTAGAATTTACTGCTGAATTTATAAATACTAGTTATTTTGGTATTAGCACAGAACGGAAACAAACGTCCATACACCACGAAGTAAAATATATATATATATATATATATATATATATATATATATATATATAATATATAGAGAGAGAGAGAGAGAGAGAGAGAGAGAGAGAGAGAGAGAGAGAGAGAGAGAGTGTTATAAGGAAGGAAAAGTAGTACCTCAAAAGGCCTTGCGGCCCATACCGAGCGAGGAGATACCAATGGCAACGGGTGCCAGGGAAAAATTCATACACCCTCAAATAGTGTGCAAGATTCGGTCTAACCTTTTCTTGAACAGATTCACAGAAGAACTGTTCACAGCTTCTGAAGGTAGCCTGTTCCACGTGTCACAGATCTTATACGTAAAGTAATTCCCACACACACTCGTCCTAAACGGTTTCAAATCCAACTTCCAACCATTGTTGCGAGTTGGGTTATCATTTAAACTAAACATGTTTCTAAAATCGACATTGTTGAACCCGCGTAAGAATTTGAAAACCTCGATGAGTTGACCGCGCAGCCTCCGAGTTTCCAGCGAAAACAAGTTCAGGGCGCGTAAGCGTCGAATATAGTCCATATGCCTAACGGAAGGAATTAACTTTGTGTCCCTCGCCTGCACTCGCTCCAGCCTCTCAATATCTTTCCTGAGGGTGGGCGACCAGAATTGCACAGCATACTCCAGGTGCGGCCGAACCAGAGAATTGTACAGCGAGAGCACAATCTCCTTGTTCCGAAATCGAAATTGCCTCCTGATATAACCCAACAACTTCTGGGCTTTCTTTTCCACCTCTGCGCACTGTTTGGTAAACTTAAGGTCGCTGCTAATTAGCACACCCAAGTCCTTTTTCAAATCAGTGGCCTCGATATTACTCCCCAACATGGAATAGTCCGACTTGGATTCGCGTAGCCAATGTGCATCACCTTGCATTTACCCAAGTTAAACGGCACTTGCCATTTTTCCGACTACTCTCCTCTCCTACGTAGGTTCGCACGCAGTTGCTCGATCGCCTCTGGCGTCTGAACATTGGCCACAAGCTTCGTGTCATCAGCGAATTTGGCGATCCTACTGACGAGAGAGAGAGAGAGAGAGAGAGAGAGAGAGGAGAGAGAGAGAGAGAGAGAGAGAGAGTGTCCATAATTCCTAAGTCTGTTTCATTATGTGTAAAGGGTTCTGAAAATTTATTATTAAATGGATGGTTGTTGCCTTTGCACTGCTCACGGATTGAGGATTTAGGTAGTTTAATTAATAGTAAAGAGGTACGGCTACTAATGCCACGATGCTTATCGACCTTTAATTAAGTTGGCGCAGGGAGCTGCCAACATACGTTTTAGATCCTTAGGCTGATGTACCTATAAAAGGGCGTCAGTATATAGCTTTTATCGTTTTGAACGGTGGGGAAGAGGAGTTGGGGTTTAAAATGATAATTCATATAGTTTTGAATGCGTTTCATAATCAGCTCCTTTGGGTAAGAATTAGAATTAAAATACTCAATTAAAAAATTCAACTCGGAAAGAATAAAAAAATAATCAGAGCAAACCTTGAAATCACGGTCAGTAAGCGTTTTAATGGGGGTTAACGTTAAAGCCAAAGGGAACGTCACTTAAAAAATGTGTACCTAGACCAGTAAAAGTTTTCTTACCTTGTACGAAAGTTGTAAAATTATTGTTGGATCTGTCTATATTTCTTGGACGTCAATATATTTTATATTTTAAATTGGGAAGCATAAATGGCTTACCCACATTTTCAAACTGCTTCCAGTGAGATCAGCGAAGTGAATCGACATTGGGTCTGGCAAGTGGGTGAATGGGAGACCAATGTACTGTTTTTTGATTCTGTAACCAACCTTGGTTCTGAATCTAGGCTCAGTTGTAGATCCCTCTGTACTTTTCCGTTATACCCCCGCAAATTCTTCTTTCCCGGTTAGGTCAACTGTACGCCCTTGACAACTGGTTAGGTTCATTTGTGATATTTTCGTTAAAATATTCGTTAGTTTTAACGAAAATATCACGACTTAACCTAACCAATTGTCAAGGGCATACAGTTGACCTAACCGGGAAAGAAGAAATTGCTGGGGTATAAAGGAAAAGTACCAGTCCCTCCTATCATAAGATCTTTGACGTTGCAACGGATAAAAAATAATAACTAACATACTGTAGATTATCTCGTCTTAATATTTTACCGCACGTGTTTAATCCGAAATTCGCTAACATACTAATTATTAAGGTGATATTATATTAAAGTGAAAGGAGCGTCTGATAAAAACATTTTAAATAATGCAGCACGAAACAAAAGGTGAGGGAAAAAAGGATTCTTTTCGATAGTTTTCGCGTAGACGTAATTCACACCTTTTGCTTCCGAAACGTTTTTGCAACCTAAATATTAAATCAACGTTCTTTGAATTACTCTATTTCCACGAATTCACAATATCTACTTAAATATTCGTGTCTTTTATTATAATTAAATTTGGTCCAACTTCATACATTAAATTATAAATATTTATAAACTATAAATTACTACAGCTAAAATACCTCATATTACTGAATTCTAGTGTTAAGGTTGGTACTATTGCTTTATACGTCATACACAAATGCCAAACTCACTACCTGATCGGAAAAGAAATGGAAAATCCGAGAAAAACAAATATTTCCTTCGCGAATGATTTACCGATGTCATGGGAACTGAACAAATTGTAAAAGCGATACGGAAATGGTAGCTATATATCTTATATTTTCGGAGGAACAATTGTTACCAATATATATATATATATATACAAAGGTGGGCACCCGGGCCTCAAAAAGGACCGACGGTCCCGGTCCCGGTCCTTGCCTCAAACTGGACCGACGGTCCCGGTCACGGTCCTTTCTGAAGATAGGACCTAGGAACGACTCGGTCCTCGATCCTCCTGAGGGTCTCCTCGCCGCTTCTTCTTTTTCTGGAGCTCCACCCCGTCCTTGATGCACTGGTCGAACTGGTTCTGGACGTGAGGGTGGCGCCTGGAGACATGTCGCTTGAGGTTGTTTTGGCTCTTGTTGCTTGTCGAGAGGATGTTCTTGTTCGGCAGGCACAGCAAGCACTTGTACTCCAGGTTCTGCTCACCCTTGGGGCCTAGGTATTCAAAGTATTTGTCCAGGTACGGCCAGGGATTGCCGGGTTCAGTTCTTCCGCTAGGAGCTCCAGTTGCTTGACTTGAAGTTGAAGCACTAACATCAGTAGATTCTTCGTCTCCTCCAGGTGTTGAAACAAATTTCAGTTCAGTCTCAGTCTCTCTCTGAGTCTTCTGGAGGAAACGATCCATCTTCTTTAGGACTTCAAATAATCACTAAACACACTAAAATCACTAAAAAAGACCGTCCGGAATTGCTTAAAAATGGACCGTCGCTCCTCATTTCGGTCCTCACTGAGAAAAGGACCGACTTTCCCGCTCACGGTCCTTAAAAAGGACCGAATTCCTGGAGTTCGGTCCTTTTGGAACTCGGTCCTGCCCACCTTTGTATGTATATATATATATATATATATGAAATAAAAAGAAAAGGTTTATTGGCAGACGATAGTCCATACGACAAATATTATTAATACAATGACAGTTCATATACTAAGGATAGAAATACAGTATATACACAATTGATTAGAAATAATATACTGTAATGTCGAAGTTAAGTGGAGCTACAGACAGACGTTTTCGTACCAAGAAGTCCATAGCTTAGAGCAGTGGTTCCCAACCTGGGGTCCCCGGACCCCTGGGGGTCCGCGAAGGTAGTACTGGGGGTCCGTGAGCTTTCAATATTTCGAGAGGCTCCAATGGAAATCGTACATTTACCCACGATAAGGGCGCTTAGGCTAAAATTTCAAGTTTCCTTGCTCTTGGCTGGAATTATTAATACTTTTTTTAATAGGCTGTATTTTAATTGCATACTCTCTTATATGTCCTTTATTTGATAGTGAAAAATGAGAAAACGAGTTAATTATTAGTTAATAAAAACCGTTTGTTTGGTAGACGGAATCTTTCAAAAACATGGGGTCCGTGGGAAAAAAATAAAAATAAAAGGGGTCCTTTGTGGTGAAAAGGTTGGGAACCACTGGCTTAGAGGATAAATAGCGTGACTCATGGATAGCTTGGATGATCGGGTTGGTTGATTTTTTAATTCTTTGCATTAGATTGTATTGAGCACGTCTTGTTACCTCCGGGAAGCTCGGGACATTGCGGGTAGCAAACATTTGAGAAGCTGAGCATCTCGGGGGTAATTTATGTAAGAGTCTAAAAGACCTGTTGTACAGCAAATTTAGGGTTCTGCCAGAACCTTTTTTTATAATTCGCCCACAGTTGCTGTCCGTATATATTACTGAAGAAAGTACGAAAGAGAGTGTCTTTAGCTTCACTTGTACAGAATCGAAAGTTCCTTATGGTCATATTCGCTTTAGCACACAGGCTTCGAGATTGTTTTCTTATATCCGAGTCATCACTCAAGGAGCTGGTAATAGTTTGACCCAAATACTTAAACTCTTGTACTTCCTCAATTACTTCACCATTCATTATAAACCTTATATCAGCTGGCTGATTACAGCTTTTAGGATGAAATTGCATAACCTTAGTTTTTGTTACATTAAAAAGAATATCATGTTTCTGCGAATACACTTCGCAGACTTTTAGTAGCCGATCCAGACCTTTAACAGAGGGACTTATTAACACCATATCAGCGGCATAAACTAAGTTATTTATCCTTGTGTTACCTATACAACATCCCACTGTTGTCTCAATAAGTGAAGCAATTAATCCGTCAATATACACATTAAACAGCATAGGGGAGAGCAAGGAGCTTTGTCTCACCCCGCAAGAGGAGCCAAAACACTCGGATAGTACATTGCCCCACCTAACAGTGAAAGATTGGTCGGAATACCAAAATTTCACTAAATTTAATATGTACATGGGAACCTTCCTGTCTTCTAGTTTTGCAAATAAAATATTGTGGTTCACCCTATCATATGCCTTACTTATATCAAGGAAACAGCTATAAATGGTTGAATTACTGTCAATGTATTTAGATATTGTTTCTTTAAGTACATAGATACACAGGTCAGTTGAGTGGGACCTTTTAAAACCAAACTGATTAGATGTCCATAGGAAATCATTTAATCGGAGTAACAAGAGTTTTTCTAGTAGTTTTGAGAAGCAGGGAGCGACAGCAATAGGCCTGTAATTATTGCTGGACAGAATGTCTCCATACTTATTTTTGACCAGGGGCAAGATATATACCCTCATGAACTCTGCAGGGATATAGCTATGAGCCAGCATGGCTGGTAGGAGCAATGATATATACAGACATACTACGTCATTTGCATATTTTAAATGCTCATTCGATAAGTCATCTACCCCTGACGCAGAACCAGTCTTTAACTCTTTAATTAACCTCTTTACTTCAGAAAATGATATCAAAGTATTTTCCCTTGTCCCTCCCACAATCGTTTCGCTGCAATCTATCTTAAGATTATCCCTACTCACACTGTTAAGAATGTTAGAATAGTGGTTTTTCCACAGCTTTGCAATTTCATCCTCCCCCGACACCCCATCGATTGTCGGAGGGAGGACATTTTTGACACCCGTTTGATTCTTAACAAATTTCCAAAATTTGTTATTATCGTTATTTATGCGAGCTTCACAGGCTTTTGATGCTCGAATAGACTCTTCTTCCTGTTTACATCGCCTCATGGCCGCCTTATACTGACCCCTACTTCTGCACATATTCAAATATACTGGTCCTAATCTAGGTCTACCATGAAAGCACCACAAATCATAGGCGTCTTTCGATTCCCTCTTCAGGGGGGCAATAAAATCATTCCATCCAGGAATAATCTTAGTATGATAGTTGTAAGATTTAATCAGGGGACTTCCTGCTTCTCTTAAGAGGGATATTATCTTACTATAATACCTATCTATGAGTTTACAGTGAGAATCATTTGAGCAAGGATTATTACAGGCAAGGTGCAAAATTTCTAAATTATTAAAGAGGTGACTTGTTCTGTCTTTGTATTCTATTCTGTGCTGCATCGTAACATTGGACCAATCGACGCGATTATTCTTACCTATTGAGTTCTTGTTAAGTCGTGTTGCGCATAAATTGGTAACGTTAATTAATATTTCTAATGGTCTATGATCAGAAAGAAGGAAATCATGTAGAATATGAACTCTAACAATTCGATCCTTTAGATTATTACTAGTGAGACAATGATCAATTCACCTGGTGGTACCACTCATATCACTAACGTATGTAAAATTACCACTGGCTACCCCTAATACATCTACATCACTTCTACTTAAATTGGCCGACTCGCACATGTTACCCAATTCTACAAAGAATTCCGAGTTCACATGTGCGTTAAAGTCCCCCATTATTATACAGTGAGAATATTTGGGGTTATCTGATAATGACTTAATTTTGTACAGCAAATCAATGTATTCATCTAGATTACTGCCGTTGTTATATGGTGAATAGCAGTTTACAATTAATATGCAATCATTGTTCACTTGTAATTCAATGCCTAACAACCTTACATTATCGCTTGTTAAAAATTTTATGTTTTGACAAATTTTTCCTTATTAAGAAAGCAACACCACCAAACGGCCTACCGTACATTAATTCATCTGACAAGTCTACTGCTGATGACGCATGGTACATAAAGTCATCATGGATGGTAGAGAGGAATTTTAGCTCTTGCTTAGGTAGTCAGTGCTCCAGCAGGAGTATCAAATCTGCACTGTCGCAGATTTTCTGAACATCTACAGTTGAATTCCTCACTGACCTTACATTATATGAGACTATTTTCAACAAGTTATCCGCCATGACTGATAGAGAATTTATTATTAGTAAGATTATTATTATTTTACACGGTACAACTTTCAGGCATTACCGTTAGGGCGCCTATTATTATTATTATTATTATTATTGCCTGTTATCAAATGTGGAAAGGTGAATAAACTCCTTAACAATAATACCGTCTGGCCATTGACTCATATTATACGGGCTGAAATGCGCATTTACACCTTTAATTATTACTTTAAATGAGTTATAATACGTAGATTTGGTGTTTAGTTTATTAACTATCAATATACTGTGTTCAACAATGACTTCTTCCATCACGTGTCGAATATCGCTTGCCTCGTTCGAGAGCTGAATTCGCGACACAAAGAGGGTGAGATTCCCCATCGGTGGCCTCGCCGCGGAGACCGGTTGAGGAAACCTTCGGGAAGGGCGCCTGTTAACAGTTACCCACCCGTCGTCTTCCTCCCTCGATCTCCCTGAGGTAGGGTTCGCCTGCCTGGGGGATGGGTGGCACAACCTTTGGGGTGATAGGAGGCCCCTCCCTTACTCTGTGGCTTGGTGAGGGTCAGTTAGCGGTGTTTATAACCTGACGGCCGCGCGTGTCCCTCCTTCGTCGGTAAGAGTGGGGGGAACTGCGCACCGAGCGAGTCGTAATCGAACACCTCTCCTCTGATGGGAGGCAGGGAAGAGGGCAATGATGCCTCGTCTCTCGGCATTGGACCGTCCCTGTTCCTCATTATGAAATCGGGAGCAGGGTCCTTTCCTGAAGGGGAGGGGGGTTGACCGCTACCCCTGCATGCTGCGTTTCCATCCCACCTTCAGGGGGGGGAGTTGGAGGCGGGGATTTCGTTTCCCTCGCTGCCCGACGCGCTTCTTGGAGATCTGGCTTGCTGAATTACTTCCGAGTAACTGCGCTTTGGGAGGAGCACCTTTTTCAACGCATCTAACTCTGACCGGAATTGTTCTAGCGAAATCGCGTTTTCCTGATTTGACACCACGTGTTGGTGTTTCAGTTCAACGATCGACTTTTGTGTATATATATATATATATATATATATATATATATATATATATATATATATATATATATATATATATATATATAATGTTATAATGTTACAATGTTCCAGACCAACAAAGACCCTAGGATCCACTCATGGCTGGTCTACCTAACTGTGTTCGTAATTGTGTATTGTGTATGTCCTCCGTGGTGGCGGAGGGGACCTACAATTTTACGTGGGTTCCGAACCACAAGAACATAAGAAATTTATGTGTAGGTGTGGCTGTAAAGACTGTACAGTAATGTAGAAATGTGTGTGCACCCATTTTGGGTCTCCCATTTAAAGGTGTTTGTGGGGCAAGTGAAGATCATGAGTTTTTCAATACCACACAGTACTATTATGGGGGGCACCGCTCGGCAGAGGAATCTCTTTAAATGGGGTGTGTAAGGACAGAGAGTATCCCCTAACCCAAAATGCTGCCTCCCTATATCCCACAACACTTGTGTTGAGCTGTAGGATCTATCACCACAAAGCCTTAATTTTACTACCTTAAACTATACCCAATCTATCAACATATGCGTGTAATCGATTTTAAACATTTATAGACGTGCTACTAATTACTTCTACCGGCAAACTATTCCAGTTATTTACTATTCTATGCGTAAAAAAGTTTTTCCGCAACTGCTGTCTCGAACCTTCTACTTGTCAACTTACACCCGTTATTTCTTGTCCTATTATATTGAGATATTTCGAAAAGCTATCTCTATCTACGTTATCGAACCTATTCATAATTTTGAAAACCTGGATTAGATCACCCCTTAACCTCCTAGTCTCGAGTGTTGTCAATTTTAACTCCTTAAGCCTATCCTCGTACGACTTTGACCTAAGCGACGGAATCATCTTAGTTGCTCGTCTTTGAACTCTTTCGATTTTGTCTATATCTTTGCGCATATGCGGATTTCAAAATTGGATCGCGTACTCCAAATGGGGTCTAACTAATGATTTATAAAGAGGAACTATAATATCGCGCGATTTGTACTCAAAATTCCGAGCTATAAAACCTAACACTTTGTTCGCCTTATTGACCGCTGCTGAACTTCGTTTCGCTACTTTTAAATCACCAGTGACTATAACTCCTAAATCTTTTTCTTGCTCTACGCTTAAATCTTTCCCTGACATACTACACGCAAAATTACCGTTACGCGAACCTATATGCAAAATTTTGCACTTATCAACGTTAAATCTCATTTGCCATGTGACTGACCAATCAACGATTTTATTCAGATCATTCTGGATTTTACCTCTATCTTCGTCATTAATCGCCCTACCACCCAGCTTCGTGTCATCCGCAAACTTTGAAACTGTACTGACTAGGCCGACATCTAAATCGTTACTATATATAACAAAAAGCAAGGGGCCCAATACAGAACCCTGAGGAACGCCACTCGCTACATTAGCCCAACACGACTCCGCTCCATCAACGACCACCCTCTGTTTCCTACCTCGCAACCACTCTTCTATCCAATTTATTACTACACCCCTGATTCCATGAGCCTTAGTTTTTTCAATGAGTCTTTTGTGCGGCACGGTGTCAAACGCTTTTTGAAAATCTAAATACACTACATCAACCGCCCGATGACTGTCGTAAACGTCAACTACGCTTTGAAAAAATTCTAAAAGATTAGTTAAGCAAGATTTGTTTCGCCTAAAACCGTGCTGCGTATTTCTAACTAGTTTATGCAATTCTAAGTGTTCGACCATACGATCCCTAATTATTGATTCCAGTAGCTTACCTACAACAGACGTTAAACTGATTGGCCTATAATTTCCCGCCGCACCTGTATCGCCTTTCTTAAAGATAGGTGTTACGTTTGCTAACTTGAAATTATCTGGTACGGACCCCTCAGAAATAGACGCATTAAAAATCTTTGTTAGCGGCACAACAAAGCTATCTTTTAATTCTTTTATTTGTATGGGATATATCAGGGGTTCTTAACCTTTTTAGGCTGCGTTCCAAATTCTGGTCTCGAGGCTAGCTCGGCGACCAATGTCTTCAAACAGTTCACTCGTAATAGATAATAAAATAAATAATAATGGTTAAATGATTAGGGATAACATAAATAAATGATAAATGACAATTTAATGACCCAAGTTTGGGTCGCGACCCAGAGGTTAAGAACCCCTGGGATATATGGAATCCGGCCACGATGATTTACGCGTTTTTATTTTATCAATATAGCGCATTACCTCCACTCCACTAACCACAATATTATCCAAAATATTACCATCATCAAAAGGTATTATGTCTATGACCGTAGGGATATTCGTTACGTCTTCTATAGTAAAAACTGACGTAAAAAATTCGTTTAGCAAGGTAGTCATTTCCTTGTTTTCAGAAACTAGATCTCCGTTAACATTTTTCAGCGGCCCGAAGACACTTTTTACTGGATTTCTGTTGTCGACGTATTGAAAGAATCGCTTGGGTTTTCTTTACCGTCACGAGCTATGGAGATTTCAAATTCGCGCTTGGACTTTTTTATTACACTTTTCGCTTCACGGCTTAGATATATGTAGTTGTTTCGTAACCACAAATTGTCTTTATCGCACTTTTGTAGCCTATATGCCCTGTCTCTACTCTTTATAATATCTCCTACTCTAGAAGTAAACCACAAGGGCTTGTTGTTTACTTTCGCACGCTTAATTTTGTACGGTACACATTCCTCATCAACAGGGTGTCCCATAAGTCCGGCATCATAGGAGAAATTCATATTTTTCTATTTCTACAAACCATAATTCATATTTTTCTCTTTCTACAGGCCATAATGTCTGTGAGCAAGGGAGAACGAATCCAAATAATTCTACTCATAGGAAATCGGAGTCAAAGAGAGGCCGCTGCTGAATTTAACAGACTGCATCCAGACCGCGAGCCAATAACACAGAGTTGTGTTAGCAGGCTTGTTGCAAAGTTTAACGAAACAGGATCCATTGAAGATAAACCACGCAGTGGACCTTCAAGGAGGTCCACTGACGATGATACAGCGACTGCTATCCTGGCTCATTTTAACAGAAGTCCCAATAAGTCTCTTCGGCGATTGTCCGCCGAGACAGGAGTGTCGAAAAGTAGCATCCATCGCATTCTTCAGGCTCACAAATGGCATCCATATAAACTTCAGATCCTACAGAAATTAAGCGAAGATGATCCCGACCGGCGGATGGAATTTTGTGAATGGGCTACGGAACAATATGCTCGGGATGCCAATTTCCCCACCATTCTGTTCAGTGACGAGGCTGTTTTTTTATGGAAATGGTGAGGTAAATCGACAGAACACCCGCTACTGGTCTCAAAACAACCCTCACTGGTATACCTTTTCAAAGGAACAAGGTGCATCTCGGGTGATGGTATGGTGTGGTATTTGGAAGGATCGCATCATAGGCCCCCTCTTTTACGATGAACATGTCACTGGAGGCACCTACCTACGTATGCTCAAGGAAGAAGCATTTCCCAGTGTCTTGAACGAAGAAGGAAATTTCCCAACATGGTTCCAGCAAGACGGCGCTCCTGCACATTACAGCACCCAAGTAAGGGAATACCTGTACCAACAATTCCCTGGTCATTGGATAGGACGTCGAGGGCCTGTGGAATGGCCAGCTAGAAGCCCGGATCTCACGCCACTAGATTTTTATCTCTGGGGCCAATTGAAAGCGCTGGTATACGCAGAGAAAATTAGGAGTGTTGAACATTTGCGGCAGCGCATTATTGGGGCATGTAACACCATTACTCCTGACATCATTCACCGTGTGCTTGCTGACTGGGTATCACGTCTGAATTTGTGTATTGAAAACAATGGTGGACATATTGAGCACGTTCTGTAAATAAAAGCTTTTGTTTTGCCTTTTTTATTATTTTTCCTATGATGCCGGACTTATGGGACACCCTGTATAGTCCTAAATACTGTTTTGAACGATTCCCACATTAGTTTTGCGTTGGAGTTCCCCCATTACGTTTTCCCAATTGACGTGTGACAATTTATTTCGAAATTTACTAAAGTCTGCGTGCTGGAAGCTAGGAATTTTAGTCGAGTTAGCTGGTTTTGAGTGACTTACTGAGAGGACAAACTCTACCATATTGTGATCGCTATTGCTTAACGGTTCTATTACTTGAAGATCAGTAATTAGCCTATCATCCGTAGTTACTACTAAATCTAAAATACTGTCCAACCTCGTAGGTTCCCCAACCTTTTGAATAAGAAAGCTATCCTCGAGAAAATTAACTAAACCATTACCTTCCGCGTCTCCCTGCATTGTATCGTAATTTACGTTAGCGCAATTAAAGTCACCCATAACTAAAGCCTGCTCACTACCGATTATTGTCTTTAGTTCACGATATAACGCTTCGTCCGTATCAGCTGTTTGATTAGGGGGCCTATATATAACCGCAACAAGAAGTTTGAAATCGACCAGTTTAAGTTCTGCTATAGTCGAATCTATCGGTTCTGGAATTGTGTGCTTTACTTCTATAACGTTCGCAATATTATCTTTGATATACAACATAACACCGCCTCTTCGCCTACCTATTCTGTTTTTAACAAAAAGTCTATAACCTTCAATTTGATACTCCCCTACAAAGTCACGATTTTCAGTTCTAAGCCACGATTCATTTATCTCAATTATATCATAGTCTTTACAAGCAATTAAAGAAAAAAATTCGTTTCTTTTATTTCGTAAGCTACGAGCATTTAAGGATAGAACCTTCAAATTGTTTGTAATTGCGACACCTTCGCGAGCGCAGGGGAAATTTGTGGAATTTACGCTGGGACCGTTCGAGTTACGGCAGCCTGAAAAGAAGAGACAGTATTATGAAATAGTCTTCCTAAACGCGCAGCTCCAACGTCATTAAGATGAAGTCCATCTCCGAGGAACAAGTGCCTCCTGCCGTAGAAACTTCAAAAAATTCGCAAAATTTTTGGAACAGTTTCTACGGCGCTTTCGTCATTAGACGAAAGCGCTTGAGCACCATTCTGTGTTTCCTTTCCTTCGTGGTTTTATTCATCATAAATGTTTTTCACGTGTTACTTTCGTGAAATAATTTTCATAGATATATATATATATATATATATATATGATACACACAGACCGTGCATGGAACAAGGAACTCTTCTGGGATAATTAAATCCACTATAGTCCGAATAAGTAATGGTCAGTGGTGGGCACCGTTAACCAAAAAGTTAACTTCGATAACGATAATCCGTTAACCCCAATTTTTAACTCCGATAACGATAATCCGATAATTTTACTACAAAGTTAACAGAAGTAGTAACTATTTCTTTACTAACATTTAAAAAAATCAAGGAAAAAAGCTTTAAAACCCATAGAAAATGTTTATTTATGCAAAATCCAACAATAAATAGGTATTTAACTGTATTTTTATCAAGTTTTGCAACTTTTTTGCTTAATAACTTTTTTGAAATTTAAAAGTTGTAGAGAATGCTTGGTAAGAGAGAACTGAACGCTGTCTAGTTGACGATAATTCAGAAAAACCTAAAAAAAGTAAAATATCATCGTATAAAATATGTAACTAAACTAATAAAATATTAATTCAAACAAAATAGCAAAATTAATTCAAAATAATATTAATTATAATAATATTATAATATATAATATATAATATTACGTTATATAAAATATTTTATTTTACTTAACCTTTTTCTGTGAATTTTCAATAGAAGTAATTTTTCTCTATGTAATTATTTTATCTATAAAATATTTTATCTATGAATTATTTAGTCTATAAAATAAAAATACTGTCCATGAATTAGTTTGTCTATGTAATATACGCAATTGTTATTTAATTCGACGACAATATTACAATCAGTGAATAAAAACTATTATTCAAATTTTACATACTATATATATTTTTTTAGAGATTTACTAACGCAGTGTAAATATACTTATTCATTAGTCATTACTATAAATTAATTTTTCTCAACCGTACATTTTACCATACGTATCTCCATACGTATTAATATATATATAATATTATAGGACTTTTACTAACGTTAAAAGAACCTTTTTACCTTCAATAAAAAGCGCACAACCTCCCCTTGCGAGATCTGGAAGCAGACTGAAGTTATGGCGGTTTGAATTCATTCGCGGAGCGATCTTCCGTGAATGACTCCTCGCAGTTAACGTGTTAACGGACTTTAACAGACTAAATATCGAGTTATCGGAAGTTAACTGGTCCGATAACGATAAATGGAAATTAACTTCCGTTAATAGTCCGTTAAAAAAAGTTAACTTCGTTAATTAACTGTTATCGGATTAACGCTTTAGTGCCCAACACTGGTAATGGTAAATAACAAATACCATAGTTTTTCTTTTTCATGATGCAAGCCCGACGTGGGCAACGGGTCTCGCGCAAAGAGGTCCCATAAATATAGCTTCCCTCACCAGCTATCTGCAAAGCAGACAGGATCCAGCTTTGGGACATGGATCCTGTCTGCTTTGCAGATAGCTGGTGAGGGAAGCTATATTTATGGGACCTCTTTGCGAGAGACCCGTTGCCCACGTCGGGCTTGCATCATGAAAAAGAAAAACTATGGTATTTGTCATTTACCATTACTTATTCGGACTATAGTGGATTTAATTATCCCAGAAGAGTTCCTTGTTCCATGCACGGTCTGTGTGTATCATAAAAAACTCAGGGAACCATTCTGAGTTCATTCCCATATATATATATATATGTTAACCCCTCCGTCTATGGCCCTGAGTCGGTTCGGATTGGACGGGGGGTTCTGGTTAAGAGGCTGCAACGGATATTTCTTGTATATACTTTTCTTCTATAACTTTCTAATTCTTTTCTCTCGCTTTATGGGGTCGACGCTCTGTTAATTCTTTTCTTTCAATAATACTCTGATACTTCTACTTTACTGACTAAATTCCTCTGAAGATAGCCCAACTCGAGGGGGAAAATAAAAAGTTTCGCTTGCTGTGATTTACTTCTTAAAAATATACAGGTACTGCTCTGAATTTACAGGGGTAGAGGTTCGACCTCTTTCGACCATAGCTCAGGCCGGAATCTAAAAATATTAAGGAGGCAAGGGGCCTCTGCCCCCTCCCCGTAGCGAAGCTGCTAACAAGGGAGTCTTAGCAGTGACCAAAGCAGAGAGCCGTAATGAAGTGTCCTTCATTTTACAAATACATGTATAATATATAAGCCTGAATGTTGGGGAACGGCAGTTGGAGGTTAAGTTTCCCCCCTTTTAAACACGATCAGATGTTTGAAAGATTCCAATAAAGATTTAAAAAAAAATAAATAAAAATAAAAACTATTTTTTTTTTGCCGAATCTTCATTTCTGAAGGCGATATCATTTCATAGTCGTACACAAGTACAATTGAAGTACACGACTGAGTACATTTTTGTTTGGGTTTATTACAATTATGATTTCGATTATGGATTACTTCCCATTCGCTTATGATTGTCCCTTACAGTTCTATTAAAGTACATTCTTACATTATAAATTAAATCATTACATTTAATTACAGTTTCCTTGAAGTACATTACAAGTTATTATTAATTACAGTTTCATTAAAGTACATTACGTTATATTAAATTAAAGTATTACAGTTAATTACAATTAAACAGTTACTATAACTTTGTTTTGTTTTTACAGTTTCATATTAATAGACAATTAAGATGTTAGAAATATAATACAAAGTACATGGCACACATGATATAGATTTATATACATAATATGTTATAATATGTTTAACATGTTATAAATTTGGATCAGAGCGAAAGATGTTGTTTATCTTAGAAACGTTCAATTCTGCTGTGATTCGCGAATTCGACCACTTACCTACCCAAGCATTTATGAATATCTTGAGGGGTGAGCGCACTTAAAAAAAAAATAAAAAAATACATGTGGACGTATTTTACATGTAAGTAACAGAATAGGTTGTGTGCGTAATAGAGACGCGCGTAAAATATGGACTGATAGGTTAATAGGTATCAGTAGACAATAGGTAGGAAACAACATAAATAATGATATATAGAGAATGAAGTTTTTTTTTTCTTTTTATTATTATTATTATTATTATTATTATTAAGGAATTTACCATACATTCAATACGGAAGATGTCCAAATACTAAACACGTGATTCAGTGTTCAAGGTATGGAAAACGTGAAGAGAATTAAGTTACGTTATGACGTCAGTTATTCACATTATGTCATACGTACAGTATAACTGTAAGTCATTATTTGGGAGGACCTAAAAGAAACGAATTAAAGACAGAGTGGGTATCAAGGACTAAGAAGCACAACTACGGGTTCCAATCCTCTTATATGCAATGCGTATGTATAATCTAGGGTCGAGGGTGAGATGCAAGACAATCATAATTAATTATAATAACTTCTATAACAAATGGAAAATGGATACGACTAAACCATAGATATGGTAGATCGTAGGGTTGTGACACGAACAAAAAAATAGGAAGCTACAAGTAAAATTATTATCCAAACTCGCCTTAAGCGATTTTGGTTCTTATGTAAAAATGAATATTGATTATTCATTTCATTTTTACATTGCTCTCCCCTTTTAAAAAAAACGATATTTATACATCCTAACTACTACAAGTTAGATGACGAATTTTTCTTTACATTACAAATTTTTATACAGAACAAGTGAGTTCGGTGGTTGCGTAAAATGGAGAGTAATCAAATCTTTAAAATGACACTTGCTTATAAAATATAAAAAATTCAAAGATTAATACTTTAATTTATGTAAACAGAATAAAAGGATTTATACATTAATTTGGACAAACAATTAAGTTAGACAAAGAATGATATTGTTAATTTAAAAAAAAATTCTGTGGAGAAAATTACATACATAATGAATAGTAGGTAAAAGGGAAAAATATAAATTATTTTCCAAAGTTACCCTGATCGTGCAGTCTATAACTAATTTTATTGACTATTGTAGGTAAAAAATCGAATTACGTAATGGATGATGTATAGACCTGTGGTCTAGTGTGTATTTATGTGTATGAGATACAAAGTGTGTACCTTATAACTTTGAGGGACAGATTAGCTGAGAGGATTTTTAAATTAACTGAATAAACGCCTGAGCAAAAATTTATATATAGTAAGCAAAAATGCGTAGGACTATATAAATAGCATAGTTAGCACTTACACGCTATGAAATAGTTTATTGTGACATCCAATGATTTTAGCATAAGGTTTGTATATATATTATATAGTGTGCATACATGCATTTTTATTGACTGTTGTAGGTACAAATCGAATTACGTAGTGGATGATGTATAGACCTGTGGTCAAATGTGTAGGGATTTGGAAGGTTTTTGAATTAACAAAGTTTAAAAATAATGTATAATAATTAAGATGGGTTTAGGGTTATAAAATCTTTTAAGTTTAAGTCAGTTATTATTATTATTATCATTATTATTATTATTATAAAATCCTTTAAGCTCAAGGTCAGTTATTATAAAATTCTAAATTACAGGTAAATTTTACATTTAAAATTATTTTTATATAATAAAAAAAATATAAAAAGGTTTAATAATTTTTTGCATGTTAAGTAGAAAAATCATACTCTTTCGTTAAATGTTGATAGAATTTGAATTTTTGATATTTTAGTCTGAAAACTTGTTTGCATATGATAAATACATATGTTTTATTGTGTAGAAGTTTTATTAAAATTAAATGACAAAAAAGAATAAACACAACTGAAATTTAGGGTATGTGCGGTCCTATGGGTAAATTTCCCGACCGTACAGAGCAAGATAAATTAGGTACATGATCGATTAATTATTACACTATTTCTGTCATCATATAATCGCAATAATTATAAAACTCGTTACCAACATTTATAAAAACGGTCTTGGTTGCCAACAATAAAATATGTCATTTTACCTATATATTTATATACGCAACAATGGCATGAAAAAGAAAAGACAAATCGGTCCATTTTCTTCTTACAACAAAACAAAGAAAGGTTAACTAAAGACGCAACCCGGTCAATTCAGGTTGAATTAGATTCTCTTTTACAACACAAAAAAAAAGGTTGAATTAAATTTTTAGATTACATTTTCTTAAATTAAATTCTCTTAAATTACAAAGAAAAAGTTGAATTCAATTGACTGCATTGAAAACTGACTTGGGACTCGAAATAAAAATGACTTGGGACTCGGAATAAAAAATGACTTGGGATCGGAATAAATGACTTGGGACTCGGAATAAAAATGACTTGGGACTCGGAATAAAAATGACTTGGGACTCGAATAAAAATGACTTGGGACTCGGAATAAAAATGACTTGGGACTCGGAATAAAAATGACTTGGAATAAATCTCTCTGACATGGAATAAATCTCTCTGACATGGAATAAATCTCTCTGACATGGAATAAATCTCTGACATGGAATAAATCTCTCTGACATGGAATAAATCTCTCTGACATGGAATAAATCTCTCTGACATGGAATAAATCTCTCTGACATGGAATAAATCTCTCTGACTTGGAATGAATCTCTCTGACTTGGAATGAATCTCTCTGACTTGGAATGAATCTCTCTGACTTGGAATGAATCTCTCTGACTTGGAATGAATCTCTCTGACTTGGAATGAATCTCTCTGACTTGGAATAAATCTCTCTGACTTGGAATAAATCTCTCTGACTTGGAATAAATCTCTGACTTGGAATAAATCTCTCTGACTTCAAATAAAACTCTGACTTCAAATAAAACTCTCTGACTTCAAATAAAACTCTCTGACTTCAAATAAAACTCTCTGTTACAATTAACTCTCTGTTACAATTAACTCTCTTTGAAATTAACTCTCTTTGAAATTAACTCTTTGAAATTACTGTTTCAATAAAAACAAATGTATCACTGGTGTATGGAATGTTCACTGTGTTTCTTGTGAATTCTGACTTGATATTCATTATTAACTGTTAATAATACTGACTTTTCAAGTGTTTAGAAATTTCTTAAAAAAAACAAATTCTGTACTTAACAAAATTTCCTTGAGACGTGTCCTGAAGACGTCTTGCTGGCTACTTCTTCTTGGATAAAAACTAGGCGTGGAGAACTTGGAGTCGTGACACACCGATTCAAGGGTGGATGTTACGAACTAGAAGTCGTGACACGCCGGTCAACTGGTTTTATCCTGATGCAGGGTAATTTCTATCTTGGCCAAAGAGTGGCCTCTTCTTAAAATCCTCTTCTACAAATCTTCTTCTAAAAATCTTTTTCTTATCCTGGTAAAGGGTCGCCAGTCTGTTAGACCCTTCCTTTTTCTATGTGATTATCCTGAGTCGGTTCGGATTCGACGGGGGGTTCTGGTTAGGAGGCTGCAACGGATATTTTTTGTATATACTTTTCTTCTATAACTTTCTAATTCTTTTCTCTCGCTTTATGGGGTCGACGCTCTGTTAATTCTTTTCTTTCAATAATACTCTGATACTTCTACTTTACTGACTAAATTCCTCTGAAGATAGCCCAACTCGAGGGGGAAAATAAAAAGTTTCGCTTGCTGTGATTTACTTCTTAAAAATATACAGGTACTGCTCTGAATTTACAGGGGTAGAGGTTCGACCTCTTTCGACCATAGCTCAGGCCGGAATCTAAAAATATTAAGGAGGCAAGGGGCCTCTGCCCCCTCCCCGCAGCGAAGCTGCTAACAAGGGAGTCTTAGCAGTGACCAAAGCAGAGAGCCGTAATGAAGTGTCCTTCATTTTACAAATACATGTATAATATATAAGCCTGAATGTTGGGGAACGGCAGTTGGAGGTTAAGTTTCCCCCTTTTAAACACGATCAGATGTTTGAAAGATTCCAATAAAGATTTAAAAAAAAATAAATAAAAATAAAAACATCTTTTTTTTTTTTGCCGAATCTTCATTTCTGAAGGCGATATCATTTCATAGTCGTACACAAGTACAATTGAAGTACACGACTGAGTACATTTTTGTTTGGGTTTATTACAATTATGATTTCGATTATGGATTACTTCCCATTCGCTTATGATTGTCCCTTACAGTTCTATTAAAGTACATTCTTACATTATAAATTAAATCATTACATTTAATTACAGTTTCCTTGAAGTACATTACAAGTTATTATTAATTACAGTTTCATTAAAGTACATTACGTTATATTAAATTAAAGTATTACAGTTAATTACAATTAAACAGTTACTATAACTTTGTTTTGTTTTTACAGTGTTTCATATTAATAGACAATTAAGATGTTAGAAATATAATACAAAGTACATGGCACACATGATATAGATTTATATACATAATATGTTATAATATGTTTAACATGTTATAAATTTGGATCAGAGCGAAAGATGTTGTTTATCTTAGAAACGTTCAATTCTGCTGTGATTCGCGAATTCGACCACTTACCTACCCAAGCATTTATGAATATCTTGAGGGGTGAGCGCACTTAAAAAAAAAAATTAAAAATACATGTGGACGTATTTTACATGTAAGTAACAGAATAGGTTGTGTGCGTAATAGAGACGCGCGTAAAATATGGACTGATAGGTTGATAGGTATCAGTAGACAATAGGTAGGAAACAACATAAATAATGATATATAGAGAATGAAGTTTTTTTTTTCTTTTTATTATTATTATTATATTTAGGAATTTACCATACATTCAATACGGAAGATGTCCAAATACTAAACACGTGATTCAGTGTTCAAGGTATGGAAAACGTGAAGAGAATTAAGTTACTTTATGACGTCATAGTTATTCACATTATGTCATACGTACAGTATAACTGTAAGTCATTATTTGGAGGACCTAAAAGAAACGAATTAAAGACAGAGTGGGTATCAAGGACTAAGAAGCACAACTACGGGTTCCAATCCTCTTATATGCAATGCGTATGTATAATCTAGGGTCGAGGGTGAGATGCAAGACAATCATAATTAATTATAATAACTTCTATAACAAATGGAAAATGGATACGACTAAACCATAGATATGGTAGATCGTAGGGTTGTGACACGAACAAAAAAATAGGAAGCTACAAGTAAAATTATTATCCAAACTCGCGTTAAGCGATTTTGGTTCTTATATAAAAATGAATATTGATTATTCATTTCATTTTCACACACACACACACACACACATATATATATATATATATATACACACAGAGCCGGCCCTAACAAGTGCGGGGCCCTAGGCATTTTGATAATACGGGGCCCCACTCCAGAAAAGATTTTAGTTCATAGTAAAAAGGCAAAAAAATAATCTGAAGTGCTATACATTTATTGTAGACATCTGTCTAATAATATTAAGAATAATAAAAAAAATGCTTTCATTAAGAATACTAAAAAAATACCATACTTTATAAATTTATAATATATTTCAAAGACTAATTTTTTTAACCTTCCTTTCTGAAAATTCCATTAAAAGGGGTTCAAAATTTAAACCCCTTGCTTCTTCATGTTCAATTGACAATATTCCAAGGTTATTTAGCCTATCTTGGCCCATATTAGACCTTAAGCAGTTTTTAATTAATTTTAATTTTGAGAAGCTTCTTTCTCCTGATGCTACTGTCACAGGAATTGTTAAAAATATTCTTAGAGCAATCAATAAATTTGGACAGCAAGAGGCTATACCATTAGATGAAATGAAGTCAAGTAATTTTAAAGGCTGCCCTCTTAAATCTGATGGTATCATTGGTCTCATAGCCTCTACCTCTTCACCAAGCATAGGGCCATCTATATCTGAGAAGTTTGATGTCCAATGGAGTTTATTTGCCCAGCCCCGCTGGCAGCGCGGGGACCTCTTAGGCGCGGGGCCCTAGCGGCTGCCTAGCTCGCCTTGCCGTAAGGCCGGCCCTGCACACACACACACACATATATATATATATATATATATATATATATATATATATACACATACACACACACACACACATATATACACACACACACATATATATATATATATATATATATATGCACAACACACACACACACATATATATATATATAATATATACACACACACACATATATATATGTCACAACCACGCGATTTACCATTTCTATGGTTGAACAGTATCCATGTTTGTGCCATTAGAAGTTCGCTGTAAACAGCGAATGTCTCTCCCTTAGCTGTGCCTCTCTAATTCGTCTCCTTTGATTTCTCCCAAATAATGACTTATACTGTACGTACAGAGTAAATCACTCTGACGTCATAAAGTAACTTAATTTCCTTCCATGCCTTGAATACTGAATCACGTGTTTAGTATGTGGATATCTTTCGTATTCAATGTATGGTAAATTCTTTAATAATAATAAAAACTTCACTCTCTATAAGTCATTATTTATATGTGTCCCGACTGGTGTTATGCAATATAAATGTTATTCAACCGCTCTCCTGTATTAATTTCATCACCTATTACCTATTGTCTACTTATGCCCTATCAGTCTATCATCATTCTATGGTTACTCGTGTCTATATTACGCACACAACCTATTGTGTGACGAATGATATGTGTACACTACTTGTGCAGACGTAAGTAGTATAGCCGAAAAAGGGGAGAGTGCAAGAATGTTGCAGGTTATTATAATGTTGCAAAGGGGGTGGGGGTTGTTGCAAGTTGCGGGGGGGGTGCAAAAAAAAGAAAAATAAAAAAAGAAAAAAATTCCCCCAAAGGGGGGATGCTGCAGGTGCAACAAGGAAAACTTGGAGGCGGCGTTATCCCCCAAGAGAAAGGAGGAGAGAAAGGAGGAGGAGAGGTGTTCACCTGGCAGGAGCCAAGTGCACATTAAGACTTCAGCCGAGTAGGCGTTGTTTTATAGGCTCCTAATCAGCCAGTTGGCGTAAATGGCTTGAGTTGCCAGATAGCGCCATGTATTCATTTAATCGAAGACTGAGTTGCCAGATACCATTGTATACATTATTATAGACTCATAATCAGCCAGTTGGCTCTAAATGGCTTGAGTTGCCAGATAGCGCCATGTATTCATTTAATCGAAGACTGAGTTGCCAGGTTTTATAGGCTCCTAATCAGCCAGTTGGCGTAAATGGCTTGAGTTGCCAGATAGCGCCATGTATTCATTTAATCGAAGACTGAGTTGCCAGATACCATTGTATACATTATTATAGGCTCCTAATCAGCCAGTTGGCTGTAAATGGCTTGAGTTGCCAGATACCTCTTTTTAGCAGTATTATTGTATACATTATTATATACTCCTAATCAGCCAGTTGGCTGTAAATGGCTTGAGTTGCCAGATACCTCTTTTTAGCAGTATTATTGTATACATTATTATATACGCCTAATCAGCCAGTTGGCTGTAAATGGCTTCAGTTGCCAGATAGCGCCATGTATTCTATAATCGAAGACTGAGTTGCCAGATACCATTGTATACATTATTATAGACTCCTAATCAGCCAGTTGGCTTAGAAGGTTTAAATATTGCCAGATACCGCAATACCGTTGTATGCATTATTATATTTCTTAAAAGAATACCGGTAGTAGGCTTAGAAGGCGTAACAATTAAGTAAAACAACATTGCATCATTCTGTTTATTATAAATATATAGAAAATAAATATACATTTCAATTGAGGAATATGCATATAACAGTACAGGAAATATATACACACAATTATGGATATATATAAAATAAAATATACATTTCAAATAAATATACACTTCAATAGAAATATGTACATAACAGTACAGGAGAAATATCACGCAAAATATATATATATAAATACAAATCAATAGAAATATGCGTATAATCAGTACAGGAGAAATGTCAAGCAAAATATATATATAAATACAAATTCACTTTTTTTTCAAAATACTAAACTCGGTCTTAATCGAGTTTACAATTACATCATTATTGCTCTGCATTACGCAGTATATGCGGCTTAATGATATTTCACCGCTTAAAGTATAGGGAAACCTGTACTCGATATGAAGGGCTTTCATATCGTTCAGTACTATTTTTGTTCCCACTTTACAACCGGTTGGTAAGTCATCTTTAAACACGTCTAGAATACAATCAAAGCACGCACAAAGAGTTCATCGTTAGCTACATTATTAAACACAAGTTTATAAACACGCTTTTCCAATCGAGGGTTTATTCTACCGACTCGAGCTTTTCAATCGTGAACTCACTCAACATAGCGGCAATTGAAATAATCTTCTAAATCGTTACGACAACTGCGCGTTATATAAAGAAATAGTTCTTCAGGGTGAACGGTGTAGGTGAGCTCAGCCTTGTACCGATCAATTGCTTTGTACCAAAGTTCATGGTATTTCAAAGAGTCTAAACTTTTTAAATAAACGTCCAGCTCTAGACCATTCTCACCAGCCCTACACTCGGTAAACCCATCGAGCAGAGCGGTGTAGGCGTATTCAAGTACTGTATCAAAATAAAGCATGTCCGTAACACGCGCGTCTAATATAGGTTTCAGTTTACGGAATCCGACGATTTCAAACATTCTGTCGAGGATGAAACGGTTTCGCGTAGGAACAAGAGCGTTATTATCAGAAGCATTCTTCCACATCAGCCGTATATCAATGCACGGCCGATCGTTATTTATACACAACGTACATACAACGGCGTATGAGGGTGCGTCACTAATCTGCTCTCTTCTTGTACCTACGTTAACAGGTATTTTATAACGATCTTCACTCCACTTCTCAACTATCACAAAGATTCTATTCATCTCCTCGATACTTAAATAAACCCGTTTGTTTGTCGGTCTATATTCCGTTTCCAGTACATAGCTAATGGTACCGGAATTACGCCTGAACACGCGCAACGATTTCGTCACGGACACATCGTACGAGGCGTTGAGAATGCTGCTCAAAAGAAGTTCCATCGTATTCGAGGAGCGCATGTCCACTCGGCTCAAGCTCTGAGATAACTATGAGCCGTGTGAGGCACGCAGGTAGGCAGGAATGGTTCGACGGGCGGCTGACTCGATGATACGTGAATGGGCTTGTTGGTATGACCGCGAGTCGAATTGTTGTACATATTTCGGTACAAGAATATCACTACCAGCCTACGCACCAGACAGTTTGGGTAAGAACTAGGAACATTTTGTTTTACTAAACATCTCCACACTCCGGCGCACTATTTGAGAGGAACATATGTTCATATTTTTCCTTTCTGCCCATCAAACGATACTCGTCTCTAAACTCTGTTAAAAATTCACGCAGGGCACTAGCCACAACCTCACTACGAACCTCATCATGATATACGTTAATATAGTGATAAAAATACTTAAGATTGTCCATGATCACGAGATTCACATTTTCAGTCGTAGGGTATGAGTAATCGACATGGTGTAGCATGACGTAATACCGCTTGTCACACCACCCATCAGCAAGACTCATTATCCATACCTGCTGCTTCTCTTCTGCACGCGTTGTTTCTTTTACTTCACGGTGTATGTGAGACTTTATAAAGTTTAGCTCTGCAGTATACTTCAGCACATCGTCTGTGCAACGAAAGCCTTCAACGGTCTCACCAGAACATCCGTAGAGTATTTGTACATCTTGGAACTTCGCACAATCCATGTGTTTTTAAAAGAGGCATAGGAGGAGGAATAGGAAGTTTTTCGGTATCCACCACATCCTGGCACTTTACTGAATACCATTTCGTAAACGTTGTACAAGCAATATTAAAGGTAGCCATTTGAATACACGTCTGATCTGAATACACGTCTGATCTCTCAGGCTTACTGCGGTCGACTGACCACGCAGGGATTCCCAGATAGTAGCATGACTCACGGTCTTACAGTGGGCGGAGCTTAGAACTTTCACCTGCACACACACACACACACACACACACAAAGGAGAAAGTGAAACGCTAATTGAAACATGATTTATTTAATAAACGAGATATTCAAGTTATATATATTTACAAATACGATTTAATAAACGAGATATTCGTTATATATATTCATAGTATATATATATATAATATATATATATATATATATTTACAAATAGATACGATTATATACAAGACGTGTGAGTTAGAAGCATCATTGGTATCCAAAGGTACGGTATCATAGGTACCAGGTAACTGGTAACGTTTCCTATAGGTGTTACGGCACACCATCGTACCCTAAGTTCCTTCACGCCCCCAGCTTCTGCGCCCGAAAATTGTGGGTGCTTACAATTAGTTGGGGAGGTTGTTCATCATCGTCCAAACATACTAGATCCTTCAACGACTCAAAGTTAACAACCTCCGGATTCGCATGGTTGAGCGTAATACCCTTTGCCTTCACGATATATTTCATTTCCTCCCCACCCTGACCCGTACCCCATAAGTCTTAGGTCCTGTTGAGGCAAAGAGTCGGCGTATGCGTTGTCCCCATACTCATCCTTGATCTCACCAGTGAGCTCGCCGAGGAACTCCCAATAGTGGGCATGTATTCACCCTCCCCTCTGTGAATATCACGCTATCTGTATCGGCATACAATACTCTCCGCCCAAGAGAATGCAATAGACCTCAAAGTTTTATACGGGCGTAGGCTGTTGTGAAGCTGGCCACAGGTATGTTTGTAACCCTTGAAGGTATCTGTGGCAAATTCAGTGGTGTTGTACTTTATACGTAAGTATTACCTACATTTACGATCTCCATGACCTCTTTATCGGGACATTGGCATAATCCCAGACATCGCTATAACTTTGTGCCAAATGAATGCTCCCTCTGCCGGTATTCTGCGCAAATTTTCCCCATAGACTGTTTAGACACAACTTTGCACTAAAGCGCTTGCAGGATTCTTTAAAATTTGGACACGATCAAGGTATACCTTCGCGTCGCGGTAACGTTGAATATAGGCAGACTTTTCATCTTCGGTATCAACTCCTCGCGGATACCCTGATGCCTCAACCTTATCCTTCAAAAAGGTGTTTATATATGGTGTGAAAAGGTTGGGTAGCTTCTGAAACCTCCACACCTCATGTATCTTCAGTATTCTATAACCATGGCGCACGGCTAGGGCCAACTCAGGACTTGTATATACGCCTCTGATCTTACGCTGGTGGGGTATATGGTTACATTCGCCGTTATCCTCTTCCGCGCACTTCACGCACAGGGGAAACATGAGCTTGTCGTCGATAACGACAGGTAAGATCGGCATCCATAAATTGCGTGGGGGGAGTACGTCTACGAAAGAGAGCCCAAAGTAACGATCATTCAAATTTTTTGAAATTTCATTGATGGAGGGTAGGCTAGGTTCCACCAGTTTCTCAGGAGCGCCCACGGGGTACGGATTGCTCTTCATCACGTACGGGTATAAAGAACAGAAATCGTAGTAATTGAGCTTCATGCCCTCCGTAGGTGGAAAGTATAGTCTGAAAGGATTTGTACGTCCTCCAAACAAGCTATCACCACATTTGAGAGGATCCAGCACCATTGAACGCTTGATCGTTTTTATTTCCTCACGGTACACCTCGTCTGTCTCCATCCGTGCATCATATTATGCTCCCACCAAGACTTTGTGAGTGAACTGTGATCCTATAAGTTGATCGCGGGGTGCGGGTCGATGCAAGACAGTCGGCAGGAGACCTACGTGGATATCTCCGGTGATTCCGCACTCAGGACGGGGGCATCCATGCCACCAGCAACCGTTAAAGGAGTACACAGTCTTCACACCAGTGACACGGTTGCACTTAACCCATCAACCCAAAAAACACGTCCATTAATCTTAATGGGTACTTCACCCGTGTTGCGGGCGTGCTTTATGTATACACCTGTCTGTTGCTGTAGGTGTATGAGCCAGTAAATAGCCTTGTGCCCGTAACTGCGGGGATTGTTTCGGTGAATAATGGCTAAGGTGCGACTTGCAGTGGATCGCATTTGAAACGGGCTATGTATATCCTTCTAAAGGCCTGGAAACATACTCTAAGCACGCGCACATCATTCACGCAATAACGCTCACATTCATCAGCTATATTATAAGGGTTACTTTCATTAAAACTGTCGTAGTATCGATCAAAGTCTTCACGTTCATCCATACAGTCAAAATAATGTTTGGGCGGTGGTGGGCCTACGTAGTTTAAAGTCTCGCTGGTGAGGAAAGTGTAAGGGAAGTATCCTTTGGAAACTTCAGCTGCTACTCCCATCACCTTGGGTAGCTTTGCTAATTTACAAGGTGTGAATAATAAAGTATCTTTAAATTGTACATTGCCTCTTATCTGCATCTGTATTAATTTGTTGCCTCTTTTCAATGGATCACCTGTAAATATCTCAGAGGATTCGTGTTCAAGCAACTCCTTATAAAGGAACTGCGTGTCAAACTTTGCCCCGTTATGGGCGAGAATATACACAGTCATTTTTTTGAACTTGTCGGCTAACTTGACAATATAGGACACAAATAGTTTCACAGGACTATCGCTGACATTCGTTTTAAAAACGTTTGTCCGTTTACCACATTTGGGGCACTCGTCACATTCGATATCCATACACTCATCACAGATAGTCTGGCTCACAAGTAAATGTGGAATTACCTCTGGTTTCAGCGTTCGTATATGTTTCTATATCGTAGTATACAGTTATACAAGGGTTATTTTTAGGCTTAGCATCTTTCATATAACACACATGCTTTACTCCATCCGCCTTATATTCCTCCTGGCATGTAGGACAGTGAATTACGTCACACTTGTGCTTAAATTTTCCCCAATTATCCATTGTGTGAAACATACCACATTCACAGATTCTCATTTTCCTGCACGTGCCAATTGATTTATGGAAATCAAAACAGCTATTATTGAAAAATGTGCGTCTACACACATCACAGTCTCTCTTCTCAGCTTCAACTACACGGCTTTCACATTTGGTGCTTTTACACTGCTCACATACCATGTGACATTCTTTACAATGTCTCACTATATCATCCGCAAACTCGAGGCACCCCTTACACAAATCATGATGTCTCCCATATTTTCGACTTTTGTCATAACTCGCGTAAAGCCACCTTATATTACGGATGGGGAGATACGTTGTCCCTGACAATCCTAAAATAAGTAGGGGCCTTGTACGATCTCTCACACAGCTTTTAAAAACATACACAGTCCTACGACGATCATCCAACCCAAACACAACTATGCGGACATTCATTTCCTGTTCTACCCTTCTCAGCTCTTCAGGACCCATATTACAGTCAAATTCAAGTTCACAGTCTACAGCTAGTTTACGGGCACGCTCCACGACTGTAGGCAACCAAATTTTTTGAGTTCGTGTATTTTGTACAGTAAACATACGTGCTAAGAGTACTGCTATAAAGCCGCAACCACGATCGACGTTTATATGCCGTCTATAAATAGCTTGAGAATTGAGGTTAAGAGTATACGGTATGGCACTATGACCCGCAACACGGTATACATGGTCAATATTTACCGTGAAGTTGTCCATATTGAAGGCTATACTACTTTGGGCGGCTTGCATTATACGTCCTAATATATATTCTACATCTTCAGCCGCCAAACGTCTAAATGGCACTATCACCCAATAATCGTCTACATCACCGTCATCTGACCCGAATCCAAAGGACAGACTCGTCCTGACTTCACGCTCGTCGCGATTCTGAAGAGCAAACTCTATAATACGCTCTACAACCCGGCGTAGTCCGCGCTCAATACCATTGCTATACATGACTCTAGGGTCGACCCTGACTCTATACCGATTTCTAGTCAAGGCTGGGGTGGGGCTGCGGAGCGCACCAATTCGAGCGTTATATCTTCCTCAACAGAACGGGGGGCGGCGGATGAATTAGGGGGTATATTAGCGGAAGGTGCTGCTGATGGGGGCCTGTTGCGTAGGAGGTTGATGGTTGGGGCTCTATTATTGTAGACTTAACAGAACGGGGGGCGGCGGATGAATAAGGGGATATATTAGGTGCTGCTGGGGGCTTGTTGCGTAAGAGGTTGAGGGTTGGGGATCTATTACCGCTGCAACAGGCGCGTATTTCGGTCGCTTTATACCTGACGCGGGGGTTTCATACCTCCGCTTTGGACGTGTTACCGGTATCGCTGTTGAGGGTTCAGGGAGGAGATCACAACTACACTGTCGTCGAGGTCATCCGTAATGATGGGCTGCTCTACCTCATCGTCATTCACGGTTCTGTGGGAGAAGAATATAAGGAACAGCACTCAAATTTTGTAATATTTTGTAAATGACCCACTTAGGAGTGTGACGTGTTAGAAATGGACTGTAGAAAAATTCAGATTCACGAGCCCATCCACATGTATTATATCTGGACCTACAGGATGTGGTAAAACTGTGTTTATGCTTAAAATCATTAAGAAAAGGGGAGATGTTCTCGAAATTTGTGCATAAAGTTATATGGTGCTATTCGACGTATCAATCAGTGTTCAACGAGTACCAAGATGATATTTTGTTCCACAAAGGCGTATATGACGTTAATTCGTTAAAGGGAAATGAACATACAATCATTGTAATTGACGATCTCATGTTGGAGATGGATAAAACGTTTGCCGAGACATTTACAGTATTCTCCCACCATCTTAACATAAGCGTGTTCTTCATCAATCAGAATCTATTTTTCAAAAATAGATACATGCGCGATGTGTCGTTAAATACGCAATATCTAGTCTTATTCGCGCAACGTAGAGATGTATCACAAATTGGGGTATTAGCCAATCAAATGTTCCCGAATCAGCGTAAGGAGTTTTTGGAAGTTTATAAAGAAGCTACAAGCACGCGTTACGGATATTTGCTTTGCGACCTTCATCCGCGAAACACGTTTAGAGTGCTTCTGCGAACGAATATATTTCCAAACGAGCCTGAAACGGTGTATATTCCAGAATGACAAAGAGACTAAAGAAATACCGTGAATTAATAAAAATCTATCATCGACTGCCCCGGGCAATGCAGCAGATGTTTATTAAAAATATCGATGCCGACTTTTTAAAATGCATCTGTGAAATCTGTCTTAACGTTATAAATTGCAATGTATCAATGAAAACCCATCAGAAGGCTCGCCTACGCCGCTACAAGAACATAATACGTGCACTCGCTCGTAAAAGCCAAACTGTAGCGAAGAAAAAACGAATTATTGTACAAACAGGAGGGTCATTTCTCCCCATCTTATTTTCAGTTTTGGTCCTTTACTGACTAGATTAATATAATGAAGAAAGTGGTAGTGATTCCCCACGAGGTGTACGCCTCACTGCAAAGGAATCCAGACACGTATCTAGATCCCCGTAAAAGCAGACTTAAAAGAATGGAAAGCGAATTGTTAGCCCTATTAAACAGTGAAAAAACACCTGATGAGAAAAGAATCTTATACCAAGAAGCTCTGCAGAAATTTCTTCACGAGTACGAAAATTATAAGAGCCCTACAGAGATTCCTGTGGTTATTAGGCACAGCACGGGGGACGATGGCGACATAGGATCTGTGCCCGACGACACAGCTGACCAACCAAAAAGATTAGCCACACAACATATCGAACATGTATTAAAAAATACCCTCCCACTTACATTGAGGAGTAAAGGCTTAAGTCTTTATAATCTATTGAATGAGGATCCCGCCATACAATGGACCGATACAGGGGATCATTGTGGAAGGATCAAAGGTACAGGGATCGAATATCGTAGACATTGTCCATGATCTGGTGAGAAAGTGGGATAGGCCATCACCATCAGGATGGAAGCATATTAAAGCAAGACTACAACAAATAAATGTCCCTAAAACGTTGATAGGAAATCTGAACAGGTTAAAAGACTTGGAACATGCAACGCCTGTGACACAATTGAAGGCGCCGTCACCCCCGGCGTAACACCTTTGAAGAGGAGCAAGAAGAGGTTAAACCAACCCTACCCACGTGCCTCTAAAATACGCAAATGGCTAACGTATTAACTAAACGCTATTATGACATTTCTACCCCATCCTCTTACGGCGGCGTAGATAGACTGTACAGAAGTGTTTACGGAGTAGGAAAAAAAGATGTTGAAAGATTTTTGAGGGAGCAGGACGCTTATACGCTTCATAAGCCTGTGAGAAAAAGGTTTAAAACAGCCAAGACAACGGCTTCCTCGATTGATTCTATTTGGCAAGCAGATTTAACAGACATGCAAAGATATTCTGTGTATAACGATGGTTACCGCTACATTCTATTCATAATAGACGTATTCTCTAGATATCTGTGGCTAGTTCCTCTGAAAAATAAATCACCTGAAACAGTTGCTAAAGCCACCAAAACGCTAATGTTAAAAGAAAACAGGGTTCCTGGCTATTTTTGTACGGATATGGGGAAGGAATTTATAGGCCGTGCTTTTCAGAACATGTTGACAGAGTTTAATATCAGCTATTACACAACCAATTCTATACATAAGGCTTCTTTAGCTGAAAGAGTTCAGCGCACCATAAAGGAACGCATGCACCGTTATTTTACACATAAAAACACACAGATTTCTAGACATTCTGGAATCATTGGCATCATCCTACAACCGCTCACACCATCGCACGATTGGGAACACCTAACGAAGTTTTAGAAAGAGGTACGCTCCCGAGAAGAGATGGATCACCACCACCACCACACTCTGCGCGCTTCAAAATCAATGATTATGTAAGGCTGTCGCGTTCGGGGAATAAATTCGCAAAGGGTTTTGAGCAAGGATGGACACGCGAGATTTTTAAAGTTAGGGCTGTGAGACCTAAAGGTGAGATAATGATGTATTACATTGAAGATTTGAATGGGAAGAAATCTCAGGAGGCTTTTACCGCGAGGAATTGCAGAAAGTTGCGTTTAATTTAGAAAAAAATGTGTTTAAAATTGAGAAAATTTTAGGAAGCAAAGGTTCAGGAAGGAGAAAAATGTACCTGGTGAAATGGCTAGGGTACCCAGAAAGCTTCAACACCTATATAAAAGCTGATGCAATAATGAAGCTTAAATAGTATGCAACATGGCTCCTAACCATTTCTACGTCACACTCCCGTCCTCCTCGTCCCTGTCTGTACACCCTAACAACACACTAGCCAACTTTGTAACAGAACTCCATGGGCACATTGAATTGGGTCGTGATTCGTATGAGGTGGGGATATGCGAAATTCAGCTGGACACCGTCTTTTTAAATATTGAACATAAAGAAACCGTTTTTACGATTCTTAGAGACATTGACGAGTGTGAAAAAGCTGGGGTAGCTATGGATGAAACTATGCGCATCGCTCGGACTAAGATTGCACGGTATTACAGTACAGAAGTAAGACTAGGGCCGGGTCAATATGGTTCGGCCGAGGATGTTGTGAGAGCTTAAACGTAAGTTTAAGAAACTCAAACCTTACGAATGATTTAGTATACGAAATCGTAAACAACCCTGCACATACACTAATCCTAAAATCAAAGACTAACAGACGTATTAAAGACATAGAAAGTTCAAATTCTAGCCAACGGCCGATATAGCGCAGCCTTCCAAAGAGACACATTTCACGAGACACAGCATGACTTGTCCAGATTAATGTATCAATTGAAGATGGAGAAATTGGCTGAAAGGTCCCCAGACATGTGCTATATTTACAGTAATATAGTGGAGCACCAGTTTGTTGGGGATACCCAGGCACGCCTGCTGCGCATTGCTCACATCCCCAACCATAGAGGAAGGAGTTTGAGTATTACATATGACAGACCCCATTATGTGAATGTCGCAACTAATTTAATAACCAATATCACAATATATATAAGAACGATTGAGGGCGAAAACTTCCCATTCGGTAACGGGAGCTTAACAGTGAAGCTACACTTTCGACGCACTGAGTTATAATGGATAGAAAGCCTTTCACCGTCTATCGAGGGATGCGATACCAGCGCGGTAGTGGACTTGGATCCATTTTTTCATCCATACTACGTACGGCTGTTCCTTTGCTGAAGAGGGGTGCCAGATACCTTGGAAGGAAAGCGCTACAATCAGGCCTTAACACTGCAGAAGACATATTGGCCGGGGCTAAACCTAAAGAAGCTCTAAAAAAACATTTAAAGCGTACACGGACGAAATCATCAAAGATGCAAAGAGAAAAATGCGTGGTGGCGGGAAGAAGAGGACTCCCCGGAAGAAGAAGGGGGCACGTGGTATTAAACGTAAAAGGCTATCAAAAAAGAAGTGCTGTAAGCGAATGAAACCTATGGTTGACCACTTTTTTGACTGATATAAGCTAAGGATATTGATCTCATGAATCATAGTTTGTTTACCACTTGTCGAGAGAGGAGTCACTATTTCGCCATGGCACGCTTCATCCACCCATGTAGTTCACAATGCTGTAAATCGGAGCTGTCCCTTTTTGAGCTCCCGCCAACCCAAGTTTCTATTGAGCACAGTGACTTTATTACAATTAACCCTTTAAACACAATTAGTTCCCCGAGTGCACCTATAGAATTCGTGATACCCAGCTCAGGTCCTTACTTTTTTGATCCAAGCTGTGTGCACATGTACGCTAAGCTACGTATAGCCCATTCTGATGGAACGGTCTGCGATGACAAATATGCTGTATACCCTGAAACAAACTTTCTGCACGCCATATTCAACCAGTGTGACGTATATTTAAATCAGACCAACATATCGGCAGGCACGGGGTACTATCATCTACGAGCCTATTTGGAAAATGTCCTCAACTTTTCCAAAGAAGCGAAGGCTACCTTTTTAAGTGCGAGGGATATTATCAAACTAAAGATGAAAATAGTATAAAGGACAAATTTAAAAATTCTAAAAGAAAATATACGATGTTTTGGACGGTTGCACACAGATTTCACTTTCCAGGAGAAGTTGCTTGTGAACGGGGTGGATATGAAAATAAAGCTCACCCGCACGAGTCCTGAGATCTGCTTAAATCTGGATGCGAATCAAGAAGAGGGTGCAAAGTCCGTTGTGGTTCACATTATGGACACATACCTCCGCGTACGGCGAGTGAAATTAAGTTCACCAAAACAACTAGAAATTGAGAAAAATTTACTAAACGCTACAGTGAAATATCCTATTAACAGAGTGCAGATCAAACTATATACGGTTCCTGCAGGGTTGGCATCGAAGCAGATAGAAAACATTGCCCTGGGAAATCTTCCTAAAAGGATATTAATCGGCATGCAGGACCACGCTTCGGTGAATGGAAAATATAAAAAGTGCCTTTAAATTCGAGAATTTCGGACTTAAAAATATAACTCTATACGTTAATGGCACTGCTTTGGGTGGAACAATGGGTACGGACTATTCATCAGACGCTGTGTTACCTCTTTGTGCCAGAGCCTATAGTAATCTGACCCATATTGCAGGTGATTGTGATGAGCTTGGTAATGGGGTAACGCAGGAAGAATTCATTGATCAATTTAACCTTTACCCGTTTGACATTACACCTGACTTATCTGCTAGCGTAAATACCCATTTAACCCCACAGCAGAGCGGAAACATCTCAGTGCGGCTGGAATTCGCCAAGCCTATAGACGCTCCTATTAGTGTACTAGTATATCTCGAATCGCAAGCCCTAATAGAGTAGATAGATTTAGAAGCGTTATCACTGACTTTTAAAATGGATGCTAATACACTTCAGAAAGTAATGGAGCGAGTCACACGTTCCAAATTTATCGGCGTGTTTGCGAAGAATGAAACATTGAGTTTGCCAAGTACGCGAGAATGCGGTAGTCTTATTGTGAACACAGACATCATCGGTAATGAAGGGATTCACTGGATCGCTGTCTATTTTAAAAATAGACAGCGCCTGTACTATTTTGATTCACTCGGTACTCAACCCTGGAGTGACCCTATTATTGTAAAATTTCTCGCTCAGTTACATATTCCCGAAGTTGTGTGGACCCCATTTCGCATGCAAGGATATTTTACTAATGTTTGCGGAATGTACTGCGTCTCATTTCTCATGCATATGTCAAATGATAAAGAATTTATAAATTTTTTTAAATTTATTTGACCCGTGTCACACTCGCCGAAACGATGAAATGGTATGCAGACAGATAAAAAACCGTTTTCCAATTGTACGTACTCGTTGTATATTATAATGTTTTTGTTCGTATATTTGTAACGATATATTCTGTAGTTGTTTATTGTACTGATTTCTTTCATTTAATAAATTTATGAAAATATATTGTGTCTTCTTATCCCAAAAAGATCGAAAAACACTTACATTATTTCGGTGTGACATTGTTGACTGATCAGTATATCCTCCCTATTCCGAGATTCTTCAAAAGATTGTATAACACGTGTCAAATCCTCATCGGACCTTAAAGGAATAATGCTTTTAAAACATATACAGAGTATACAGACAGATCCCCATTATGTGAAGATATCTTTGGTTCGAGGAATAACATTGAATGCCATAAAATTTCGATTTTAGCATAATGGGGTAACAAAATAACATTGATTGACATTTTTGGCGAGTAACTATTTGACGAGATACTACACCCCATCCATATATATATATACATTCTAATTATAGACACTTACATTTCTATGGTAGTCCCTTGCGTCGGATTGTAAGGAGCGTCACTGCACGTCTTCTACGGTTTGCGTTGTAAATTCATGACGGTCAACCGCATTAAAAAGGCTAATTGTCGTTAATGCTGCAGTATCACTCTCTTCATACAAGTCTGGGGAGACGTACAGGTCCATGGTGGAGGGAATGATTATTCACTGACGCGAAAATAGCTACTGTTACTCCAAACTGAAAAATATCCCCTTTTATAGGCACAATCGCCAAGCTCCGCCCCAAAAGACCAGATGTTCGTAGTGATTGGCTGCCGATGTAGCTGGGTGGAGCTATGACGTGTACCAATCCGCTATAACGGGACCGGACGAGTAACATATATATATTTTCCACAATAGATTTAATGCTCGTATTCTCCTTTGAAAATTATTTGGTGATTCGTATAGAACTTTTGATACTGATTCCAAATATGGTTTCAGAATTTTTCTATCACCCATAGTTTTCGAGAAAATATTTACTCAGATTTCCCGCATCATTAGTCACTAATGTAGTCGAGAGGGTATAAAGAAATATATCCTAATTATATTTTAAAAGAACATTCGGTTTCAACGTTAAACTGTGGGTCTAAGGTGGGGTGAAAACCTTTCCAATTGCGCTAGGGGACAATTATTTGGTGTTTCTTATAAAACTTTTGGCACTGAGTCAGGTTTCAGAATTTTCTAATGTTAAACTGTGGGTCTAAGGTGGGGTGAAAACCTTTCCAATTCAATATAACGTCGAATAATTCGAACAACTGTTTTTCGAACAATTGTGCTCGAACACAATGGCAAAAGATACAAGCATATCCCGCTATTTGAACAAAACTCTCTCTCTATATATATATATATATATATATATATAATTGTGGGTATATCTAAGAAATGGAGTCGAGAGAGGTTTTGTTCAAGCTGTCTAGGAGAAAGGTCATTATGGTCATTCGAGTTGGGCAGATTCTCGGAATTCCTTTCCTCTAGCGAAATGTGTTTTGGTTAATTTCAACTTTTAATTGAATTGTTTCGTAAATTTTCATATTGTTTCAATTTTTTTCGCATGGAAAGAGACTCGTGTGTTTCGTAAATTTTCATCTCGATACAACTTAGATATTATATATATATATATATATATATATATATATATAATACGGGTTTGGGGAATGACGATCGTCGAATTGTTTCATAAATTTTCATTTCCTTTCGTTTTTCCCCACTGATATTCGAATGTTTATAATGAAAATTGAGTCACAACGAAATCTTTTAGTTGGAGACAACTCACCATAATAATGGTAAAAAGTGGATTGAAGTGAAGGGAGACTTATCAGGGATTGGGGGGAAGGTCTCTCATTATGAGTTGTTGTTCACAACGAAATCTTTTAGTTGGAGACAACTCACCATAATAATGGTAAAAAGTGGATTGAAGTGAAGGGATACTTATCAGGGATTGGGGGGAAGGTCTCTCATTATGAGTTGCTGCTTGTGTTACCTTATTTCTATACAATAATGTCTTGAAGTGCTATTTTTGTACGGATATGGGGAAGGAAATTATAAGCCGTGCTTTCAGAACAATCGATAAGTTTAACTAAGTTTAACGAAGTTCAAGTTAATGTTATATTTGATTCTAATCGTTAAACACTATATACATCTATTGTAAAACCCTATATACATCTATACATCTATAGTGAAACACTATATATATATATATATATATATATATATATATATATATATATATATATATATCATAAGCTGTTTAAAAGACTATATCTATAATTATAGTAAACGAAATAAACTAGTTAACCATAAAATTAGTTATTTTCTATTATGAAGTTTTCGAATTATGTGTGGTTAACTGTTATTTGTTTCGAAAAGTTTAAGTTCAATGAAGTTCAAGTTAATGTTATATTTGCTTCTAAACGTTAAACTAAAATTAAATGTTATAATATGAAAAATAAATATATATATATATATATATATATATATTAATAATATATATCTAGCAAGAGCAATCCGATCATTGCAAAAAACTGGAAAGGTATGCAATTAATAAAGATTGAGTGTGTATTTATTTAATATACAGAATTTAATTGGAATAACTACCATCATATTGTGTTACACAATGGATGATTAATATTTCTGGAATACATGGCGCTATCTGATGGTGCGATCTGGCACATCAGCACCCGATTACATGGCTTGATGTGGCAACTCAGCATCTGCATACATGGTGCGATCTGACAACTCAGCAACTGAACACATTGCGCTATCTGGCAATTCAGCCAGAATAGAGGCTTATAAAAGACGGCGAAGTTGGTGAAAGACTCATTCCAGCTCGGCTCCCAGCCGAGCAAGGACCTCTGGTCCTTCTCTTTCAGGCCCTTTGGTAAAACCCCTTAGTGGCCTCTTAGGTTAGGAAAACGAAAATAACTTGGGGGAGAACTCCTCTCTCTCTCCTTCAGGTGTCTCTCTCTCTCTCTCTCTCTCTCTCTCTCTACCTACAGGCGTCTCTCTCTCCTTCAGGTGTACCCCTCCCCCCTTGGCTCAGTCAACTGGCTGATTAGGAGCCTATAAAACAACGCCTACTCGGCTGAAGTCTTAATGTGCACTTGGCTCCTGCCAGGTGAACACCTCTCCTCCTTTCTCTCTGGCCCTTTGGGGGAATAGCTTGGGGGAGGCCTCCAAGTTGCATGCCCCTTGCAACCTAGGTTGGCAACAAAGGCCAGTACTCTTTTTTTCTTTCTTTTTTCTCTTTTTTTATATATTTTTTGCAACCCCCTCCCCCCTTTGCAACAACCCCCACCCCCCCTTTGCAACATTACATAATAACCTGCAACATTCTTGCACTCTCCCCTTTTTCGGCTATACTACTGACGTACATGTCCCTTGACGATCATGATCACGTACATGTAAACACATCCACATGTACTCTTTTCACTTTTTTTCTTTTAACCGCGTTCACCTCTCGCCAGTTGTTTATTATTGCTGATACGAAGGGTTCGAATTCACAAACGAGCATCTGAATTCGAAACCGTCTCTCTCACTCTGCTTTCCTCATCGCTGGCTAATTATAATTAGACTTTCAAATGATGAATAACCAACCATTCCTCTAATAATATTAGACATAATTTGGCGTAATTATTGTTAACTATAAATATATAACATTGTTGTTAACCCCCTTTAAATTATAAAACAATGGAGAACTCTCCGTCATTATCTAAATTGTATTACCTATGCAGATTACTTCAGTATTAGATATGTCAATTAACAAATTGTTAAAATTGTAATTAACGGTAATTAATATATACTTAATATAATGTAAATCATGGAGTACTTAATGTACTCGGTACATGTCGGCACCCCGACTTTAGGTCACCATCCAAAAGTGTATACCTTACAAAAACTAGTATTTTTTTTGTTAGCTTTTTGCTTAAATATGATACGCACAACGTTCGAATTCCTCAACCCTCCAGCTAAAGCGGGAGCTTGGCCTTCAACTGCTGTAGATTCCTGCCCGGGGCCTTTGTTACAAAGGGTTGCTCCCCTCTCATTTTTAATTCCTACCTTAACTATTGTCAACCGGGGTCGAACCTCTACCCCTGTAAATTCCTGCTTGAGCTGTTGTTGTAAAAGGTAAAACCTCTCCCCCTGTAAACTTCTGATCAATTATCAGTGCCTCGTTCTGTATAAACTTGGTGAATAAAAAAATTTATGAGTGAACTAAAACTCCAATTTTTTTGAAGTGAAGTGTTTCCATTCACCCCTTCGGGAGAGAAACTTGGTTGTAACAACTCGGATGCTCTCGGCTAAGGCCGAGCATAAACAACAAGGACCACCCTCGTTGGATCGTCCAAAGTTAATTCATCTTAAAAGTCGCAGCGAGCAGAGGCCTGTGGAAGCTGCGTGATACTGGAGGTCCCAGACCGAGACGTTGTAGTCTCCCATCGCAAGCCGTTACTTGGAAATTTCTTCCTTGAAATTCTCTCTACAATCAACCACAAATATTGACTACAAAAAAATTTCCCTTGAGGAACTTCTCTTCAATTAGTAATCTTCAATCAACTTTCGAATCATTATTCGTATTTTTCTCCAATCAACCGTTCGACCGTGTTCCGTGTCCCGTGTTCGACTTTGTGTTTCATCTCCCTCTTAGATGACGTCACGAGCGGCACACCTAACTCAGAGTTGAGTGAGGCTGACCTTCAAAGTTTCGTGGAGGCTCGGAGGCACCAACCTGCTGAAACCCCTCACTCTCCGTTTGTGATGAGTTTTATTTTAATCGTTTTAGTTAAAAATTACTACGTTTAAATCGTGTTCTTAATTATCATTTTCTTTAATTTTAGTAATTTTAATTCACTTTGATTTTTTCTTTTTTAGTGTGAAACAGTGAAGTGGCTTTAACACTTAATCAATCTTCTTTAATTAATTGATTTTAATTAACTGTTCGATAGTAATACAAAATACAGTACTAATCAGTCGTTAATTCAGTACTCGCGTACAGTATTTGTTTTTTTTCCCAACAAACTATAAATCTGAATTTTTAAATTCTTTTTATAAAATTATCTTCATTTTTTTTTGTTTGAGGATATTAAATAATATCATTTTAGGTTTTGTTGTGCGACATAAATGCGATCAGTCACAATACTGATGTACTGTATATACCCATAACTCGCATTTTTATTTAGTTGAATCCGGTTAGGGTTTTTTTTTTATTGTTTTCAATTTAAACCTTTTTCATTAATTTTAGTGAAAATTCATGTTATTGTTATTATAATGTAACCCTTTTTTTTAGTGTGACTTGAGTTCGTTGAATTTCGACCCTTGCCACGAGACTTCAGTGTTGGGAGGTTCGAAAAAAAAAATTACTCGACGATTGCTGCATCTGGAGTTAATGCAAAGTCGGCCAATTTTGTTCTCCTGCGTAACTATATAAAAAAAAAAAAAAAAAAAAAATTCTCATTTTTTTTTTATTATTTTTTTTTTATTCAAAATACTTAGAAATTGTTCCATTATTTCTCAGTTCTTGTTTCTTACATGGGTAGTTTTGTTTTATACACACCCACTTTCGTGACAACGACACGCGTTATAATTAACGATGTCCAAACCATTACCCCCCGTAACATACACTACTGTTAACCTTGTGACTCCCTCTTCAATACTGGAACGTACAATTGATGTCCCTCATTTTCGCGGTCGCGTTAATAATAGATTTGTAGAACCCCCCCTTAAGGATTGGTTCGGTAAAATTGACGATTCGTTTAGAGGTTGTCAGACTACAGATGCCGATAAAATCGGTTTTGCTTTTGATACTTATGACCCACATTTCGGTGACGCCGCGCGCGTCCGTACCTTTCTTGTCGATTGGTCCAATGGGCAAATATATCAGTTGTCTTGGGTAGAATTTAAACACTTATGGTATGACATATATGAAGGTCTGCATGAAATCACGAAGTACTGTGACAGGCAGGGATCCGTCAAATGGGTCGTTGACGTTAAAAGTTTAAAAGACAGCAATACACGCCAGTTATGGACTTCCCTTCATTCCCTTGTTCATGGATCATGTCATTATCCTTCAGAGCTGCGCGAAAACGCATTTCCCGATAATGTTGTTTCGGTAGAGAATCGGAGTGACTCCGCTGACCCTTCTGGTCTGGGTAGAAAGGCGTTTAATGTACCTTCTTCTGCCCCACTTTCTCAATTTAATTCCTCTTTGAATTTCGTACATTCGGAATCTCCGAAAAGTTATTATTTTATTCCCGAAATCAAATTCGAACTCCGTTGCCCAAAGGAGGCCCTTTTAGGTCGTTTTGATCCTAAATGTTTGTATAGTCTTGTTTCTGCGTCTATAGCGGATAATTGCTGTGTCCTCTCTCTAAAGAGCCGCCATCCGTTCCACACATTCGGATTTCGATGGTAAACTTATTCCCGTCATAGCGGAAACTATACTTGCCATCGGGATTGGAACTCGTCTTGTCCGTAAAGGTTTCTCGTTAGTCCCTCCGGAATATTGTCCCGGTTATGATTTAGTTATTGGCCCAGAATCCCTACGACCCAACGGATTCTCTTTCGACTTTTCGGATCGATGCTTCGTCGATGAACAGCTTAAAAGACACTATTCCCTACTCTGGTGCGATGCACCCGAGCAGGACTTTTTTTGTGACGATGAAACGTCATCCTCAGAAAATTTGGGTAATCCTGACCCAACCTTCTTTTCTGACTCAGTTGGTTCTGAACCGTTTGTTTCGACTTGTTCTTCGAATGAATTTCCTTCGAGGCTAGAACTCTCAGCCTCTCCTGATGATGATTTTTGTGATGCATCTTGTGACAGTGTTTGTGATGCTAATGTTGAAAACACTAACGACAACAATGAAATTGTTGACCTAGGTAATTATAAAGGAACTTCTGTTGAAAGTTTTTATGATGAAAGTTTTGTTGAAAGTAAGTGTAATACCTACGTTAATAATTGTTGTTATGTAAATGGGGATGTGACCAATTCTTTTTTAAATGTGAATTCAGACAATTTGGATGATTGCTGTGCAACTGATGTTGAAAATCAGAAGTTATTTTATTCTCATCATGGTCAGGACAACCATGTTGGTCCCGATGGCCATGACTTGTACGATGATTTAGACACTGCTCCTCAAATTGTCAGTAATTTTAGTCATTCGGACATTGATTCGACTGATATAGTTCATTCAGTGAACTTTGGTCGAGAAGGCCTCGTTTTTGGTTTAGATGGATCGGATATCCATGCATGTCCCAAAGAGGACGCGTTAGATGGTCAGGATGACCATGTTTTCGATAACTTCTCTCCACAGGACCCGAAATGTTTTGAGTTTACTTCGGCCAACGGCCAATCGGCAATGCCGCCTCGTTTAAGTGGTCATAAAGATGACCCTGTTTTTTATTTTTTTGGTCATGATGACCGTCATCTTGCTTCAGATGATGCTTTTTCTGCTGTAGTAGCAGCTGGGGAGAATGCCCCACAAGGTCCTGTAGGCGAGTCAGTTTTTATGAATTTTGATAATCATTGTGATGTTTATGATGACAGTAACAGTTTAGTAATGAATCGATCGTGTCCCAATGACTCCTTGTTAAACTCCGTTAATTTGTGTTGTGAGCAGTGTGGCAAGCAATCTTTTCCTAAAGAGCAAAGTGCTCACGTAGAGACGTATTGTCAATTGCAGACATCATGTCTCTCCAGTTGGTCACCCGATTCCCCTGATTGCGATATTCCAAATTTTGGTTTTCCTCCCAATACCCCAACCTCGTGCGAAACCATCGATGATGCAGACGAAGCATGTTCACATGTTTCGGAGACGCCTTCTTGGACTCTTGAAATGGAGCTTATTGACGAGAGCTCACAAATTTTCATGAAAACTTCTGTTAACAACCAAGCAGTTTTGGCTCTTGTTGAAACTGGCTGTCAGGCGAATTACATTAACCACGACGTATACAAGAAGTTACTCAAGTTGGCTACGGGAAAATTCGATTTGCATTCTCGTTTGACCTGCATTGACGATGATTGGGAAGAATACAGTACCGGAGAAATCATCCTTCCTATTGAGTTTGATTCAGTCCCTTATCTGACCCCATTTGTGGTCGTATCTGAATTGAATTGGGATGGAGATTTACTCTTGGGGATGAATTTCCTTATTACGCACGATTTTATAGAGAAGCAGGCTAATTCGAGGAAAAACTCACCTTTCGAGTATGTTTGTCACCCTTATTCTTCGGTCTTTTCAGCCGAGGGTGAAAGACTCGTTTCAGAGAGCCCGACGGACTCCCTGGAACCAGTTCAAAATAAAAGGAACTGCTACCAGATGGGGAAGATTCTTCATCAATTGTCAATTGTTCCGTTCTAGTTCCGACGAACGAAGAACTAGAAAACCAACATACTTTTGGTAATTTTGAGTATGAAGACTCGAATGTCTTCATAGTAGACCCCAGTGACTCCATCGAGAGCGAGTCACCTCCTTCAGTGACAGTTAGGCCGGAACTGGAAGTTCCCAGTGTTCTGGCTATTCCAAATAAATTTGAAAACTCATCTCCCTTAAGTTCTGATTTGGTCATTTCACATACTTTTGGTAATTTTGAGTATGAAGACTCGAATGTCTTCATAGTAGACCCCAGTGACTCCATCGAGAGCGAGTCACCTCCTTCAGTGACAGTTAGGCCGGAACTGGAAGTTCCCAGTGTTCTGGCTATTCCAAATAAATTTGAAAACTCATCTCCCTTAAGTTCTGATTTGGTCATTTCGCTTAAATCCCTATTTAAGGAAGATGACTTGATGTTGTTTTCAAAGGTAGAGGATTTTCCACCAAATTCCAAGGCTAAGCCCATAGGTGCCGGGAGCGAACCCGAACCTACTCCACCGTCGGAAGTTGTACGCGCGGAAGGGCAAGCGCGGAATATTCCTCACTACCATAATATGATCGTTCCATCGATCATTTTCATTTTTCTTCCGCGAATTCATGTTTTCGCCCTTCTTGCCTTCTACTTTGCAAATCTTTCTCTTTGGCTGTTCCTGGATCCTCTTCTGAAACCAGTGAAAGCCATTCTTCTTAATCCCGATACACCACCTCCTTTTGAGTGAGCAGGGCTCGTATGGTCAGTCCATTGCTTCCCGGCATGTTGCGAAAACCTTTAACCGAATGACCCACATGCCCGATCGCAAGACAACCTAACCATGCAGCCGATTTATCTGGCTTCGTATGTTCGTGAAATTCATCCGTATGACCATACCCTCAATTTAGGTTTTTTTTTTTTTTTTTTTTTTTTTTAATTATACGGAACTTATAACCTATAAGTGTTCAGTTCAGTATAGCTCGTAATTGAGTTCTATTTTCAACTGTTTATTCTTGATTTTTTTTTTTTATTCGATTAATCTTGAGTAATTTTCATTAAATTGTTAGTCTACCATTTGTTAAGGGTATCAACCCAAAATTATCGCCAATTTTGACACACTATACCAGGATGCCATTCCTTTTCCCCTTCTAATAATTCTGCTACATCATTTCATTATTACTAATTACATAACTGTACCCTCACCATGAATTCCACTAAAACCTGTTGTTATCTATGCCCCGTCAACTCGTCAAATAAAATTCAATTGCTGTACTGATACTAGTGGTCACTATTAATGGTGAGATACTGTTATATAACGCTACGAAGGTTACTGGTCGAATTGAATTCTGTGCCTAAATTCAGTTTCCAATACCGCTTAATTTACTTTAACTAATTTAAAGTCTTTTTAAGTGCGTATTCATTTTAATTACCTTCATACGTGCAACTAAGTTAATTACGTAAAATTTATAATCCCGATTGAATTTTTTACTTTTGACACATATTCGAATTCACTTTCCTACTGATTATACTTTCACCCAATCACACTCACCCACACTCTGAAACACTCTAGTAAACATTGGCATACTTTTAGAAAAGAAATTCACTACTCATATTTTAATTTTATCATACAAACCTTAGTCTTAAATCATTGGCTACCACGATAAATTATATTTAATTGCAGGGAACTGTTTGATATTTACTCTGGATTATTTGAATTTATTTAAACTTAATTGCTGCTTACAAAATATATAATCTTGCCTGTTGCTTTATTAAGTTAATTTGAACCAACCTCTAAGCTAATCCGTTCTTCAAAATTTCATGATTTACCATTGACCACTAAGGATTCAGTTCTTCCCGGGATGAACCAATTACTTTCATATTCTACACACACTGTACATACCCACTCAGCTAGACACGCGTATTACCCATATTTTTTTTCATACGTATAGCAATCACGTATAACTTCAACTATAAATTCCTTTTCCCCATTTTTGGTAAACCACCTACCACTTGCACTCTACCTAATGCGCATAAATACACACGTGACCCAAGGTCTATACATCGTCTATTACGTAATTCTATCTTCCTTCTCCCTGGATATTCTTAATGGATAACAATATCTAAGTATCTAAAACGGTAACTAGATAAATATTCATGTTTTCACTAAATTAATTTTACTTTTCTTTAAATCAATTTTAAATATTTTACCAACTTATTCGGACTTGCAATAAGCTTACATTCTGCAACCGTGCTCCCACCGCTGAAGACTTCGTCCACCAATAAAATTTAATTCGATTTTTACCTACCAGTGAATAATATTAGTTTATTAACTGTACAATCATGATACCTTCGGAAATTCTTATCCTGTCAGTTCTGACGGATTAAACTCCACTTTAAATAGTTATATGAATTGAAAATTCCTGGACCTTAAAAATTGAATTTTTCTTTTAACCATTATTTACTATGTATGTATCTTTTTCCCTAAAATTATCTTAACCCAGGAAATCTTTCCGAATTTATCACGGTTCTGTAGGTAATCTTGTTACTATAACGTTGGGCAAACTTAATATTTAACTTAAATTAGATGCAATCCGTACTTGGAGTTTTCATTGAAATAATTAGGTCGAAATGCCAGTAATGACTTAGATGGTTCATTAGTTTATAAGATTGTTTATGTAGTATGATTGCCACAATTGATCGTACTTGTAGTTTTTTTTTAAAGATGACAACTTCGGACTTGGTCGTACTTTGTCGATATAGTAATTCACTACAATCCTAGTAATCAACCTCAGCCTTTTTAATTCACCTGCTGTAATTTTAAAACTTGTTTCCTTGATTTCTGTTTATTTCATTAATATAATTCTCATTCTTCCCACTAAATTGCCCTGATTAATCCAACCCGAAATTGTCACTGTTTAATTTTTAATATATTGTAAATCAACTTCCACCCCACCATTACATCCTTTTTCACAGGGGAGAGCAGTGTCACAACCACGCGATTTACCATTTCTATGGTTGAACAGTATCCATGTTTGTGCCATTAGAAGTTCGCTGTAAACAGCGAATGTCCCTCCCTTAGCTGTGCCTCTCTAATTCGTCTCCTTTGATTTCTCCCAAATAATGACTATACTGTACGTACAGAGTAAATCACTCTGACGTCATAAAGTAACTTAATTTCCTTCCATACCTTGAATACTGAATCACGTGTTTAGTATGTGGATATCTTTCGTATTCAATGTATGGTAAATTCTTTAATAATAATAAAAACTTCACTCTCTATAAGTCATTATTTATATGTTGTGTCCCGACTGGTGTTATGCAATATAAATGTTATTCAACCGCTCTCCTGTATTAATTTCACCTATTACCTATTTTATTACCTATTACCTATTGTCTGCTTATGCCCTATCAGTCTATCATCATTCTATGGTTACTCGTGTCTATATTACGCACACAACCTATTGTGTGACGAATGATATGTGTACACTACTTGGCAGACGTACATGTCCCTTCACGATCATGATCACGTACATGTAAACACATCCACATGTACTCTTTTCACTTTTTTTCTTTTAACCGCGTTCACCTCTCGCCAGTTGTTTATTATTGCTGATACGAAGGGTTCGAATTCACAAACGAGCATCTGAATTCGAAACCGTCTCTCTCACTCTGCTTTCCTCATCGCTGGCTAATTATAATTAGACTTTCAAATGATGAATAACCAAACATTCTCTAATAATATTAGACATAATTTGGCGTAATTATTGTTAACTATAAATATATAACATTGTTGTTAACCCCCTTTAAATTATAAAACAATGGAGAACTCTCCGTCATTATCTAAATTGTATTACCTATGCAGATTACTTCAGTATTAGATATGTCAATTAACAAATTTAAAATTGTAATTAACGGTAATAATATATTAATGTAAATTATGGAGTACTTAATGTACTCGGTACATGTCGGCACCCCGACTTTAGGTCACCATCCAAAAGTGTATACCTTACAAAAACTAGTATTTTTTTGTTAGCTTTTTGCTTAAATATGATACGCGCAACGTTCGAATTCCTCAACCCTCCAGCTAAAGCGGGAGCTTGGCCTTCAACTGCACCCCCCCCCAAAATTCGGACTTCTTTGTTTCATATATGTTAGATGAGATCATTCCTGCCGTAGCCCTCGCCCGAGGAGGCTGAACCCTCCTCGCTGTAGATTCCTGCCCGGGGCCTTTGTTACAAAGGGTTGCTCCCCTCTCATTTTTAATTCCTACCTTAACTATTATCAACCGGGGTCGAACCTCTACCCCTGTAAATTCCTGCTTGAGCTGTTGTTGTAAAAGGTAAAACCTCTCCCCCTGTAAACTTCTGATCAATTAATTATATATCAGTGCCTCGTTCTGTATAAACTTGGTGAATAAAAAAATTTATGAGTGAACTAAAACTCCAATTTTTTTTGAAGTGAAGTGTTTCCATTCACCCCTTCGGGAGAGAAACTTGGTTGTAACAACTCGGATGCTCTCGGCTAAGGCCGAGCATAAACAACAAGGACCACCCTCGTTGGATCGTCCAAAGTTAATTCATCTTAAAAGTCGCAGCGAGCAGAGGCCTGTGGAAGCTGCGTGATATATATATATATATATATACACACACACTATATATATATATATATATATATATTATATATATATATATACACACACACACACAATATATATATACACACACACACACACATATATATATATATATACATATATACACACACACATTATATTATATATATATAATATATATATATATATATATATATATATATATATATTAAACACAGACCGTGCATGGAACAAGGAACTCTTCTGGGAAATTACATCCACTATAGTTCGACTAAGTAATGATAAATGACAAATACTATAGTTTTTCTTTTTCATGATACAAAGCCCAACTTCGGCACCGGGTTACTCGCAAAGAGGCCCAAAATATAGCTTCCCTCACCAGCTATCTGCAAAGCAGATAGGATCCAGCTTTGGGACATATATACATATACATACATACACATACATACATACATATACGTAAAAATGAACAATGAATAATCAATATTCATTTTTACATAAGAACCAAAATCACTTAACGCGAGTTTGGGTAAAAATTTTATTTGTTGCTTTCTGTTATTGTTTGTGTCACTACCCTACGATCTACCATTTCTATTGTTTAGTCTTATCCATTTTCGATTTTTCATTTGTTATAGAATTTATTATAATTAATTATGGTTGTTTTGCATCTCACCCTCGTCCCTAGATTATGCATACACATTGCATATAACAGGATTGGAACCCGTAGTTGTACTTCTTAGTCCTTAATACCCACTCTTTGTTTCTAATTCGTTTCTTTTAAATTCTCCCAATAATGACTTATACACTATGACGTCATAAAATAACTTAAATTTCCTTCACGGTTTCCATACCTTGAACAATTAATCACGTGTTTAGTATGTGGACATCTTCCGTGTTAATGCATGGTAAATTCTTTAATAATAATAATAATAAAAAAAAAACTTAATTCTCTATACGTCATTATTTGTTATGTAGTATAAATATTATTATACAACCGTATTCATCTATACGTCCATATCTTATCTTGACCATTATCGTATATCAATTCTATTAAATATTCATTTTACTCGTGTCAGTCTATGAAATGCAAAACTTTATGCATTCGTATCTGTTCGTTCGGAAACGCGCAAATACGTTCTCGTGTATTATTTTTTATTTTTATTTTTAATTATTTCGCCTCCCGCAATGAACTCGAAAATGCTTAGGTAATGGTCAAATTCCGCTATCCACGGCAAAAGCAAGCATCTGAATTCGAAATCCTCTCTCTTGCTTCTGCTACAAATTTATAACATAAGGTGTTATGTTGTATGTTGTTATATACCATATGTGCCCATGTACTTTGTGTTATATTTCTAATATCTAGGCTGACCATATTTCCTTGAGACAAAAACGGGACATTGGGATGGCAAAAAAGGGACGGGGGTTATGTAATATTCTGTATTCATGAAAAAGTAAGTACATAAACATATTGAGCTTACAATTATTCTTCAGTGACAGAACCCATACAAAACGGTACTGTCCCGTTCAAAACGGTACGTATGGTCAGCCTACTAATATCTTAATTGTCTATTAATATGAAACACTGTAAAAACAAAACAAAGTTATAGTAACTGTTTAATTGTAATTAACTGTAATACTTTAATTTAATATAATGTAATGTACTTTAATGAAACTGTAATTAAATGTAATAATTTAATATCTAATGTAATAATGTACTTTAAATGGGGTTGTAACTAAACGATACTAAGGGAATGTGAATTAATCCATAATTATAATCATGATTGTTGTGAGCCAAAATTACAACGTACTCAATGATGTACTTAAATTGTAGTTATGTACTACTACGAAATTATATCGCCTTCAGAAATGTATACTCGGCGAAAATACGATTAGTTTTTATTTTGTATTTTTTAATTTTTATTTGGAATCTTTCATCTGATCATGTGTTTAAAAGGGGTGAAACTTAACCTTCAACTGCATTCCCCCAACATTCAGACTTATATGATACATGTAATTGTAAAATTAACTTCACTCTTCTTTGGTCACTACTACGACACTCCTTTGTTAGCAGCCTCGCTGCGAGGAGGGGGCAGAGGCCCCTTGCCTCCCTAAATTTTTAGATTCTGGCCTGAGCCATGGTCGAAAGAGGTCGAACCTCTACATTTTAGAAGTAAACTACAGTCAAAGAAAGTGTTTTTATCTTTTCCTTCGAGCCTTGTTCTCTTCAGGAATTTAGTCAGTAAAGTCGATAAGTTTAGTACCAAGAGAAAGTATCAGAGTATCATAGAAAGAGAAGAATTAACAATTGTCGACCATATAGCGAGAGAAAGAAATTAGAATATTATAGAAGAAAACGATCGCGAGAAATATCCGTTGCTGCCTCCCAACCAGAACCCCCGTCAATTCGAACCACCCCAGGGCCATAGACGGAGGGGTTATAACATTGGCGACCATTTAACCAGGATTTTAAGAAGAGGATTTTAACAAGTGGCCACTCTTTGGCCAGGATAGAAATTACCCTGCATCAGGATAACATTTTGCGACCCTACTACTAAGATAATAAGACCTACCAATTGACTGGCGTGTCACGACTTTCAGTTCGTAACATCCACCCTTGAACCGGTGTGTCACGACTCCAAGTTCTCCACGCCTAGTTTTTATCCAAGAAGTAGCCAGCAAGACACGTCTCTAAGGATTTCGCCGTAGAAATTTTGTTAAGTACAGTTTCTTTTTTGTAAGTAATTTGTAAACATTTGAAAAGTCAGTATTATTAACAGTTAATAATGAGTATCAAGCCAGAAATTACAAGAAACACAGTGAACATTTCAGACACCAGTGATACATTTTTTTTTATTGAAACAATTATTTTCACAGAAGTTAAAAGTCACAGAAGTTAAAAGTCACAGAAGTTAAAAGTCGCAGAAGTTAATAGTCACAGAAGTTAATAGTCACAGAAGTTAATAGTCACAGAAGTTAATAGTCACAGAAGTTAATAGTCACAGAACTTTAAAGTCACAGAGTTATTATCACAGAAGTTGATTTTCACAATTAATGTCACAGAGTTATTTTCACTATTATAGTATAGAATAATTTTATTTTATGTACCAAACATAATATTACTGTACCTTCGCGTACATTCGAGTGAAATGTTGTTTACATTTTTTATTTTTGTTTACAATTTTTTTCAAATTATTGAATTGAATTGACTTACAAATTAAGAAAGAGAGTTTATAGAGAGTTCATAGAGTTACTTGAAGCAGTTTCAAGTTCCAGTTTCAGTTTTCAGTTTTAGTCGATTGCATCAAGAGGGACAACCGCCCCAGAGTTATATACTTCATAGCAGTTCAAGTAAGTCGGTTGCACCAAGAGGGACAACCAAACCCAGAGAATAATAGGCTTCACTTGATAGCAGTTCAACTGCAGTCATTTTCAGTTTTCAGTCAGTTCAAGTCAGTAGGTTGCATCCAGAGGGACAACCGCCTCAGAGATTTATAGAAATACTTGATAGAGTTTAAGTCAGTTTCAATTTAAGTCAGCTTCAATTTAAGTCAGTTTAAGTCAGTAAGTCAGTCAGTTCCAAGTCAGCCAGTTCCAAGTCAGTCAGTTCCAAGTCAGTCAGTTCCAAGTCAGTCAGTTCCAAGTCAGTCAGTTCCAAGTTAATCAGTTTCAGTCAGTTTTAAAGTTAATTTCAAGTCTCAGTTTTGAAGTTCCAAGTCAGTTTTGAAGTCCCAAGTCAGTTTTGAAGTCCCAAGTCATTTCAATGCAGTCAATTGAATTAAATTTATTTTTGTTGTTTAAGAGAATTTAATTCAACGTTTCTTTTTGTTGTATAAGAGAGAATTAAATTCAACCTGAAATTACCAGTTTGTCTTTAGTTCAACCTTTTTTTTTTTCGTAAGAAGGAAATTGACCGATTTGTCTTTCCTTTTTCATGCCATTGTTGCGTATATAAATGTATAGGTCAGGGGTGGGCAACCTTTTTAAGTGAGCGTGCCAAAATCGTCAAATCTTTGATGCAAAAGTTAATCTTTACCATTTTTTAGCAGAAAACATTAAGTTAAAATATAAAACTCAGCGAAGAATTTGGATATTTATTTATTTTAATTTTTTTTAAGGTGAGCCCGGGGAATCGCGTGCCGGAAAAAAGTCGTTGGCGTGCCACGTTTCGCACGCGTGCCAAGGGTTGCCCACGCCTGGTATAGGTAAAATGACATATTTTATTGTTTGCAACCAAAACCGTTTTTACAAATGTTTGTAACGAGCTTTATAATTATTGTGACTGTACGGTCGGGAAATTTACCCGTATGACCGACCACACATACCCTAAATTTCAGTTGTTTTTTATTTTTTTTTGTAATTTACCTTTAATTAACTTCTACACCATAAAACATATGTATTTATCTATATGCAAACAAGTTTTCTTACTAAAATGTCAAATAATTCAAATTCTATCAACATTTAACGAAAGAGTATGATTTTTCTACTTAACATGCAAAAATTATTAAACCTTTTTAATATTTTTTTATATTAAAAAAAAAATTGTTTGAAATGCTTCCCTTCCATTTCAATAATTTTTTTTTTATTCTTGGCCGAAATTCATCTATGGCTCGATTTATTTTTATTTTTAAGAATATTATAAAATTATGTTAGCTCATTAAAATGCATAATTGATTTCTATTTTTAATTTGTATTTTACATTTCTTTGTTCAATTAATCGTGAGTAATTGTCCTTAAATTTAGAATTTAATAATAATCGACCTTGAACTTAAAGGATTTTATAATAATAATAATAATAATAGTAATAATAATAATTGACTTAAACTTAAAAGATTCTATAACCCTACTCTCAATTTAAATTATTATATAACTTTGTTAATTCGAAAACCTCCCGAATCCTTACACACACACATGTATGCACACTATATATACTATATATACAAACCTTATGCTAAAATCATTGGATATCACAATAAACTATTTCATTGCGTGTAAGTGCTAACTATGCTATTTAATCTTAATCATTTTTGCTTTCTATATACATATCTTGCTCATGCATTTATTCAGTTAATTTAACAATCCTCTCAGCTAATCTGTCCCTCAAAATTATAAGATACACACTTTGTACCTAGTACACACAAATACACACTTGACCATAGGTCTATACATCATCCATTACATAATTCGATTTTTACCTACCCTAGTCAATAAAATTAGCTTATTACCTGTACGATCATGATAACTAAATATTTGTAAAATTTAATAATATCATTGTTTGTCTAAATTAACGTATTAATCATTTTATTCTGTTTGCATAAATTAAAGTATTAATCTTCAAATTTTTTATATTTCATAATAACTCTAAGCAAGTGTCATGTTAAAGATTTGATTACTGTGCGTTGTCCTCAACCACCCGAAGTCACTTGTTCTGTATAAAATTTGTATTGTAAAGAAAAAATTTGTCATCATCTAATTTGAATTCGTTAGGATGTTATCTTTATGTTATTGTATTAATTGTACCCTATTATATTATTGTATAAATATCATTTTAAAGGGGAGAGCAATGTAAAAATGAACAATGAATAATCAATATTCATTTTTACATAAGAACCAAAATCACTTAACGCGAGTTTGGGTAAAAAAATTATTTGTTGCTTTCTATTTTTGTTTGTGTCACAACCCTACGATCTACCATTTCTATTGTTTAGTCTTATCCATTTTCGATTTTTCATTTGCTATAGAATTTATTATAATTAATTATGGTTGTTTTGCATCTCACCCT